>CM038793.1:110741926-111152484 GCA_021764765.1 Vicia sativa
TAGAATGAGATTGACCGCTACTCTCCAAGTTACATTTGCATCTAAGGGACAAAGCTCGCTCAGGTCATGAATGTCTTGGATATTCGGTACCTATCTAGCCCATGTACCACTTCATGCGGCAACGATGAGATCTGCCTCGAAATAGTGAATTAGAAATTGGTGATTGTCATCAGACGTAGACATTTTCCTAGCGACATCGTAAGATGACTCCGGCAAGAATTTCTTTTATACTTTCAAAGTCGTGGACTTTGAACTGCGGGTATCCACGCGAGGAACTAGGCACGCATCATGGGCGTTTTCCCAAACAATTCCTTTCCACGAATTGTTTTAATCTCGTCGCATTTTATGGAGTTGTTCGGAGATTTCCATCCGCCATTTACGACTGTGGTTATCGCCTGGGTTATGATAGACTTCTCGCCCGCAGAGTGTGAACCATGACGCTGAGTTGGTCATGATTGGTTGAGAAACCCGCCGAGTGACTCATAAAAGTTACCCATGTCATGGAGTAAGCGCTGAGTTCTCAGAAAGAACCTCAAACGGTTGTTTGACCGTGAAGTGGGTTGACGAAACCCGATGCCGAAATTGAAAGGCATGCCCTATGATAACCTTTCCGCATAACAAGAGTGGACTATTGGCTGCAACAAATGGAAAGTGGAGTAGTGAAGACCCCAAATTGTCGCTGATATTGATCGCTAATGTCGTTGTTATGGACTTTAAGGAAGCTAATGAACTTACCAAAGAAGTGAGTCTTCTCCACCTCTTCTAAGTGTTGTCACTGTATACGAAGCTCAACATTTTCTTCTTGCAAAACCCTCCATTATTTTCCTTCATTTTGAATCTAGTATTATATGTACGAGTTGGTCGACGCGAGAAACTCAAGACGCTGGTAATTGATTCTTCTTTCCTGAAAAAATTCCAAAAGATAAGACTCTAAACAATAATCTCGATGTGCAAAGTATGATGCATGATTATGAATGCAAAGAGAAAATAGTTTCAAAGAATTTACGCTTAAAAGATAAATTTCGCAAATATTTGATGGAAAACACTATTTTATTAATTAAAGAAGATTACAACAATTTTTAGCATAGCTCATACAATGATAAAATAAATGATAAACTACAATCTAAACTAATTAATCGCCCTCGCCTAATGAAGATCCAAAGGCTTGATGTAGCTTCAACTCGTGATTTCTTTCCCATAGTGAGCTTTCGCTCATCTTTCTCGGCTTTAGCTTGCGATGACTTTCTTCCACCTGCCGAGCGATCGCCGGTTGTCATTTCCTCAAGCTTTTTCTTTCTTTGATGTATCTTTGATCGCTATCTTTCCTGATTTAATCTTCTCATCTTCTTCATGAGCCATTCATCTTGAAGTAGAGCGTCATTTCATGATCTTTGACTTGCTTCTTAAGCTTCTCCTTTCGAGGTCGGGCCTTAAAGAACTGGTTCTTCCAAAGCCTCTTCTCAAGTCTCATTTTGGCCAAAGCTTCTGGTATTCTCCCATAGTCTCGACGGGAAAAATTGTTGATTTGGAAGCGTTGAAAACATGGGTTCTTCATAAGCATAAGGCATTCTGCCCTTCGCTTACCCAAGAAGTGTAGATTTCATGGCTACACACCCTTGCATTACCTTTTCCTTCCTTCGATGTGATGCCAAGCTCCTCCATTCTCCGCTTTCAAACCTTGAGAATCTTCCTTCATGATAGAAGTAGTCACTGTAAAACCAAGAGGTTTACTAGAGTTTCACACCCAGCGATCCGCCAAGAATGGGTTGTAGTTGATCCTCCTTCAGATCATGAGAGGGCTGGCAAATTCTCCACAACTTTCAATGATTTCCATCTCATTGTCCGCCAAGGTATACCAATGGATATCATCGCTCAGAAGACACCTGTTCCAATCCGCCTTTGTTTTCGCGAAGAGATTTAGGCAAGTGTGAGACAATCCACTTGAAAACAAGAGGCAACACACGATAGTTCCATCTCCTTGACGATTTCTATGATGAATGGAGAAATCACCAAGAAAATTGGGAACTGGATTTCCAATCGAATGATCTCTTATGTTGATATCAACGAAACTTGGGACGTTGGGAAACAACACCAATCCATAGATGAGTAAAGTTAAACTTCAAAAGCTACCATACTACTACCGCCGAGAATTTAAGAGCCTTCTCCATTAGGAACTTTGAAGTTAGTCCTAAGAGTTTTCCTTTGTAGTTAGGTTTTGTCTATCTCGTATTTTTATGAGTCATTGTTGCAATGATCGGTGACTTAGGAATGGCTTCCAAACCATTAAAAGGAACTTTGTCTAACACGAGATACCTAGGATGTGTGCATTTCCAAAGTAGGCATCAAATCGATATCGCGGAAAGTGAAACAAATGATAGACCGATCAAAACCGAATGAATGTTTTGAGAAGTCCTCATCAACGTTAGTGTTCGTGATAGCTTAAAGAGTCCCATAGCGTCAAACCGAGGATCTTCTACCAAGGATGCCAACTCTTTAACTTTCCTACATCAGAATCCTAAAACCAGATTTTTGGTGAATCTTCCTCCGACGTCCATCACTCTAACCTAAAATATTTACAAATAAAAATCTCTAAATTTTGAAATAAGAGAAATGAAGTTTTTGAATGAATGCATGAATGCTACAAACATGGTTGTAGTTATACACACTGGCCAAGCCGCTCAAGTCGGAGCATGAGGCCAACGATAAGAATCAAACGTAAGTTCTACGGCTTATTCATCCTGCGTGAAATGGGTTCTACCGATAACACCTGCCGCTTTGAAATATTATCGGATTTGTTGAATACCAAGTCCAATAATATTTTTCAAGAAAACTCGCCTCGATCGTAGCCTCCGCATGACATTATTTTAAGCTTACGCCTGAATACCTCTCGCACTACATCCTAAATGGGTCAGATGGGTTATGTGTGTTCTACAACCACCAACTTCGTAAGTTTTCTCAAAAGCAAAATGTCTTCAAATACTTGCTAAACACAAATACTCCCAAGACAAACTCCACGGAGAGAGGGATCTCAAATTAACTCCTTAAGTAATGAAACTTCCCACAAGTTAATAGACTACCCCAACGAGTCTAAAATGTTTCAACCGGTTAGATTTCTTCCATCGATGAAATCGCGAAAACACACAATAAAGAAAACAAACATATGCACATATGAAAGCTTAACCCTTTTTTTTCTTTTGAAAACAAAGCTTGGTGTTTTGAGCGTAGTCACAATTTTTATTTGAAATCAAAATTTAGCTTCTCCCCTGCAGAGTCGCTTTTTTTCTCGTCTGCTAAAAGTGACGCCATGAGGGAATCGAATTTGAATTTGAATTCTCCTCAAACGATTTACTCTTTTGATTTGTTTATGAAGATGCCATGCATCAAGCTTTATTATTTCAACACAAGAAGATGATTATGAAAGGGAAAGCCGCATACTTAATTGATTTGATATGCATTACGACTAGCGCAAACTAGACGAACGCATCGGGGAGATTCCGGCAAGGGGTTTGTTATATAAAGGAATAGATGGAGCACCCTAAATATATATAGTTATCTATAGCTTTATATATGAATACGCTTGATATGTTTGTGTGTTTTAATTGCTATTTCTATGATCGGGAAACTTTCTCCTTGGATTTTAAGAAACGTGGATGTGGGATCCTAGGTTTTGTTATTATTGTGCTCGCAAAGATCATTGGGATCTTCTCGCATACATATCCTTAATGGGAATCGTAATATCTGTAGCTCGGATCTAAAGGGATCTATGGTTTGTTTGGCTGAGGAGAAAGAAATTTGCTCGGCAAGGATGAGACCTCAGTGCTCACGATTCTCAAAGGATGTTGAGAAAGTCGAGCAATCGTAGTTCCCACTTATGCTAGTGGAAGCAAAGGATGTTATTAAGAGACATGCATAAATGTCATCTTAATGAAAATGTATCTAATCTATTTCATCACATACATTTTAAAAGGTTGATTGATTGAATCCTTCAAGTTATAGGTGTTTTGCTCGAGTGTACAAGTTGCTACTATTCACGTAGTTTTAGAAAGATGTTTGAAAAGATGATTGAATCTTTAATTGTAAGCATTGGGTGTTTTGTTTGAGTGTACAAGCTACCACTTCACGATTAAGAGATGTTTTTGTTTGAAAAAGTTTGAAAAGTTTTGATTGTATGTGATGTGATAGATGAGATACTTCTTCCATAGAGATGATAAATGTCTAAATCTCAGGAGAAATTGATTGGATCTGGGATGCTTTTAAGAAGCCCATAGGTCCTTGTATTGTTAGCCCAAGAGGAGGTATCCCGAGTCATCGAGGGTCCTTAGTGAAGCTCAAGAGGAAGCTATAGGGTATGGCTTTGGCTTTAAGAAGGTTTCACCGGAAAACCATCCTCTTAGAATTTCAAGAGCGATTTCACCGAGAAATCATACTCGTGGTTCTATCCGCTAGTGATTCTTTTGTATTGAAGCCCAATAGGAGGTCGTTAGAGATTTGTCTCTTTCTTTGTTTGATGCCCAAGAGAAGGCTAAACTCAATGAGGAGTTCTTTTGAACGAAGCCCAAGAGGAGGCTAACTCAACAGGAGTGTTGTCTTATATGGGCCAAGCGAGGCTAAACTCGGATGAATGAGTTATCTTATACGAAGCCTAAGAGGAGGCTAAACTCGTATGAATGAGTTTTCTTTATACTAATCCTAAGAGGAGGCTAAACTCGATGAAATGAAAGTTTTGTACAAAGCCCAAGAGGAGGCTAACTCTGTGGGGAACTTAATGGTTAGACTAGTTGTTATGTTATAACTAGACAATTATATAAACAAATATGAAGTCTATTCACGTGAGTTTATGAAGGAAATATAAACAAGTGTGTAATGTTTATTCACAAGAGTTTACGAAGGAAATATAATAAGTGTGTAAACGTATGCTTAAAACGAGCGAATTTGATTATTTAAGTTTGAATGTACAAGGGAAAGAATATGTACACGAATGAGTATTTATGTACAAGGAAATATGTATGTACATAGGAGGGTTGGGACTTCATAATTTAGGAGACCCATTGGTTTAAAAGCAGCTTTCACCGAATAATGCTCCTTTTAATACCAATGGTATTCAAGTATATAAGTTTAAATGAAAACAAACCGATCTAAGTTTGTCTATACTTGAATATTTAAAAGGTATCTGATTATGTACAAGTAAAATTGGTATGTACATAAAGAATTTGATATGTACAAGGAAATAGCTATGTACATAAAAAGAATTGGGACTTACAATCGAGGAGGCCCATGATCGGTTAAGAAATTCGAGGAAAAACGGGTTCGGTTTTATCTTCAAATTGAGTCGATCATGGAAAAAAGATGTAAGTTTGTTGAAAAGTTTGAAAAGATCTTGAAAGTGTTTTTGAAAGATGAAATATACTTACAAGAAGTTTGAAATGATTTGAATTTCGAAAGTTTGAAAGAATGTCTTTGAAAAGTGCTTTGAAACGCACTTAAATGTCTCTGCTTGCCGATGAAAATATAATCAAAAGAGAACATTTTTGAATTTTTGACATCATCATAAAATAGACATGTTAAATGACAAGTGGTACAAAATCACCTCAAAATGAGGAGTTTTGATTGGCTTGAAAGCTGAAGTTTGAAAAATGAAGAGAAACAAAAAGTTTATAAAATGGTCCCAAGGCTACTCAACCGGACCATTCAAGGCAAGGAAAGTGACTTAAAGGTGAGCTGGCAACTGGCGGCAATACATCCGCTCACTTATGCCATCCCATTATTATATTATAAACTTAATATTTGAATTTCTCAAAAACGCGCCGCATCGCCTTCTTCTTCCCGATCCTTCATTCAACCATGGATTTTGTTTCTTGATAAAATGGATGATGCAAACATCAAACTTGATCGAAATTGAACCAGAACGTGATGATGTTGGTTAATTTCATTTATTTTTAGTTAAACATGATTAATTTTCCAAAACGTAAGAACCCTAATTCCTAAAAATCAAATTGAAATCGTAGGCCATGGAAATGTAAATATCGAGGGTTAAGTCAAGAAAGTGCGTAAACAAATGGCCAAGCCATTTTTGAACTATAAATCAAAATCAAAGAGTTCAAGTTGATGAGATGTATAGATGATGTTTGAATGATAAAACACAACTTCCTCGAGCAAATTAATGCTTGAAGTTTAGCGCTTTTACAAGTTTGAGATTTGAAAAGCAAGTCTGTTTTTAATGTTTGTGTTGATTTTAAGTTTCAAACCAGTTCTATATTAATTTTAAGACATGTTAGACAACAAATTTATCATGGTTTTTCACAAGATTTGAAAAAGTACAAAATCCTCACTTTTGAACTCTGTAACTTGAATTTTAAGAAAGAAGAGAGAAAGCTTGTTCTTGCATAGCTTTGGTGTGGTTTCAATTTGCAAACATGACTCTAATTATAGGTCAAGAAATTGAATGGTAAGTGAAGAAGATTATCTTGATTTGTACAACTTGCCTTAGAGGGCAAGAAAGTCATTTTTGCCATAAATGCAATGGAATATCTTTTAACCATGGTTAAAACTTAACTTGATCTTATCTCCATCATAATCACCTCTCATCTGATTTTTATCAGCTCTATCCATCTTGGCTAGGTGGCAAGGCTTCTAGAAGGAGAAAACTCAAAAAATGACTTGTAATTTTTGAAGCATGAACTTGAAATCCATGGTTTTGGAACCTATGTTTCAAAAACTGTATATATCTAGACACAATGGATTGTCAAGTTCTTGACATTTTGGAAAGCTGTAGCAAGGGCTACAACTTTCATGTTTTGAGTTTTTCCGATCGAATGGAACTATGTGAAAATTGCCATGAAAGTAGGAAAAACATGAAATTTTTAACACTTAATTTTTCTATGTTGAAAATTTGACTTTTTGTTGACTTTTCCAAATTTCTTTTTTATGATCATGATGGATCATTTGAAGTATTTTGATGATTGAAAAATTTTGTCTTGAAAGTCGACCAAAAGTCAAAGTATGACTCAAAGGCGTATGAAATTTCATCGATGATCCAAATTGATGATGGCATGTGAACTTCGTGATGTTTTGAATCAAGAAATTAGGTCAAGATGTTGTATGAAGATAAGGAAGATCAATCTCCAAGAAAAAGTCATTCATTGATCGAAAATCAGAATTCCTTATCCTCGATTAAAACCCTAATTGGTCGATCCTTGATAGATCATGAGAAAAATTGGAGATCAAGATCAATTGATGATGATTGATTAAGATAAATCAATTTAGGTAAGTAGAAACTCAAACCCTAATTGATTACCTCACAGATGAAAATTTGTGAAACCCCTCGATTTTACCTCCAGAAGCCACACCCGATTAATTGTCAATCGTTAGTGATGCAATGATGCAAATGTAAGGTGGTATATTAGGTCAAAATTGGGTGACACAAGGCGCCTAGTCAGCTTGGCAATGCGTGTGTTGGTACATCCAGGGGGTCCTGGGTTCGATCCTGGCTTCCTGACTTTATTTTTTAACACTTTTCTAAAACTAACATTTTTCTATTTTTCTTTAATATTTTCATTCCAATTTAATTTATCTTCAACAATTTTCATGCATTTAAAAGTCACAAAAATATTTTCCTTTGCATTTTAATCGTAAAATATTTATTTAATTTTTGACATTAAAATTAATATTTTTGCATGCATATTTTAATTAATTGTTAATTAACCATTAAATTGACTTTAATTGCTTTTTATTATCAAAATCGATCTAGAAAATTCCCAAAAATTACTATATCATTTAATCAGATACTAACTTAAAACCTTTTTCCTTATTCAAAATCTTATTTTTACTAACATTTTTCTCTTATGCAAACTTTATATTTTCCGATTATTATGTATCTCGCACAGTTATAATAGTTAGGATTTACTTTCTCATTCTTTCCAATATTATGTAACTCGCCATGGATGTAATAGTTTAATTAGGACTTTACTTTCCGCACTTTATTATGTAATCGCCAAAGCCATGTAATAGCGTAGGACTTTTACTTTTCCGCAATTTACTTTCCGCACCCTATAACCTGTTAGAAATTAGGCGTGTATGGCAAGATAAAGAAGTGTTATTGAGCATGGTAACTCCAATTGAGATGAGACCAAAGACATTGTTTAGAGGACTCTTAGAGCTTTCCAAAAAGTCCAAGAACTCTCAAAATGTGGAAAATGAGCAAGATACACTATTCTCAAGTTGGGCAATTTTGGACAATTGCACAAAAGGACATTTTGGTCAAAACGCAAAATTTTCCAAATGGGCCTATAATCTTTTGATCCAAACTTGTTCATGATGTTATTTTTGACCCATAAAAGCTTGGCATTGGTGATTTTCTATTTTCATGGTTTATATTTGAATTTTACAACATTTAATTCAAAAATAAATTATGTAAAATATGAAAATTAAGTTATTTTTTCAATTAAGTTGGATTTATATCTCTTTAATGTCCAAGAAAGCCCACACCATTTACCAAATTGCAGAAGCTATGGCATTGATGAGAAAATCATATTTTCTTCAAAATTTGATTTGATTTTCAAAGAAAATATTTGCACATCAATGATCCAATCTTTTTTTCACTCTTTTGCCATCCAAACCTCTTCTATAAATTGCCAGCATTGTGAACAAACAAGAAGACGAACCCTAACCTAAAAACAAACCCAAACTCTTGCAAAAAATTTCTCAATTCTTGAAAACTCGAATTTTATTCTCCAGCAAGTTTCAGCCAAAGCCATCCATCTAAACTTGCTCAGGAGGTTCCGTGAGTCAAAAACATCCATCGCCGAAGCCTGTCGCCTGCATCGTGCACAAGAACCTACTCCGATTTGGTATATTTTGAAATTCAATTTCATTATTCATGCATTGTTAACGCTTTCTTGTGTGTTTGTATCGATCCAGATGCTTGTTAGGTCATGAATGAAGCCTTACATGCAAGCTTAGACGGTAGAACTCGCATCACCATATTAGGCATTTAGAGTCGTTTGAATCGAGCACTATATTGTGCATTTTAGGGCAAATGGATACCACCATTGAATTCTGTGAGGGGTCAATTAGGGGGTAGGTCTCTTTATGCTTTGATTCTCTAATTTGCAGTGTTTTCGAAATCCACCACGAGAAGACGCGTTAGGTTCCGGTGACCAGCCGACGCTGACCCATTGACCGCAGCGTGGCACAATCTCCTCTCGATTCGCCATTTGAATTCTCGGGCCCGCTACGACGTGTTTGATTTTCAAATAATCGCGACACGCTTACACTTAAATCCAATTGATTCCAACAATTCAAACACCAAATGACGCTGGTCTAGTGGTTAAGGTCTAATGCTGGAGATGCTCAGGACACGGTTCGAGCCACTGGACCTGGTTTTGCTTTTTCTTTTACAAACTTGCATATTTCCATTATTTTCACATTTTCATTTATTTCAATATTTCCACATTATTTTATTTGTTTTCAACATTTTATTCTGCATTAAAAATTACCAAAAAATATTTTCTTTTCACATTCACATTCGAAAATCTTTATTTAATTTAATAAATTAAAAATATAATTTTGCATGCATATTTATTTTATTTATATTTTTGCATTTAATTCACTTTTAATTGCATTTTAATTATTAAATCTCTTCTAAAAATCCCAAAAATTATTTTAGCTTATTTATCTTATTTCCATATATTAATTTTTCTCATATTAAAACTTGCATTTTTCTAACTTTTTCTTATTTCGATTTCATCATATTATCCGATTTTCTTATTCTTTCACAAAGTCGTCCGATTCTGGACGTTTCTTTTTATCATTCTATTTTTCCAATAATGTAATTGCTCGGGTTGTAATAGTTTAATCTAGGGTTTTAATTCTCCGCATTTTAAATTATGTATCCGCCCAAAGCCTTGTAATAGCGTAGGTTTTACTTTTCCGCACCTTTACATTCCCGCTTACATTCCGTGATTTTACTTTCCGCACCTTATCAATTGCTAGTAATTAGCGGTATGGCAAGATAATAATTGACATAGCTCACACTAATCTTCAAGATAATATATTCTGAATTCAACACACTTCTTTCACACACGCACCCCTTAGGTTAATTCTCTCGATGCCTTCGATTTCATGGTCATGTCCTCGAACGTAGAGGTATTCTAGCACCGCTGCCTTCCAAACAAATCATCATAGTCCCTTCGATACAAAGATCATAAGACCCACGATGTCGCCTCCAATACATGATCTTGACCTCGATTGTCGCCTACGAAAATGATGATAGTCCTTCGAATGTGCTAGGATACTTCCTAAGTTGCCTTCGATGACCATCCGATGTCCCTTCGAATGTCCCGCCACATCCAACGAATGGAGCTACCTACTAACTAATGGTACGGCTAGTGCTATTCTAAAGGAACGTAGAAGTACAAAACGACCAATTTCGAGTGGGTAATAAGTCTTTAGTTGCTTGCTCTAAATCAAATGCTTTTCACACCACACACACTTTTTCAAAGTTCAAATTCTTTTCAAAACAAAACATTTCCAACACTTTGTATACACTCCTACATGAGTCATTACAAAGTCAAAGCGAAATGCCTTTTCAAAACATTTTGTCAAACACACAGAAAGCAATTTTAAAAGTGATCTAGAGCAACTAAGAGCCCAGATAACTACGGATGGAAAGGGTGCTAATACCTTCCCTTTCATAACCATTCTCCCGCATCGTAATCTAACTAAGGTCTTTTCTCATACTTTTACCTTCCTTAATTGATAAAAAAAAGTCGGTGGCGCTCTTGCTATCCGCACAATTGATACAAAATCCTACAAAGTCGCTTCACCGTATCACGTAATCTGGCGACTACTGGGAAATACCCTAAAAGAGAGAATTGCCTTAGGATTTCTAGATAACTTTTATCGCTTTCGCTTGACTTGTATGCTTTAACTTTGAGGGTTGCTTGGGTATTATATTGTTGGGGATCCTACACCGATCCGGTTTTAGGTAAGTAGCATTAGATCATCGCGACCGCTAGACGATAACTACGCCGTCAACATGATGGCTACGTTAGCGTGACACTTTGGTTGTCCCGATACTCTTCATTCCCAAGTTGAAGATAGTATTTGGCTTCGCGTGGTGTCACTGCGCTAACTAAACTTTTAGAACCTTAATTGACCCATCTTGGCCATTAGAAGGTAGTGAGATGGCCGACTTTGGTTTAGACCGAGGTTGGTTGATACCGATGCTACGCCATTGAGATTAGACTTTGGGACATTTTCGATCGACCACTTGGCCGTCAGATTGAAATAAGCGCCACGAGAAAGATCAGATATGAGATTCCTAGAACCTGTTACTATTATAGGAGGATGAACCAACTCAAACTTTTGGTAGGGTAATCACCTATACCTCATGCAAGCCTTAACCCTAGGCTCATTGTGTGAATTGCTTGTGTGTGCTAAACATGACATCATGACATCATTCGCATTGCATATCATTTCTAACTATTTCAAGGACCTAGGATTTATCTTTGCTCTGCTTTTGTAGGATTATGGCTTCTAGAAAGACTATCCGAATCAACTTCATGGGTATCCCTTCTCAACTCAAAGAATTGTTTTAGAGATTCCCACCATGCTCGTTCATCAAAAGACATGGTTATCTACTTGATTTGGTTATCTCCGGTTTTGAAGAAGATATGATGCATGTCCTATTCCAGCTTTTGATCCAAACACCATTGCTTTACATTTCCGATTATCGCTTGGTTCCTACCTTAGAAGAGTTCTCTAAGCTACTGGGATACCTATTCTGACCAAATGCCATTCACCGTTTGGAAAAGGTTCCTAAGTTCAAGACATTGCATCGCCTTTACATCTTAAGCGTCAGATATTGAAGCCAATTGGGAAACAAGAAGTGAGTTAAGGGTTTACTTTCCAAGTTCTTAATTAAGAAAGCCCGAGAATTCCTCAAAGTTATGAGTTTCCATGCATTTGAAAACATTGTGGCCTTGCTAATTTATGGTTTGGTTCTATTTCCTAATTCGGATCAATTCATAGATATCAATGCCATCAAGTTGTTCTTACCCGCAATCCAGGCCTACTTTACTTGGAGACATCCTACATTCTCTCCACACTGCATTACTAAGCGACAAGGAACTCTCATGTGTTGTATACCGCACTTTAAGGTGGTTTATTTCGCACCTTCCTCCATCTTTGAAGAATGAACAAAGGTTGAGATGGTCTCAAAGATTGATGTCACTCTCTCATTCCGATATCGTTGGAATCTTTTCTCTCAAAAGGACTTCACATTCATCGAGCGTGGAGAATTCTAATGTACCGCTACTTGGTATAAGGGAGGTATTACTTACAACCCTTCTCTAGCTTTACGCCGCTTGGTTTTGCTCAAGAGATGGTCCACATGATATGCTTCTCCAAGATGTTGTGTTCGACTACAATCACGATCTCCGAATTACCGACGGGGTTTATACATGTGGGGCATGGTAAAGAAGATCGATACTAAGACTTTGGGGCACCCAACTCCATTCCTGGGAACCTTACCTCAAATGGGTGCGAGCTCGAGCTCAAAACCTCATGATGCCATTCACTGCTTTACCAAGAATTATGGAACGTTGTTATAGGTGACGTACCCTATGTCGTTCTCCATCCCGACATGCCTACCGATTTTGAAGACTTGAAGAGATCCCGGATTCAATTTTAAAGAAGAAAGGGATACCTTTGAAGCTGTTACAAGCGAGAAGAAAGTTCTAGAGTTGACCAAGCTACTTCACGAGGAGCTAAACATCAACGCTACATCGGCACCAAGAGGAAGCCCATGGAGACTTAGAGCTTTAGGATTTATTTGTTTTTTTATTGTTTTGAACTATCTCTTGTACTTAAAAAGAAAAGAATAAAAAAAGAAGTACTAATAAATGTTTGCTCATTGCTTGTTTAACAAATTTAAATCTCTTAGGTCCTTGAAAACATTGCATTGCATTCGTGATAAACATTACATATCATAGCATAACATTGCATCACGTACATTGAGATTGGTTTTCCATTTGCTCGCTATTTATTTTAGCGTAAATGGCTCTTGAATGATCACAAAGATCTCCTGCTCGTAATGCCTGGCCAGCAGATGTTCACCAACTTGGTCCAAGGCAAGAAGATCTCAAGAAGCTCATCAACAAGAAGAAAAAGGTTGTTGGTCTCCTCAACATGGGTAGACGCTTCAAAGGGGGTCCTAAGGTGGTCACCAGATTGAGCTCTCAAGGAAGTGTCCATACCGAGGGGAGTACCAAGGGTGATGAAGGTGAGCAAGTGAACCAAAGAAAGGAGGAGAGGACCATTCGATTATAGCCAACACTGATGAGGATGACAAGTACAAACAACTCAAGATAGTCTCGAATGCAGGAAAACCTAAAGATGTCCGGCTGAACTTTGATGATCCGAGTCTTGTTCCCGGTGTTGTGATTCCTCCCAAGTTCAAAATTCCAACTTTGCCAAGTATGATGGCATGTCTTGCCCAAAGTCGCATTTGAAGTCCTATGTCCAAGATCAACTCACACCGATGATGTAAAGTTGTGGATGCACTATTTTCAAGAGAGTTTGTCCTAACCCGCTGGAATGGTATTATCGCCCAGAGAATGCCGTATCCGTATTTGGAGTGATTGGCTGATGCTTTCACGCACAATATGAGTACAATGTGAATTGACACCCACTGCATGCAACTACAAAGCATGTCTATGGGTCGTGACGAAGTTCAAGGAGTATGCTCGTATGAGAGATCTAGCAGTAGTTCAACCACCCTTGTCCAATAGGAGTTGGTTGATATGTTCATGGGAACACCGACAGCCCATTCTTCAATCATCCGATTGAAATTCTTCATCCGGATTCACCGAAATGATATTGACAAAGTAGCGATTGAAGCTGGTATCAAGAGTGAAAGATTCATGTAGAGACATCTTCAAATGTCGCAAGAGATCTTTGGTGGTAAGAAAAAGCCAATGCGGTATGGTTAGAAAAGCCGAGCCAAGACCGACCGTGCTCAACTGTGGGGCGCAGGATCTCCAATCCTACATCAAGACAACCTCACGAGACAACGCACAGAGCCGTAACGCGCCACTAAGACGCTTTATGGAGATCAACATGCTTTGTCGCAAGCCTTGCAACACATGTTGAACGCAGAGCTGATAACCTTGAGGGATCCTCCTCAGAATGTCAACACTTCCTCTCCAAAGTACAATCCTAATGCTAAGTGTGCTTACCATTCCAACAGCCCGCAATCGACAATTGTTGGGCTCAAGAACAAGATTCAAGATATGATCAAGCTAAGGCATTGAATTTGATCCTCCCGCTGAGACCCTAATGTGATGATCGCGCCTATGCCTAATCATGACAAGAGTTCCAATGTCATGGTGATGATACTTATGTTTTCAACATAGATGACTTGACCATTCCTCCGATGACCTAAGAAGAATTTGTTGCAAGCCTGTCAATCCAGATGCCCGAGAATTGTCGTTGGTGCCCATCCGCACTGATGGTTGTGCTTGGTCGAGAAGACGGTTCAAGGCATGATGGATAATCGTGAGATACTATTTCAAACCACCGTGTGGTGTGTGAAGAAATGTCTAAGTTGAAGATTGACAATGCGAACTAAACTGCACTATCAGATGGGATACCTTGGGGCAGCCAAGTGGAAAATATGATTACATGGTGAAGTACACCGTCCCCGATAGTTACAAGATTCCTATTGAAGATGTTAAAGGACCGGATGGGGTGACGATTTCCGTAAGACTATGCCGATGTTAACACGATAAGGATTTCCTCTCACGATCCCGTGCCTAGTGGCACCTCTCATCATTACTTCTCCAAGACCAGCCCATATTCCTCCGACAAGGCTATCCTTGAACTATGGAGTCGATGTTTACTATCATGGTGTCAAGCAAGACCCTCTCGACCATTGAAGATCTTGCTGAAGCTACCATTCCCGACATCGACAACATCACCGATCCAAGAAGGTGACCAGAACCGAAGGGTATTCTCTCCGAGATCTCTCCTCCAAAGACATCGACTCACCGCCCGCTGCCTACTCCATCAATATCCCCACTAGAGGAAAGAACCAAAGGGCTCATCCCGCTCAACCGTAGTACCAAAGGAAGTTATCAAGACACCTCCAAACAAGAAATGGAGGAAATTCAAGATCATCAAGAAGAGTGATTACAATATTTGAACAATGGATGCATCTGGCCCAAGATATCCATGTTGCACCGCTTTGTGCTCCGAGGCTCATGCTAATGCCTCGTGAAGTTTCAAGAATGCCCACGCTTCAAGACACTACCATTGATCGTTCGGTTTGTATTGCTAGCCCGCCCAACAACGGCCCAGGCTTCTCCGATGTCGATTTAACTCCCGAAAGAAACACAACAAAGCCTTGCACATCTCTCGTTGAATGCAAGGGCACTACACGCCTCATGTTTTGTGGATACCGTTCTGCTCAACATCCTACCAAGATCGCTTTTTGATCGACTTGATGTCAAGGGTTGGTTCTCGAGACCCGGACATTATCGTGAGAGCTTTTGATGGTTCTAAGCGCACGCATTGGAGAGCTCACTCTCTAAAGTCGGTTCCCGCACTTTGACTCTACTTTTGTCATGGACATTCGTCCCGCCACTTGCCTACTTGGACGCCTTGGATACATGGGGCGTGCTACTCTACTTTGCATCGTAAATCAAGTACCGTGAAAGGGAAGGTTGTCACAAGATGTGAAGAAGAGTATATGGTCATCATCTACACCATTCCGCTACTCGAGATGGAGGGTGAATTCTTCGAGACTCCCCCTCAAGCTTTTGAAACAACCCTGAGCCATGCCTGCTGACTCTCCCGCCCCCGAGTTACACAAGTTCCGCCTAGGATGGCTCATGCTCAAGATGCTCGCTAACAAGGAGGTAGTACTATCTCGGGTCACCGATCTTCCTTTCAAATTTGACAAGACCGGTTTAGGCTTCACCATCAAGGGTCAAGATGACGCCGCGAACGTGCGGCCAACTTCCTTCCGCATCGCCCGAGTGGAATCCATGCTATAGAAGACGACGACAATGACTTCGACATCGCTAGTGGATCTTCCCAACCCGCATCAAGGGCTCAACAATTTGAAGACCAAGACGCCATACCAATCTCCTTTAGTCGAGTAATTGTTTTGTTTTGTTTGCTTTTCGATTTTTTATGTTTTAAACAATAAACTTTGAAAGCCTAGTGCCTGCCCGGGCATCATGGCTCGCTTATGAGGGTTATTATCCGTCGCTTATGATTTTCATTTAATAAATTCGTTGGACTTTTGCATTCAATTGTCTGTTCTCTTTCTTTACTTTATCACCCCTTCAAAAGCTATGTGTTTCTTACACACACCCACGTGATACACCGCAGAATCACTCAATCTCGTTAATAACATGCTAAGTGCAATATGACTTCGATAATCCGATCTACCAAGCCAAGATGAAAGTGAGGAAGATTGTGAAGTGCCAGAGAACTTGCAGATCTGCACAAAGAAGAAGAGCGAGTTATACAGCCACACTAAGAGCAAGTTGAGGTTGTGAATTTGGGTACCGACGAAGATGTAAGAGATCAAGATAGGAGCGGTCTTGAGAATGTTGTTAAAGAAAGGTTGTTCAGCTACGAGACTATATTGAGGTTTTTGCTTGGTCATACGAAGACATGCCGGTTTAGACATTGATATTGTGGTACACCGCTTGTCGATAAAAGAAGGTTTTCTCCAAGGAAATGTAGGTTCAGACAAGGCCCCGAGATGTCGAGAAGATCAAAGCCGGGTTATGAAGCGCTCACGCGGTTTCCTAGTCATACTTCCTATCCCCTGGTTGTAATGTGGTACCCGTATCTAAGAAGGATGGCAAGGCACGGATGTGTGTGGATTACGAGATCCGAACAAAGCGAGTCCGAAGACAATTTCCCACTTCCTCATATTGATGTTCGTTGACAACACCGCCAAGACAAGGTTTTCTCCTTCATGGATGGTTTCTCCGTTACAATCGATCAAAATGGCTCTCAAGACATGGAGAATTTATTTTGTTACACAAGGGGCACTTTCGCTACAAGGTTATGTCGCTCGGATCGAAGAACGCAGCGCCACTTATCGCGGTATATGGTGACATTATTTCATGACATGATTCATCACGAGATAGAGGTCTACGCCGACGACATGATAGCTCGATCACAGATCAAGAAGAACATCTTGATCATTTGCGTAAACTATTTGACAGGTTGAAGAAGTATGATTGAGACTTAATCCCAACAAGTGCACCTTGGAGTCGATCCGAAAACTTCCGGGTTTGTAGTGTGGAAGAGGTATTGAGGTTGACCCCAAGGTTAAAGCTATTCGAGAGATGCCAGCCCCGCACGAGAAGGAGATCGAGGTTTTTGGGCCGATTAAACTACATTGCCGATCTATTGCACACTTAATCGCTACTGTGAGCCAATCTTCAAGTTACTAAAGAAAGATCAAGTAGTAGAATGGAACGACGATTGCCGATCGCTTTTGACAAAATCAAGGAGTACCCACAGTAATCCTCCCATCCCGATGCCGCCAAGAAGGAAGACCTCTTATCATGTACTTGACAAGTTGTTAGAGAACTCAATGGGTGTGTGTTGGGGCAACATGATGAGTCTGGTCGAAGAGCATGCAATATACTACCTTAGCAAAAGTTTACCGATCGTGAAACAAGATACTCACAGCCTGAGAAAACTTTTTTGGCTGTCACGACTAAGACAAAGATATGTCGACTCACACTACCTTGTTGATTTCAAGATGGATCCGATAAAATACATCTTTGAGAAACCACCTCTCCCAAGAATAGCAAGATGGCAAATGATCTTGACCGAGTATGACATCCAAAGACACTTCTCGTAAAGCGATCAAAGGAAGGGTGGTAGCCGATCATTTGGCTCATCGTCAGATGACTATCAATCTATGCAATTTTATGAAGATGTTTTACTAGTTACGATTGGAAGAACTGTGCCCGCATTTAAGGACCCGAACAAGGATCCCGATGGACCATGGTCTTTGATGGAGCCTCAAACGCACTTGGCAATGGCATTGGCGCCATCATTACATCCCCTACGTGGACATACACCTTTCACCGCCAGATTATGTTTCAGCAGCACTAACAACATGGTCCAGTACGGCTGCATCATGGGTCTTAAAGTCGCTATTGACTTAAGAATCAAGTTCTTACAAGTGTATGGAGACTCGCCTTTTAGTGATCACCGATAAGAGGCGAGTGGATACGGCATCCGAACCTCATTCCAGATCGGAGAGCATGTTTTGAGTTTGATTCCTACTTTGAAGAGATTATCAATCATATTCCACGAGAAGAGAATCACAGTACGATTAGCTACTATGTCGCCTATGTTCAAAGTCGATGGGACAACGAGGCTCCCTGCATCATCATTGAGAAGTTTGACGAACCAACAGATTGTTGTGAGCTTGACGTAAGAGAAACCTGGTACTAAGGACGTGAAGAGGTATCTTGAGACTGTGAATATTCTGCAGGGCATCTCATAGTGATAAGAAGTTCATGAGAAGATTTGCATCCAAATTCTTCCTCAAAGAATCCATATCTTATACAAGCGCAACTACCACTTGTGCCATCTACTGTGTAGACCAGAACAAAGAATGCGATCATGGAAGAGTTACACTAAGGCGAATTTGGTACCCATTCCAAAGGACACACCATGGCTAAGAAGATTTTGAGAACAAAGTTACTATTGGTCCACCATGGAAGCCGATTGTTACGCCTCGATCTTGTCACAAATGCCGATTTATGCCGATAAAGCACACGCATCTCCAAGACTCTAAATGTTTTAACTTCTCCTTGGCCTTTGAATGGGGCAAATGGACTCCCAACCACGAGGGACCATTTGTAGTCAAGACAATATTTTCGGAGCTATGATACTTAGCACCATGGATGGTGAAGACTTCCCACACCTCGTGAACGCGGACATAGTCAAAAATACTACGATGAAAGAGACCGCTAGGTCATCTAACCTAGGCAAAAATAAGGGCATCCCGCTAACCAAAAAGGTTCGCAAAAAAAGGATATATACAAAACATGTACACCCGCAAGTCAAAACCCGAAAAGGCGACTTGGGCAAGAAAGGGTATCCCGAGACCGAAACCCAAAGGGCGGTCTAGGCAAAAGTTAGATTTAAGCGCACGACTATGTCTCTTCCAGATCACCGCCTGCACTACTATCAAGATTCAAGATTCAAATGGCGAAGATCTACTCACTTTCTACCGAAGTTAAGGAGATGAGATAGTTGAAATATATGAGTACTAGCATAGTTGGAACTTAACGAGATTGTTTCCGCATAGCTTTTACCTTTCCTCGTACAAACCACTTGGCCATACGCCACCTTTCAAATAAACGCAAATTTCTTCTCTTTACAATTTTTGTTGTTGTCGTTGCAATAAGTCCAACCGCTTTGAATGACTATACGATTTGACAATAAGAATCTAATCGCAAACATACGAAAAGTGAACATGCAAAAGTACTTACTACAGGTTCCAGGAATTGAGGATGACGACGAAAGTCACCAAATGATCCCCACAAAGGTGTCACTCACAACAAACCTCCCCAGCGGAGTATATGTTAATCCACAAGCAAAGGATTCCACTCAACCGAGCAATGTTACATCGCCTCCCAGAAGAACACCTCATCCCCAACAAGGTATTCATCCTCGGACGTGTCTCAATCCTCCCTTCTCCCAAGCAGCAGATCCGCTCAAACTTGGTCGATAGTGCATCGGAGGAAACATACACCTTTATTCCCAAATGAGATTACAACGGACCTGACTCTTCTAGCCCGGTCTCTCAACAACCATCAAATGCTCTCCAGCGAGATCTACACTCGGAATCTCCAGTAGAACGTCTCCTAAAATTCCTCAGTAGGATCTATATACAAGGTCCCCAACAGATCGCTTCCCAGACTCTCCTCAGCCGGGTCTATGAGATCTCCAACCACGAGCTTCTCAAATCTCTACCTTCCTCAACAATATCTAGGTCCAAGACTTGGTCAGATAGTGCATCGGAGGAATCCAGATATCTTCTCCTTCAAAAGCGGGGTTCTCACCTACACAATTCCCCAAGAAGGAGTCAGAAATCTTCAGACAGAGCATCCGCATCTTCTTCAAGATGGATATGTTTTGAAATATCACAACATTCATCATCCATACATTACTCATAAAGTCATAATTCATGCATATATCATTCATACACACTGTCATGCATCATACTTTGCATAAAACTAACCAATATTCTATCAAAGTTCCTCTTGTTTTCTCCAAAACAGGTAACAGTCACTTCTGACGCAAACAGGTCCAGGATTAAGCCCCGAACCGACGGGAAAACTATCTGAAAGACCGCCCTTGGTTGCCCTCCGACGACTAGTCCAGGATTAAGCCCCGAACCGACGGGAAAGCTATCCGAAAGACCACCTCTGGTTATCCTCTTGATAACAGGCAATGGATCAACACCCGATGCACAACAGGGAAGCTATCCACATTTTTTGCCAACTACAATCTCCCTCAGAGTAATCGACACGAAGATTTATTCTGACAAGAACTAAGTAGTCTAGCTGACACCAGCTTGCCTTGATGGCATCTTAAGCCCATCTCCGACTATTTGTCAACATCTCTTCACTTTCGAATGCTGCATATATGGTTAAAAATCAATACAAACCAATAACTCATTCAAAGTGAACACGAAGTCTAACGACGACTCCCTTCTGATGGCATCTTAAGCCCATCTCCTCTCCGCTCCAGAACATCTACGTAGTCTAACATACGACTGCTCCTCAAAAGTATCCAACTTCTCCAAATGGCATCCAGAAGCCCATTCCCGCATCGCCACCAATAGCGAGTGCAAATTGTGTATTGAGTGTTCAATCATCTTCACCTCCGTGTCACGAAAGACAAGCGTGTCAATCTAACCTCCAGATAAGAAGATTGAACAGGGCAGCACATACCCCAAAATTTGCCCTCCATCTACTCAAGAGATTTCATACATATATACTCAAGGATTCCTCAAGAGTCGATCGACAAACTCTCCTAGACAATCAACCCAAACTAGGGTTTGGTATCTCTCAAGTCAAGATGGATTTGCAACATCTCCAATGGTTTTCATGCCTCCTCCTATGCTTCAAAGATTCTCCATGTCAAGTTTCAAGCCTCAAAAGTCAAGTTTCCTCGCATAATTGCTCGATGGTCGAAAATCGTGTATTGGACAAAAGTCAACTGTGGTCAACATATACCAAAACTTCCGATTTTTGGTCAACATCCTCATTTTGAAGTAACATTCATCATTTGATCAAGGGTTGATCATGATTCATCAAGAAAACTCAAGATTTGCTCAAAAGTCAAACTTTCTAAATTAGGGTTTCTAGATGAAAAGTCAACTGAACTTTGACTGACCATAACTTTCTCATACTTTCTCGAAATTTTCCCACCAAAGCTCATTTTGAAGGAAATTCAATTCTCTACAACTTCATGTCTCACAAGAATGTCCAAAAATGCTTCATTTGAGAGGTATAGCTCAAAACATTACAGTCATTTTCAAAGTCAACAAAAGTCAACTTTTGTTTTGAAGATATATTGAGCATGGTAACTCCAATTGAGATGAGACCAAAGACATTGTTTAGAGGACTCTTAGAGCTTCCAAAAGTCCAAGAACTCTCAAAATGTGGAAAATGAGCAAGATACACTATTCGAAGTTGGGCAATTTTGGACAATTCACAAAAGGACATTTTGGTCAAAATGCAAAATTTTCCAAATGGGCCTATAATCTTTGATCCAAACTTGTTCATGATGTTATTTTTGACCCATAAAAGCTTGGCATTGGTGATTTTCTATTTTCATGGTTTATATTTGAATTTTACAACATTTAATTCAAAAATAAATTATGTAAAATATGAAAATTAAGTTATTTTTCAATTGTTGGATTTATATCTCTTAATGTCCAAGAAAGCCCACACCATTTACCAAATTGCAGTGCCATGGCATTGATGAGAAAATCATATTTTCTTCAAAATTTGATTTGATTTTCAAAGAAAATATTTGCACATCAATGATCCAATCTTTTTTCACTCTTTTGCCATCCAAACCTCTTCTATAAATCCAAAGATTAGAACAAACAAGAAGACTAACCCTAACCTAAAACAAACCCAAACTCTTGCAAAAATTTTCAATTCTTGAAAACTCGAATTTTATTCTCCAAGTTTCCCAAAGCCATCCATCTAAACTTGCTCAGAGGTTCCAAGGAGTCAAAACATCCATCGCCGAAGCCCAGCCAGATCGCACAAGAACCTACTCCGATGGTATATTTTGAAATTCAATTTCATTATTCATGCATTGTTAACGCTTGTGTGTTTGTATCGATCCAGATGCTTGTTAGGTCATGAATGAAGCTTACATGCAAGCTTAGACGTAGAACTCGGATCACCATAGCTAGGCATTTAGAGTCGCTTTGAATCGAATTTTATACAGCATTTTTAGGGCAAATGGATACCACCATTGAATTCAGAGGGTCGAATTAGGGGGTAGGTTCTTCTTGCTTTGATTTCAAGCACGGTGTTTTCGAATCCACCACGGAGAAGATGACCGCGTTAGGTTCCGGTGACCACCGCGACCCATTGACCGCAAGCGGCACAATCTCTCCTCCGATTCGCCATTTGAATTTCGGGCCCGCTACCGACCGTGTTTGATTTTCAAATAATCGCGACACGCTTACACTTAAATCCAATTGATTCCAATTCTCAAACACCAAATGACGCTTGGTCTAGTGGTTAAGGTGCTAGCCTGGTGATGCTCAAGGGACACTGTTCGAGCCACCGACCCGGTTTTGCTTTTTCTTTTACAAACTTGTATATTTCATTATTTTCTACATTTTCATTTATTTCAATATTTCCACATTATTTTTTTTGTTTTCAACATTTTATTCTGCATTAAAAAATTACCAAAAATATTTTCTTTTCACATTACATTCAAAATCTTTATTTAATTTAATAAATTAAAAATATAATTTTTGCATGCATATTTATTTTATTTATATTTTTGCATTTAATTCACTTTTAATTGCATTTTAATTATTAAATCTTTTCTAAAAATCCCAAAAATTATTTTAGCTTATTTATCTTATTTCCAGATATATTAATTTTCTCATATTAAAACTTGCATTTTTTCTAACTTTTTCTCTTATTTCGATTTCATCATATTTTCCGATTTTCTTATTTTTCACAAAGTTGTCGATCTGGACGCTTTCTTTTATCATTCTATTTTTCCAATAATGTAATTGCTCATGGTTGTAATAGTTTTAATCTAGGGTTTTATTTTCCGTGATTTTAAATTATGTATCTCCAAAGCCTTGTAATAGCGTAGGTTTTACTTTCCGCACCTTTACATTCCCACTTTACATTCCGCATTTTACTTTCCGCACCCTTATCAATTGCTAGTAATTAGTGTGTATGGCAAGATAATAATTGGACATAGCTCACACTAATCTTCAAGATAATATATTCTCAATTCAACACACTTCTTTCACACACGCACCCTTTAGGTTAATTCTCTCGATGCCTTCGATTTCAATGGTCATGTCCTCGAACGTAGAGGTATTCTAGCACCGCTGCCTTCCAAACAAATCATCATAGTCCCTTCGATACAAAGATCATAAGACCCACGATGTCGCCCGAATACATGATCTTGACCTCGATTGTCGCCACAAAAATGATGATAGTCCTTCGAATGTGCTAGGATACTTCCACAAGTTGCCTTCGATGACCATCCGATGTCCTTTGAATGTCCCGCTACATCCAACGAATGGAGCTACCTACTAACTAATGGTATGGCTAGCTATTCTAAAGGAACGAAGTACAAAACGACCAATTCGAGTGGGTAATAAGTCTTTAGTTGCTTGCTCTAAATCAAATGCTTTTCACACCACACACTTTTTCAAAGTTCAAATTCTTTTCAAAACAAAACATTTCCTAACACTTTGTATACACTCCTACATGAGTCATTACAAAGTCAAAGCGAAATTCCTTTTCAAAACATTTTGTCAAACACATGTAAAGCAATTTTAAAAGTGATCTAGAGCAACTAAGAGTCGTGAGATAACTACGGATGGAAAAGGGTGCTAATACCTTCCTTTTCATAACCATTCTCCCGCACTAATCTAACGAAGGTCTTTTCTCACTTTTACCTTCCCTTAATTGATAAAAATAAAAGTCGGTGGCTACTTTGCTATCCGCACATTTGGATACAAAATCCTACAAAGTCACTTCACCGATCACATGTATAACTCGCCTTCTTGTTGTAGCAACCGCAAGTTCACCGAACTTCACAATCTTCCTCACCTTCGCCTCTTGGTAGATCGGATTATCAAGTCATATTTAGCAATATCATAGCTGTTATCAATGAGATTCGAGTGATTCTGCTGTGTCACGCAGGGTGTAAGAAACACATAGCTTTTGAAGGGGTGATAAAGTAAAAGAAAGAAAACAACATTTAAATGCAAAAAGTCCAACGATTTTATTGAATGAAAATATGCAAATGACAAATAATAACCTCACAACGAGCCATGATGCCTCTGCAAGGCACTAGGCTTTAAAGTCTATTGTTCAAAGCGATAAAACGAAAAAGCATAACAGAAAACAAAAGCAATTACTCCGCCTAAAGGAGATTGGTATGATATCTTCGCCTTCCAATTCCGAGTCCGTTGTCGGAGTTGGAAGATCCACTTGCCGATGTCGGTTGTCGTTGTCTTCTATAGCATGGACTCCATTCTGGCTGATGCGGAAAGGAAATTGTCCGGCACGTTCGTGGCGTATCATCTTCTGACCTTTGATGGTGAAGCCTAAACTAGTCTTGTCATATTTGAAAGGAAGGTCGGGGAGCTGACCCCAAATAGTACTACCTCCTTCTTCAACTGCAGCTTGAGCATCCTTCAGCGAGGCCATCCTAGGCGGAACTTGTGTAACTTCATAAGTAACAGGAGAGTCAACAGGCACGACTCTTGGAACTGTTTCGAAAGCTTGACAGGGAGTTTCAAAGAATTCTCCTTCCACCTCAAGGTATCGGAATGACTGCAGATGACTGACCATGTATTCCTCTTCACCACATATTGTAGCAACCTTCCCCTTCACTGGGTACTTCAGCTTCTGATGCAAGGTAGAGGTAACAACGCCTGCCCCATGTATCCAAGGGCGTCCAAGTAGGCAAGAGTAAGTCGGATTTGATGTCCATGACAAAGAAAGTGGAGTTGAAAGTCCTGGGAACCGACTTTAACAGTGTAATGAGCTCTCCGTAATCGCTGCTTAGAACCATCGAAAGCTCTCATAAAATGTCACCGGGCTTCGTAACCAATCCTTCAACATCAAGTCAATCAGCACTCTTGGTAGGATATTCGTGAGCGTAACCGATATCTACCAAAATATGAGACTGTAATGCCCTTGTATTCGATAGAGACGGCATGGCTTTGTTGTGTTTCCTTCCCGCAGAGTCAAATCATCATCGAGAAGCTCAGGCCGTTGTCAGCCGTGCTAGCAATACAAACTTCAAACTGGTCAGTAGTGTCTTGTGTATATGAGCATTCTTCATAAACTTCACCAAGGCCTTAGCATGAGCCTCATAGCACAAGTGCAGAGCAAGCATGGAGATTTTGGACGGAGTCTGTCCCAACTGTTCCACAACATTGTAGTAACTCTTCTTGATGATCTTCAGAATTTCCTCCATTTCTTGTTTGGAGGCATCTTCAGCAACTTCCTTTGGTACTTCTGTTTGAGCAGGATGAGTCACTGGTTCTTTCCCTGTAGCTTCGGGAACTGGTTCAATAGCTGGAATGCGAGCTGGAGTCGCAGTGTCTTTTGGAGGAGAGATCTCTGGAGAAAACACCCTTCCGGTTCTGGTCACCTTGCTTGATCCGGTGATGTTGTCTATGTCAAGAATGGTAGCTTTAACTGCAAGATCCTCGATGATCAGAGGGTCTTTTTTGACGCCATGATAGTAAACCTCAGCTCCATAGTTCCATGGTATATATTTGTCAGAGGAATATGGAACTGGTCTAGGAGAAGTAATGATGAAAGGTGCCATTCTAGGCATAGTATCGCAGAGGAAACCTTATTGTGTTAACATCAAGATAGTCTTCGGGAACTCGCTTCCCATCCGTTGCTTTTAACATCTTCAATAGGAATCTTGTAGCCTTCGAGAACAAGATACTTCACCATGTAATCGAACTTTCCACTGGCTGCCCCAAGGTGTCCCAAACTTGCAGGCCACATCTTTGATCCTCGCTTAGACATGTCTTCACGTATTCTCCACAGTGATGGCTTTAAATAGCACTTTACGGTTATCCATCATGCACCTATTCTCTCAACCAAGCACAACCGTCAGTGCAGATGGGCACCAACGACAATTCTCTCGGGCATCCTGATTGACACCGCTTGCAGAAATTCTTCTTAATAAACCATCGAGGAATGGTCAAGTCATCGATATTGAAAACATAAGAGGTCTTATCAATAGCATTGAAACTTTTGCCATGATTAGGCATTGGCGATTGATCACATTCGAGTCTCAACAGAGGATCAAACTCAATCTCTTTAGCGCCAATCGTGTGTTGAATCTTGTACTCAAAGCCCAATAATCGCCAGCGTTATGCCCTCGGGTCGTTGGAGTGGTAAGCACACTTTGCATTAGGATTGTATCTCGAGAGGAAGTATTGATGTTCGAGGAGGATCCTCAAGGTAATCACCGCTTTCAACATCCGCTGCAAGGCTCGCGACAATGGCATGTTGATCTTCGTGAACTGCCTCGTGGCGCTGCTCGTTACGCGGTTGTCTCGCTGAGGTTGTGCCGATGTAGGATCGAGATCACGATCGCCCCACAAATTGAGCACGGTCGGTCTTGGCTTGGCTTTTCTCGACCATACACAACATTGGCTTCTTTTCTTACCACCAAAAGATCTCTTCGCAACATTTGATGATGACTCTACCGAATCTTTCCACTTTGATTCTAGCTTCGATACGCTCTCCGTCAAGACGCTCGTGAATCCTGAAGAATTTCCAATCGATGATTGAAGAACGGGCCTGCTGTGTCCCATAAACATATCAACCAGCCCTATCGACAAGGGTGGTTGAACTCTTCCCGATAGATCTCTCCATTTTGAGCATACTTTGAATTTCTCATCATGACCCATATACATGCTCGAGTTGCATGCAGTGGGTGCCAATTCAGATTGTACTCATATCGCTTGTAGAAAGCATCCGCTAAGTCACCCTGTACGGATATGGTCACTCTCATGATAATACCACCCAATTGAGTTTTGATAAACTCTCTTGAAATAATGAATCCACAACTTTCTGTCATCAGTGTGGTGGTTGATCTTCTGAACATAGGACTTCAAATGCAGCTTCGGACAGGAAATGCCATCATACTTGGAAAATTTAGGAACCTTGAACTTGTGAGGAATCACCACACCAAGGATAAGACTCAGATCATCAAAATTAAGCCCTGACATCTTCAAATTTTCCATAGCATTCAGGCGGTCTTCAAGTTGCTTGTACTTGTCATCTTCAAAAGAGCATTGATCGTTCTCATAGTCTTCTTCCTTCTTCTCAGGATCACACTGGTCTTCTTCTGCCCTTGACACTTCCCCGCTTTGACACCTCTCGAGAGTTCTATCCGGCACCACTTAGGACCACCTTTGTGACGCCTACCCATGTTGAGAACACCAATGACCTTCTTCTTTTTGTTGATGTGCTTCTTCAGATCTTCTTGGCCTTGGACAAGTCGTGAACATCTCCTCGAACCGAGCATTCGAGCCCGGAGGTCTTTGATACCGTCAAGAGCCATTTCGCTAAAATAAATAGCGAGAAAATGAGAAACGGATCTTCAATGTACCGTTATGCAATGTTATGCTATGATATGCGATGTTTATGCGATGCAATGTGTTTTCAAGGACCTTAGGAATTTAAATTTGTTAAACAAGCATGAACAAACTTTATTAGTTTCTTTTTATTCTCTTTTTCTTTTGCTTTTTCTTTTTGGTACAGAAATAGTTTGAAAAATAAAATAAAATAAAAGAACAAAATCCTAAAGCTCTAAGTCTCCCATGGGTGCTTCCTCTTGGTGTTGAAGTAGGTATTAATGTTTCGCTCCTTGTGAAGTAGCTTGGTCAACTCTAGTACCTTCTTCTCACTTGCATAGCACTGAGCTTCGAATGTATCCCTTTCTTCTTTGAGTTGAATCCAGGATCTCTTCAAGTCTTCAAAATCAGTAGGCATGTCGGGATGATGAATAGTATAGGGTACGTCACCTATAGCAACAAGTTCCATAATTATTGGTAACACGGGTGTAAACGACATCATGAGGTTTTGAGCTCGAGCTCGCACCCATTTGAGGTAAGGTTCCCAAGGAATGGAGTTTTGGTGCCCCAAAGTCTTGGTATCAGTCTTCTTTACCATGCCCCAAGCGTGTATAAACCTTCGTCGGTAATTCTGGAGATCGTGGTTGTAGTCGAACACAATATCTTGCATAAGCATATCATGAGGACCATCTCTTCAAGCATAACCAAACTAACGTAGAGCTAGAGAAGGGTTATAAGTGATACCTCCCCTTATGCTAAGGAGTGGTACATTAGGGAATTCTCCACAACACTCAATGAATGTGATGTCCTTTTGAGAGAAAAGGAACCAACGGATATCTGAATGAGAGAGTGACATTAGTCTTTGAGACCACTTCAACCTTTGTTCGTTCTTCAATACTGATGGAGGAAGGTGCAAAATAAACCAATTGGAACGTAAAAGTATGCAACACATGAGAGTTCCTTGTCTTTTGATAGTACGAGTGTGGAGAGAATGTAGGGTGTCTCCAAGTAAGGTAGGCACAGGATTACGAGTGAGGAATATCTTGATGGCGTTCACATCTATGAACTGATCTGGATTAAGAAATAATACCAACCCATAGATTAGCAAGGCCAAGATGTCTTCGAATGCATGGAAACTCATGACTTTGAGGAATTCTCGGGATTTCTTTATCAGAAACTTGGCAAGCAAACCCTTAACTCCACTTCTTGTTTCCCAATTAGCTTCAATGTCTGAGCGTTTTAGATGTAGCATTGATGCGATGTCTTCATACCTAGGAATCTTTTATAAACCGGTGAATGGCATCTGATCAAGAATAGGTATGCCAAGTAACTTAGAGAACTCTTCCAAAGTAGGAACCAACTGATAATATGGGAAAGTAAATGATGTCATGATGTCATGTTTAGCAAGCACAAATGTAACAAAGATAAATTCCTAGGTCCTTGAAATAGTTAGAAATGATATGCAATGCAAATGTCATGATGTCATGTTTAGCAAGCACAAACAAACCACGAACAGCCCTAGGTTTAAGGCTTGTATGAGGTATAGGTGATTACCCACCAAAGTTGAGTTGGTCCCCGTCCCTATAATAGTAACCGATTCTAGGAATCCATATCATTGATCTTTCTCGGCGCTTATTTCAATACGACTACCAAGTGGTCGCACCAAAAATATCCCAAAAGTCGATCTTAATGAGCGTAGCATCGAGTATCAACCCCGCCTGTCACCCGCCATCTCACTACATTCTAATGGCCAAGATGGGTCAATTAGGGTTCTAAAAGTTGAGTTAGTGCTGATGACACCATGCAGAAGCCAAATGCTATCCTCAACTTGGGAATGAGGAGCATCAGGACATCCAAAGTGTCACACTAACGTAACCATCATGTTGACCGTTTCGGTATACACCTAACGGTCGCGACGATCTATTGCTACTTACCTAAGGAAACCTGGATCCGGGTGTAGGATCCTCCACAAATATAATACCCAAGCAACCCTTTAAAAGTAAAGCATACAAATCAAACAGAAAGTAGTAAAAATGGTCTAAAAATCACTAAGGTATTCTCTCTTTAGGGTGTCTCCCCGACAGAGTCGCCAGTTCTGTAATACGGTGAACTGACTTTGAGATTTTGGTTTTTCTTTTTATCGCAAATGTTGCGGATGGCAAGAGCCGCCACCGACTTTTCTTTTATCCAATTAAGGGAAGGTGAAAAGAACAGGTAAAGACCTTCGTTAGATTCTGAGTAATGGAGAAGGTTATGAAAAGGGAAGGTATTAGCATCCATTTCCATCCGTAGTTATCTATGGGCTCTTAGTTGCTCTTAGCTCATCTTTAAAAGTTGCATTCTGTGTGTTTGATAAAAATGTTTTGAAAAGGCATTTAGCTTTGATTTTGTAATGATTCATGTAGGAATGTATACAAAGTGTTCGGAAATGTTTCGTTTTGAAAAGTGTTTGAACTTTAACAAAAGTGTGAGGTGTGAAAAGTATTTTGTTTGAGCAAGCAACTAAAAGTCTTATTACCTACTCAGAATGGTCGTTTTCGTGTTGTTTTACGTTCCTTTAGAATAGTGTTATCCATACCATTAGTTGGTAGGTAACCCTATTCGTTGGATGTAAGAGGGACATTCGAAGGGACATCGGATCGTCATAGAAGGCAACTTGTAGGAGGATCCTAGCACATTCGAAGGGACGATCATCACTTTTCGTAGGCAACAATCGAGGGACGAGATCATGTATTTGTTGGCGACATCGTGGGTCTATGATCTTTGTATCGAAGGGACTACGATGATATGTTGGTAGGCAACGGTGCTAGGATACCTCTACGTTCGAGGGACTTGACCATTTATTCGAAAGGCAACGAGAGATAATTACCCTAAGGGGTGCACGTGTGAAAGAGTGTGTTGAATTCAGATATATTATATTGTAAAGTTAGAAGTGATCTATGTCCGTTTTTATCTTGCCATACACGCCTAATTACTAGCAGTTTATAGGGTGCAGAAAATAAATTGCGGAAAGTAAAATGCGGAAAAGTAAATGTCCTACGCTATTACATGGCTTTGGGGCAGTTACATAATAGGAGTGCGGAAAGTAAAAGTCCTAATTAAAATTTACATCCCATGGGTAGTTACATAATATTTGAAAAGAATGCGAGAAAATAAATCCTAACTATTTCAACCTGTAAGCAGATACATAATCGGAAAATATAAGAAGTTCGCATAAGAGAAAAAGGGTTAGTAAAATAAGATTGTTGAATGAGGAAAAAAACTTTAGGTTAGTCATGCTGATTAGATGATATAGAAATTTTTTGGGGATTTTCTGGATTGTTTTTGATAATTAAAAGCAATTAAAAGTCAATTTAATGGTTAATTAACAATTAATTAATATATGCATGCAAAAATATTAATTTTAATGTAAAAAATTAAATAAGTATTTTTCTGATTAAAATGCAAATAGAAAATTTTTTTGGTGATTTTTAAATGCATGAGAAAAATATTTAAAGATAAATTAAATTGAATGAAAATATTAAGAAAAAAAATAAGAAAAGTATATTAGTTATGAAAAGTTGTAAAAAATAAAGGGAGGAGGTCAGGATCGAACCCAGGACCTCCAGGAGAAATCACCAACGCGTTACCAACTTAGCCAAGTGTTCTTGGTGTTTGTAATCTGCAAACAATATATTATAAAGGAATACGTGTCATAATTGTAACTTTCAAACACAGTCAACATGTGGGGTCCAGGAGTAACGTGTGAACGAATCAGAATGCAAAGAATTGCCACGCATACAATCAGCCGGTCATCGCCTGAGTCAGCGCCGGATCCCTAGCTCCGGTCATCTTCTCCGGTGACGATTTTTCTGGAACCGGCAAAAAACTGAAAATCAAAGCTTATGGTTAATGCTACACCCCCTAAATCGGGGTCTGCAAATCAATTGGTGCCTTCCGTTTGGCCTGAAACAGCCTGTAAATTGAGTTTCGAAGCAAGCAATTCAAACTGCCCTAACAATGGCAGATCGCGATTTGGACGTTCAAACTCATGAACGATGACCCAGATCCTGTCTATGATACCTCATGATCATGTTAGAATGGCTAGTTTCAATTAAAACACGCAGATATTAAAAATACGAATTCAAGAAAAGTATGCATATGTATGTTCATGTATAGCCCGATTCATGCGTGTTTGGCCATGGATAGTGATGTATACTTACTCAATCTTACCTCAAGAACACAAGGGAATGATTGAAAATAGCTAGAAGTGGATGGAAAAGCAAATTCGAATTTGCCAACTTTGTGAAAAAATTGAGAAATTTAGGGTTGCTTCAAGAGGCTAGGGTTTCGTCCTTGATCTTTGTGAATGCATTAGGTATTTATAGAGCAAGAGGTTGGAGCAAAAATAATGAAAAAAGATATGTTCTTGACTGCAAAATATTTTCTCTTTCAATTTTAATCAAATCTTTCCAAAATTTGATTTTCTCTTCCTTGCATGAGCTAGCACGAATTTGGCATGTCTTGTGGGCTTCCTTGGTCCTCAAGTTTGATAGAAATCCAACCCAACTTGTTTTCCAACTTGTTTTTATATTTTATTTAATTTAAATTTGAATTAAATGCTTTTAAATTCAAAAATAAATCAAAAAAAAGAAATGGGTCATGGTAAGGCATCAAGAGGTCACAAATAATATTATGATTAAGTTTGGATCATAAAATTATAGGCCCATTTGGAAAAAAATTGGATTTTGTCAATATTTTCCTTTGTGCAGCTTCAAAAATGCCCAACTTGTGCAGGTGTATTTTGCTCAATTTTAAGATTTTGAGTAGCTTGACCTTGAAAGATCTAGATGTCCCATAATTCTTTGTTTCATCTCAATCGAGCCCATGCTCAATAACACTTTTTAAAGCAGATTTTTGTTGACTTTGAAAGGATCAATGTTTTGATCCATATTCAAATGAAGCATTTTACCGCGGAGACGAGTTGCAGAGAATTGAATCGAAGGTGGTGGGAAAATATTTGATTATGAGAAATATGCTCAACAAAACCTGACTTTTCCTCAAGAAACCCCATTTGAAAGTTCGATTTTGATCAATCTGAGTTTGATGAATCATGATCAACCCTGATCAAATGAAATATGGATGTTGACCAAAATCATGAAGTTTGATCGTTGATTACGCTGATTTTGTCCCACAATCGACACCATTCGAGCACTGTTCGAGGAGCTTGACCAGGCTTTAAAATTGACATGGAGATTCTTGAAGATCTGAGGAGGCATGATGATCAACGGAGATGTGGGAAGTCCATCTTGATCGAGGATAGCCAAACCCTAGTGGGTCGATTGTTCAGGAGAGGTTTCATGGCCAACCCTTGGGGAATCCTTGAGTATGGATATGAGAAATGTCTTGAGGAGTAAGAGGGAAAATTTTGGGGTATGTCATACCCCAAAATTTGCCCTCCATCTTCTCAAAAGATTTCATACATCTATGCTCAAAGATTCCTCAAGAGTTGATTAGACAAACTCTCTCCTAGACAATCAACCCAAACTAGGGTTTGGTATCTCCCAAGTCAAGATGGATTTCCAATATCTCCAATCGCCTTCATGCCTCCTCATATGATTCAAATATTCTCCATGTCAAGTTTCAAGCTTCACAAGTCAAGTTTCCTCAAACAATTGCTCAGATGGTTGAAAATCAATTGATTGACAAAAGTCAATCGTGGTCAACATACACCAAACTTCGATTTTTGGTCAACATCCTCATTTTGAAGTTACATTCATCATTTGATCAAGGGTTGATCATGATTCATCAAGAAAACTCAAGATTTGCTCAAAAGTCAAACTTTCTAAATTAGGGTTTCTAGGTGAAAAGTCAACAGAAATTTGACTGATCATAACTTTCTCATACTTTCTCATAAATTTTTCCACCACCTCTTGTTTTGAAGGAAATTCAATTCTCTACAACTTCATGTCTCACAAGAATGTCCAAAAAATGCTTCATTTGAGAGGTATAGCTCAAAACATTACATGTCATTTTCAAAGTCAACAAAAAGTCAACTTTTTGTTTTGAAGATATATTGAGCATGGTAACTCCAATTGAGATGAAACCAAAGACATTGTTTATAGGACTCTTAGAGCTTTCCAAAAAGTCCAAGAACACTAAAAAATGTGGAAAATTGAGCAAGATACACCATTCAGAAGTTGGGCAATTTTGGACAATTGCACAAAAGGACATTTTGGTCAAAATGCAAAATTTTCCAAATGGGCCTATAATCTTTTGATCCAAACTTGTTCATGATGTTATTTTTGACCCATAAATGCTTGGCATTGGTGATTTTCTATTTTCATGATTTATATTTGAATTTTACAACATTTAATTCAAAAATAAATTATGTAAAATATGAAAATTAAGTTTCTTTTTCAAATAAGTTGGATTGATATCTTTCTTAATGTCCAAGAAAGCCCAATACACTTACCAAATTCGTGCAAGCCATGGCATTGATGAGAAAATCATATTTTCTTCAAAATTTGATTTGTTTTTATTGGAAAATATTTGCACAATCAATAAGCAATCTTTTTTCACGCCTTTTGCCATCCAATTTTCCTCTATAAATACTCAGCATTGCAGCCAGCACAAAGGACGAAACCCTAACCTAAAAACAAACCCAAACTCTTGCAAATTTTTCAAGAAACTTGGAAAATCGAATTTCAAAAAGCAGCCACTTTCAGTCCAAACCAACCATCCCATTGTCTTCAGGAGGTAAGTTTGAGTAAGTATACACTCATGCCATGGTCTAAAACACGCTGGATCGAGGCATATACATTCATTCATATTCAAAACTTTTTTGATTTTGCATTTTTAATATCCGTGTGTTTTAATTGATTCTAACCATTCTAATGTGTTCATGAGGTTCCATATAGTTGATCTGGGCAATCGTTTCGAAGCTTGCACGTGGAAATAGGGATTTGCCATAGTTAGGGTTTTTGAACTGTCTTCTTCGAACCGGCCTATACAGGCCGATTCAGCCAAAACCGATGCCACCATTGAATTCGCCATGGCCGATTTAGGGGGACAAGGTCCTTCTTTTCTTTTTATTTTGTGTATTTTTGCAGGTTGGGAATCTCAGGTGCCGGAGAAGACGACCGGAGCCCTAGCTCCGGCGTGGACTCAGGCGAAGACCCAGGCGTGGCTGGCGTGGCACGATGGCACGTTCTGATTCTCTCTCCCAGTCAACATGGACCCCACGCGTGCTGACTTTGATTTTCAACTCATCCATGACGCGTCATCCTTCATATGTTATTATTTTCAATCTCTCCAACACCAAACGCCAAGTGTCCCAGTGGTTAAGACGCTTCCTGTTGGTAGATGCCTTCCAATGTCACGGGTTCGATTCAGTCTGGCATCGGTTTTGGTTTCTTTTTCCCAAACTTCAACTTTTCAATATTTTTTCATATTTTCTAACATTTTTTTTAATATTTGCATCATTTTAATTTATTTTCATATTTTTATTTCAGCATTAAAAAATTACCAAAATATAATTTTCTTTTTGCATTTATTTTCAGAAAACCTTTATTTAATTTAATAAATTAAAAAATCTCTTTTTGCATGCATATTTATTTTTATTTTTATTTTAGCATTTAAATCATTATAAATTCATTTTAATTACTAAAATGCATCTAAAAAAATCCCAAAAAATTATTTTAATATATTTATCTTATTTCCAGTATACATTAATTTTCTCATATTAAAAATTGCATTTTTTCTAACACTTTCTCTGATTTCAATTTCATCATATTTTCCGATTTCTTCTTTTTGTACAGGTTGATCCGATTCAGACGATTTTCTCTTTATCATTTTATCATATTATTTTTCAATAATGTAATTACAATATGGGATGTAATAGTTTAATTTAGGGTTTTATTTTCCGCATTTTAAATTATGTATCTGCCCCAAAGCCTTGTAATAGCGTAGGACATTTACATTTCCGCTTTTACATTCCGCATTTTACTTTCCGCACCCTATAAACTGTTAGTAACTAGGCGTGTATGGCAAGATAACAATGAACATAGCCCACTAATTTTCAAGATAAAATATTCTGAATTCAACACACTTCTTCACACACGCACCCCTTTGGGTAATTCTCTCTCGATGCCTTTCGATTTCAAAATGGTCATGTCCCCTCGAACGTAGAGGTATTCTAGCACCGTTGCCTTCCAAACAAATCATCATAGTCCCTTCGATACAAAGATCATAAGACCCACGATGTCGCCTATGAACACATGATCTTGACCCTCGATTGTCGCCTACGAAAAAATGATGATAGTCCCTTCGAATGTGCTAGGATACTTCCTACAAGTTGCTTTCTATGACCATCCGATGTCCCTTCGAATGTCCCATTTACATCCAACGAATAGAGCTACCTACTAACTAATGGTATGGCTAGCGCTATTCTAAAGGAACGTAGAAGTACAACAAAACGACCAATTCTGAGTGGGTAAATAAGTCTCTTAGTTGCTTGCTCTATCAAATGCTTTTCGCACCTCACACACTTTTTTCAAAGTTCAAATTCTTTTCAAAACAAAACATTTCCGAACACTTTGTATACACTCCTACATGAGTCATTACAAAGTCAAAGCGAAATGCCTTTTTTCAAAACATCTTTGTCAAACACACGTAAAGCAATTTTAAAAGTGATCTAGAGTAACTAAGAGCCTGAGATAACTACGGATGGAAAGGGTGCTAATACCTTCCCTTTTCATAACCATTCTCCGAACTCGTAATCTAACGAAGGTCTTTTTCATACTTTTACCTTCCTTAATTGGATAAAAATAAAAGTCGGTGGCGACTCTTGCTATCCGCACATTTAGATACAAAATCCTACAAAGTCAGCTTCACCGACATGTAATCATGACTACTGGGAAGCACCCTAAAGAGAGAATTGCCTTAGGGATTTCTAGATAACATTTATTGCTTTTTGTTTGACTTGTATGCTTTATCTTTAAGGGTTGCTTGGGTATTATATTGTTGGGGGATCCTACACCCGATCCGGTTTCCTTTAGGTAAGTGGCATTAGATCATCGCGACCGCTAGACGTATAACTAAACGGTCAATATGATGGCTACGTTAGCGTGACACTTTGGTTGTCCCGATACTCTTCATTCCCAAGTTGAAGATAGTATTTGGCTTCTGCGTGGTGTCATCAAGCGCTAACTAAACTTTTAGAACCTTAATTGACCCATCTTGGCCATTAGAAGGTAGTGAGATGGCCGGCTTTGGTGTAGACCGAGGTTGGTTGATACTGATGCTACGCCATTGAGATCAGACTTTGGGACATTTTCGATCGACCACTTGGTCAGATTGAAATAAGCGCTACGAAAAGATCTATGATATGAGATTCCTAGAACCCGTTTATTATAGGATGTGATGAACCAACTCAAACGCTTGGAGGGTAATCACCTATACCTCATGCAAGCCTTCACCCTAGGCTCATTGTGTGAATTGCTGTGTGCCAAACATGACATCATGACATCATTCGCATTGCATATCATTTCTAACTATTTCAAGGACCTAGGGATTTTTCTTTGCTCGCTTTTGTAGGGATTATGGCTTCTAGAAAGACTATCCGAATCAACTTCATGGGTATCCCTTCTCAACTCAAAGAATTGGTTTCGTAAATTCCGATCATGCTCGGCTCATCAAAAGACATGGTTATCTACTTGATTTGGTTATCTCCGGTTTTGAAGAAGATATGATGCATGTCCTATTCCAGCTTCATTCAAACACCATTGCTTTACATTCCGCATTATCGCTTGGTTCTACCTTGGAAGAGTTCTCTAAGCTACTGGGATACCTATTCTTGATCAAATGCCATTCACCGTTTAGAAAAGGTTCCTAAGTTCAAGACATCGATCGCTTTACATCTTAAGCGCCGTATATCAAGCCAATTGGGAAACTAGAAGTGGAGTTAAGGGTTTACTTTCCAAGTTCTTAATTAAGAAAGCCCGAGAATTCTCAAAGTTATGAGTTTCATGCATTTGAAGACATTGTGGCCTTATTAATTTATGGTTTGGTTCTATTTCCTAACTCGGATCAATTCATAGATATCAATGCCATCAAGTTGTTCCTACCCGCAATCCGCCTACTTTACTTGAGACATCCTACATTCTCTCCACACTGCATTACTAAGCGACAAGGAACTCTCATGTGTTGTATACCGCTACTTTCAAGGTGGTTTATTTCGCACCTTCCTCCATCGCTTTGAAGAACGAACAAAGGTTGAGATGGTCTCAAAGATTGATGTCACTCTCTCATTCGATATCCGTTGGAATCTTTTCTCTCAAAAGGACTTCACATTCATTGAGCCTGGAGAGTTCCCTAATGTACCACCTTGGTATAAGGGAGGTATTACTTATAACCCTTCCTTAGCTCTACGTCAATTTGGTTTTGCTCAAGAGATGGTCCATGATATACTTCTCCAAGATATTGTGTTCGATTACAACCACGATCTCCGTAATTACCGACGAAGGTTCATACATGCTTGGGCATGGTAAAGAAGACCGATACTAAGACTTTGGGGCACCAACTCCATTCCTTGGGAACCTTACCTCAAATGGGTGCGAGCTCGAGCTCAAAACCTCATGATGCCATTCACTGTTCTACCAAGAATTATGGAACTCTGCTATAGGTGACGACTTATGTCGTTCTCCATCCCGACATGCCTACCGATTTTGAAGACTTGAAGAGATCCTGGATTCAACTAAAAGAAGAAAGGGATACCTTTGAAGCTCAGTGCTATGCAAGTGAGAAGAAAGTGTTAGAGTTGACAAAGCTACTTCATGAGGAGCGAAGCATCAATGCCTACATCGGCACCAAGAGGAAGCGCCCATGGAGACTTAGAGCTTTAGGATGTTTATGTTTTCTTTTATTGTTTTGAACTATCTCTTGTACTTAAAAAGAAAAAAAAATAATGAGAAGTACTAATAAATGTTTGTTCATTGCTTGTTTAACAAATTTAAATCTCTAAGGTCCTTGAAAACATTGCATTGCATTCGCATAAACACCGCATAGCATAGCATAACATTGCATCACTGTACATTGAGATTGGTTTTCTCATTTGCTCGCTATTTATTTTAGCGTAAATGGCTCTTGAATGATCACAAAGATCTCCAAGCTCGTAATGCCTGGGCCAGCAGATGTTCACCAACTTGGTCCAAGGCCAAGAAGATTTGAAGAAGCTCATCAACAAGAAGAAGAAGGTTGTTGGTCTCCTCAACATGGGTAGACGTTTCAAAGGGGGTCCTAAGGTGGTCAGCCGTATTGAGCTCTCTGAAGGTAGTGTCCATACCGAGGGGAGTACCAAGGGTGATGAAGGTGAGCAGCGTGAGCCAAAGAAAGGTGGAGAGGACCACTCTGATTATAGCCAACACTATGATGGAGATGACAAGTACAAACAACTTGAAGACCGTCTGAATGCTGTGGAAAACCTGAAGATGTCCGGGCTGAACTTTGATGATCTGAGTCTTGTCCCTGGTGTTGTGATTCCTCCCAAGTTCAAAGTTCCTACTTTTTCCAAGTATGATGGCATGTCTTTCCCTGTCGCATTTGAAATCCTATGTCCGTAAGATCAATCCCCACACCGATGACGTAAAGTTGTGGATGCACTATTTTCAAGAGAGTTTGTCCTAACTCGCTTGGAATGGTACTATCACCAGAGAACGACCGTATCCGACATGGAGCGACTTAGCTGATGCTTTCATGCATGATGAGTACAATGCTCAATTGACACCCACCGCATGCAACTACAAAGCATGTCTATGGGTCGTGACGAGAAGTTCAAGGAATATGCTCAAGTGGAGAGATCTAGCAGTGAGTTCAACCACCCTTGTCCAATAGGGAGTTGGTTGATATGTTCATGGGGACACCGACAGCCCATTCTTCAATCATCCGATTGGAAATTCTTCATCCGGATTCACCGAATGATATTGACAAAGTAGCATTGAAGCCGGTATCAAGAGGAAAGATCAGTGTAGAGACATCTTCAAATGCAAGAGATCTTTGGTGCTAAGAAAGAAGCTAATGCCGTATGGTCGAAAAGCCGAGCCAAGTCCGATCGCTCTAACGGGGGCCAGGATTCCTACATCAAGACAACCTCACGAGACAACGCAGAGCCGTAACGCGCCACTAAGACAGTTTAAGATCAACATGCCTTTGTCGCAAGCCTTGCAACACATGTTGAACGCAGAATGATAACCTTGAGGGATCCTCCTCGTAATGTCAACACTTCCTCTCCAAGTACAATCCTAATGCTAAGTGTGCTTACCATTCCAACAGCCCAGGCATGACATCGACAATTGTTGGGCTTTGAAGAACAAGATTCAAGATATGATCAAGCTAAGCAGATTGAGTTTGACCTCCCGCTGAGACCAATGTGATCAACGCCCTATGCCTAACCATGACAAGAGTTCCAATGTTGTTGGGATGATACTTATGTCTTCAACATAGATGACTTGACCATTCCTCCGATGACCGTAAGAAGAATTTGTTGCGTGTCAATCCAGGATGCCCAGAGAATTGTCGTTGGTGCTCGTCTGCACCTGATGGTTGTGCTTGGTTGAGAAGACGTGTTCAGTGCATGATGGATAACCGTGAGATACTATTTCTTAAACCACCTGTGCAGAAGCTGTGTGAAGAAATGTCTAAGTTGAAGATCGACAATGCGAACGAAACTGTACCATCTGTGTGGGATACCTTGGGGCAGCCAAGTGGAAAGTACGATTACATGGTGAAATACACTGTTCCTGAGAGCTACAAGATTCCTATCGAAGATGTTAAGGCGACCGGATGGGGTGACGATTTCCCTGAAGACTATGTTGATGTTAACACGATAAGAATTTCCTCCGCTGATCCTGTGCCTAGAGTGGCACCTCTCATCATTACTTCTCCAAGACCAGCTCCATATTCCTCTGACAAAGCTATCCCTTGGAACTATGGAGCTGATGTTTACTATCATGGCGTCAAGCAAGACCCTCTGATTATTAAAGATCTTACCGCTGAATTTTCTATTCCTGACATCGACAACATCACCGGATCCAAGAAGGTGACCGAACCGAAGGGTATTCTTCCGAGATCTTTCCTCCAAAGACACTGTGACTCCACCGCATTCCGCCTACTCAATCAATAGCCCCAGCTAGAGGGAAAGAACCTGACTCATCCCGCTCAGCCAAGTACCAAAGGAAGTTGTCAAGACACCTCCAAACAAGAAATGGAGGAAATTTCAAGATTATAAAGAAGAGTGACTACAATGGTGGAACAGCTAGATGATCCATCCAAGATTTGCTCATGCTTTTGTGCCCGAGGCTCATGCTAATGCCTTGGTGAAGTTTTCAAGAATGCTCATGTACCGCAAGACACTACCACCGACTAGAAGTTTGTATTGCTAGCCCTGGCTGCCAACAACGGCCTAGGCTTCTCCGATGTCGATTTGACTCGCCGAAAGAAACATAACAAAGCCTTGCACATCTCTGTTGGAATGCAAGGGTACTACCCTATCTCATGTTTTGTTGACACCGGTTCTCGCTCGAATATCCCACCAAGACCGCTTTTGATCGCTTGATGTCAAGGGTTGGTTCTGAGACCCAGGACATTATCGTGAGAGCTTTTGATGGTTCTAAGCGCACAAGATTTGGAGAGCTCATCATGTTAAAGTCGGTTCCCGACTTTTGACTCCACTTTTGTCATGGACATCCGTCCAGCCTACTCTTGCCTACTTGACGCCTTGGATACATGGGCAAGGTCATACTCTACCTTACATCGAAACCTAAATACCCGTGAAAGGGAAGGTTGTTACAAGATGTGGTGAAGAAGAATATATGGTCACCATCTACGCATTCCGCTATCTCGAGATGGAGGGTGAATTCTTCGAGACTCCCGCCAAGCTTTTGAAACAATTCCCAGTCATGCCTGCTGACTCCCCACACCCCAAGATGCTAAAGTTCGCTTAGGATGGCCTCGCTGAAAGATGCTCAAGAAGAAGGTAGTTCTATTGGGGACAGCTCCCGATCTTCCGCTCAAATTTGACAAGACCGGTTTAGGCTTCACCATCAAGGGTCAAGATGATACGCGAACGTGCCGACCAACTTCCGCATCGCCAGAGTGGAATCCATGCTATAGAAGACAACCAATGGCTTCGACATCGCTAGTGGATCTTCCCAACTGCATAATGAGCTCAAGAATTGGAAGATCAAGACGCTATACCAATCTCCTTTAGTCGGGAGTAATTGCTCTTGTTTTGTTTTTGCTTTTCAGATTTCTTTATGTTTTGAACAATAAACTTTGAAAGCCTAGTGCCTTGCCCGGGCATCATGGCTCGCTTAGTAGGGTTATTATCTCGTCGCTTATATTTTCATTCAATAAATTCGCTGGAATTTTGCATTCAATTGTTTGTTTTCTTTCTTTACTTTATCACCCTTCAAAAGCTATGTGTTTCTTACACACACCCACGTGATACACCGCAGAATCACTCCGAATCTCATAATAATGGCTATGCTAGTGCTAAATATGACTTTGATAATCCGATCTACCGTCAAGACGAAAGTGAGGAAGATTGTGAAGTGCAGGAGAACCGACGAAGATGTAAAAGAGATCAAGATAGGAGCGGGTCTTGAGAACAAAGTTAAAGAAAGGTTGATTCGATGCTACGAGACTATATTGAGGTTTTGCTTGTCATCATAAGACATGCCGTGGTTGGACATTGATATCGTGGTACACCGACGATAAAAGAAGGTTTTCTCCCAAGAAATGAAGGTTCGTCGTGCGCCCCGAGATGTCGAGAAAATCAAAGCCGGGTTATGAAGCAGCTCAACGGGTTTCCTAGCTGCTACCTCCTATCCCCAAAGGGTGCTAATGTGGTACCCGTGCCCAAGAAGGATGGTAAAGTACGAATGTGTGGATTACGTAGATCCGAACAAAGCGAGTCCGAAGACGATTCCCACTTCCTCATATTGATGTTCGCTGACAACACCGCCAAGACAAGGTTTTCCTTCATGGATGGTTTCTCCTACTAATCGATCAAAATGGCTCCAAGACATGGAGAAGACTACTTTTGTTACACTGGGGCACTTTTCGCTACAAGGTTATGCCGCTCGATTGAAGAACGCAGTGCCACTTATCGAGCTATGGTTACATTATTTCATGACATGATTCATCACGAGATAGAGGTCTATACGATTTACATGATAGCTCGATCAGATCAAGAAGAACATCTTGATCATTTGCGTAAACTATTTGATGTTGAAGAAGCAGATCGAGACTTAATCCCAACAAGTGCACCTTTGGAGTCGATCCGAAAACTCCTAGGGTTTGTAGTCGTGGAAGAGGTATTGAGGTTGACCCCGCCAAGGTTAGAGCCATTCAAGAGATGCCAGCGCCCCCCACCGAGAAGGAAGTCGAGGTTTCGGCCGATTGAACTACATTGCCAGATTCATTGCACATTTAACTGCTACTTGTGAGCCAATCTTCAAGTTACTAAAGAAAGATCAAGTGGTAGAATGGAACGACGATTGCCAGATCGCTTTTGACAAAATCAAGGAGTACCTTCAGAATCCTCCTATCCCGATGCCGTCAAGGAAGACCTCTTATCATGTACTGACGTTGTTAGAGAACTCAATGGGTGTGTGTTGGGGCAACATGACGAGTCCGGTCGAAAAGAGCATGCAATATACTACCTTAGCAAAAGTTTACCGACCGTGAAACAAGATACTCACAATGAGAAAACTTGCAACGCTTTTTCTGCTCGCCGACTAAGACAAGATATGTTGACTCACACTACCTTGTTGATTTCAAAATGGATCCGATAAAATACATCTTGAGAAACCAGCTCTCCTGAAGAATAGCAAGATGGCAAATGATCTTGACCGAATATGACATCCAAAGACACTTCTAAAGCAATCAAAGGAAGTGTAGTAGCCGATCATTTGGCTCAAGCCATAGATGACTATCGCCTATGCAGCTCGAATTTATGAAGATGTTTTACTAGTTACAGATTATAAGAACAGTGCCCGCATTTAAGGACCCGAACAAGGATCCCGATGGACTATGGTCTTTGATGGAGCCTCGAACGCACTTGGCAATGGCATTGGCGCCATCATTACATCCCTACAAAGGACATACTCCTTTCACCGCCAGATTATGTTTCAGCTTGCACGAACAACATGGCTGAATATGAAGGCATCATGGGTATCAAAGTCGCTATTGACTTAAGAATCAAGTTCTTACAAGTGTATGGAGACTCACTTTAGTGATCACCAGATATGGCGAGGGATACGGCATCCGAATCTCATTCCGATCGAGCATGTTCGAGTTTGATCCCTACTCAAGAGATTACTTTTGATCATATTCCGCGAAGAGAATCAGCGTATTCGCTGGCTACCATGTCATCTATGTTCAAGGTCGATGGGACAACGAGGCTCCCCGATCATCATTGAGAAGTTCGATGAACCAACAGTATTGTTATGAGCTCGATACGTAAGAGAGACCTTGGTACTATGACGTGAAGAGGTATCTTGAGACTCAGAATATCCGCAGGGCATCCGTTAATGATAAGAAGTTCATGAGAAGATTTGCTTCCAAATTCTTTCTCAAGAACGGCATCTTATACAAGCGCAACCACGACTTGTGCTTATCTACTGTAGACCAAAAAAAATGCGATCATGGAAGAGTTACACGACTAATTTGGTACCCACCAAGGGACACACCATGGCTAAGAAGATTTTGAGAACAAGTTACTATTGGTCTACCATGGAAGTCGATTGTCACCACACGCCGATCTTGTCACAAGTGCCGACGAGTGCAGACAAAGTGCACGTACTCCGCACTCCGAATGTTCTAATGCTCCTTGGCCTTTTGCAATGGGGCATTGACATGATCGGAGAAATCAAGCCCCATGTTCCAATGGACATCGTTTCATCCTTGTGGCAATTGACTATTTCACCAAGGGTAGAAGCCTCTCGTCAGCATCTCGTTACCAAGAATGTTGTGGCTCGATTCATCAAACATAACCTTATCTCGCCGGTATGGCACTCCAAAGGATTATCATGATAACGGCTCTAATCTCAACAACAAGATGATCGCCGAACTCGCACGCAGCTCAAGATTACATCACAATTCTTCTCCATATCGGCCTAAGATGAATGCAGCGAAGCCGCCAACAAGAACATTAAGAAGATTATACGTAAGATGACAAAGGACTTACAAAGATTGGCATGAAATGTTACCATTTGCTTTCATGGTTATCGCACTACACAACATCAATAGGGCAACCCCTTCTCTCTTGTATACGGTATGGAAGCCGCCTTACCCATCGAGGTTCGACACCCTCAACCGTAGTCCTCCAAGAGGCAGAGTTAGGCTAAGACGATTGATCCGCATCGCCTTGACCGATTAATTTGATTGATGAGAAACGATCGCCCATCCGCCATGGATGATTTACCGTAAGCGAATGATCGAGCATTTAACAAGAAGGTCAAGCACCGAGTCTACCAAGTTGGGATCTAGTAGTCAAGCGCATCATTCTTCCACAAGGTGATCCTGTGGGCAAATGGACTCCCACCCACGAGGGACCGCTTGTAGTTAAGACAATATTTTCCGGCGGAGCTATGATACTTAGCACCATGGATGGTGAAGACTTCCACACCCCGTGAACGCAGACATAGTCAAAAATACTACGATAAAGAGACCGCTAGGTCGATCGCCTAGGCAAAAAATAGGAGATCTCATGGAACCAAAAGGTTCGGCAAAAATTAAGGATATATACAAACATGTACACAAGCAAGTCGAAAACCGAAAAGGCGCTTGGGCAAAAAGGGTATCCTTGAGACCGAAACCGAAAGGGCGGTCTAGGCAAAAGTTAGGATTTAAGCGCATGACTATGTCTCTTCCAGATCACCGCTGCATCACTATCAAGATTCAAGATTCAAATGGCGAAGATCGCCTACTCACTTCTAACGATGTAAAGGAGATGAGATAGTTGAAATATATGAGTACTAGCATAGTTGGAACTTAACGAGATTGTTTCACATATTTTTACCTTTCTTGTGTACAAACTATCACACGCCACCTTTCAAATAAACGCAGTTTCTCTTTACAATTTTTGTTGTTGTGTTGCAATAAGTCCAACGCTTGTTTTGAATGACTATACGATTTGACAATAAAAATCTCTTTGCAAACATAATGAAAAGTGAACATGCAAAGGTACTTACTACAGTTCCAGGATTTGGGATGACACGAAAGTCACCAATAGTTCCCCCGCAGCATAAAGGTGTCACCACAACACACCTTCCCAAATGGAGTATATGTTAATCCAAGCAAGTGATTCCACTCAACCGAGCAATTACATCGCCTCTACAAAGAACACTTCATCCCCAGCGGATATTTCTCAATCCTCCCCCTTCTCCCAGCAGCGGTATCCAGACACAAGACTTGGTCAGATAGTGCATCGGAGGAAACATACACCTTTTATCCCCCAGCCAGAGATTACAACGGACTCCAGACTCTTCTAGCCCGGTCTCTCAGCAACCATCAAATGCTCTCCAGCGAGATCTACACTCAGAATCCCCAGTAGAGCGCCTCCTAAATTTCCTCAGCAGGATCTACATACAAGGTCCCCAACAGATCGCCTTCCAGATTCTCCTCAAGAGGTCTATGAGATCTCCAACAATGAGTGCTTAAATTCTACCTTCCTCAACAATATCTAGGCCCAAGACTTGGTCGATAGCATCGGAGGAATCCAGGATATCTTTCTTCTCCCGGGAAAGACCGGTGTCATTCATATACATTTCGCCATGCATCATATCTTTATCCAAAACTAACGAATTTCTATCAAAGTTTCTTGTTTTCTCCAAAAAGTACAAATACTTGACGCAAACAGTCCGTGATAAGCCCCGAACCGACGGAAAACTATCCGAAGACCGCCCTTGGTTGTCCTCCGACGATCGTCCAGATTAAGCCCCGAACCGACGGAAAACTATCCGAAGACCACCTCCGTTATCCTCCGATAACAGGCAATGGATCAAACACCCGATGCACAACAGGGAAGCTATCCGCATTCTTGCCAACTACTATTCCCCTCAGAGTAATCAACACGAAGATTTATTCTGATTCCTTATTATCAATCAAAGAATCTGTGAGTCTAGCGACTACCAGTTGACTTGGATGGCATCTTAAGCCCATTCCGACCATTTGTCAACATCTCTTCACTTTCTGAATGCTGCATATATGGTTAAAAATCAATACAAACCAATAACCTCATTCAAAGTGAACACGAAGTCTAACGTACGACTCCCTTTGGATGGCATCTTAAGCCCATCTCTCTCCTTCCAAAACATGAACGCAGTCTAACATACGACTCACTCCCCAAAGATCGACCTTTCTAGATGGCATCTTAAGCCCATCTCTGCAGCCTCCTATTAACAACCTCGAGTCTAGCGCATTTACACTGCTCCCCAAACAAGTCTCCAACTTCTCCAAATGGCATCCGTAAGCCCATTCCCGCATCGTCACCAATAGCGAGTGCAAATTTTGTGTATTCTGTTCAATCATCTTCACCTGTGTCACGAAGACAAGCATGTCAATCTAACCCTCCAAAGACAAGAAGATTGAACAGGCAGTCATACCCCAAAATTTGCCTCCATCTTCTAAAGATTTCATACATCTATGCTCAAAGATTCCTCAAGAGTTGATCGACAAACTCTCCTAGACAATCAACCCAAACTAGGGTTTGGTATCTCCCAAGTCAAGATGGATTTCCAATATCTCCAATGGCCTTCATGCCTCCTCATATGTTTCAAAGATTCTCCATGTCAAGTTTCAAGCTTCAAGTCAAGTTTCTCGCACAATTGCTCGATGGTTGAAAATCACAGATTGACAAAAGTCAATCTGGTCAACATACAACCAAAACTTCTGATTTTTGGTCAACATCCTCATTTTGAAGTTACATTCATCATTTGATCAAGGGTTGATCATGATTCATCAAGAAAACTCAAGATTTGCTCAAAAGTCAAACTTTCTAAATTAGGGTTTCTAGGTGAAAAGTCAATGTAACTTTGACCGATCATAACTTTTCATACTTTCTCGTAAATTTTTCCACCACCTCTTGTTTTGAAGGAAATTCAATTCTCACAACTTCATGTCTCACAAGAATGTCCAAAAATGCTTCATTTGAGAGGTATAGCTCAAAACATTACAGTCATTTTCAAAGTCAACAAAAGTCAACTTTTTGTTTTGAAGATATATTGAGCATGGTAACTCCAATTGAGATGAAACCAAAGACATTGTTTATAGGACTCTTAGAGCTTTCCAAAAAGTCCAAGAACACTCAAAAATGTGGAAAATTGAGCAAGATACACCATTCGTGAAGTTGGGCATTTGGACATACAAAAGGACATTTTGGTCAAAATGCAAAATTTTCCAAATGGGCCTATAATCTTTTGATCCAAACTTGTTCATGATGTTATTTTTGACCCATAAATGCTTGGCATTGGTGATTTTCTATTTTCATGATTTATATTTGAATTTTACAACATTTAATTCAAAAATAAATTATGTAAAATATGAAAATTAAGTTTCTTTTTCAAATAAGTTGGATTGATATCTTTCTTAATGTCCAAGAAAGCCCAATACACTTACCAAATTCGTGCAAGCCATGGCATTGATGAGAAAATCATATTTTCTTCAAAATTTGATTTGTTTTTATTGGAAAATATTTGCACAATCAATAAGCAATCTTTTTTCACGCCTTTTGCCATCCAATTTTCCTCTATAAATACTCAGCATTGCAGCCAGCACAAAGGACGGAACCCTAACCTAAAAACAAACCCAAACTCTTGCAAATTTTTCAAGAAACTTGGAAAATCGAATTTCAAAAAGCAGCCACTTTCAGTCCTAACCAACCATCCCATTGTCTTCATGAGGTAAGTTTGAGTAAGTATACACTCATGCCATGGTCTAAAACACGCTGGATCGAGGCATATACATTCATTCATATTCAAAACTTTTTTGATTTTGCATTTTTAATATCCGTGTGTTTTAATTGATTCTAACCATTCTAATGTGTTCATGAGGTTCCATATAGTTGATCTGGGCAATCGTTTCGAAGCTTGCACGTGGAAATAGGGATTTGCCATAGTTAGGGTTTTTGAACTGTCTTCTTCGAACCGGCCTGTACAGGCCGATTCAGCCAAAACCGATGCCACCATTGAATTCGCCATGGCCGATTTAGGGGGACAAGGTCCTTCTTTTCTTTTTATTTCGTGTATTTTTGCAGGTTGGGAATCTCAGGTGCCGGAGAAGACGACCGGAGCCCTAGCTCCGGCGTGGACTCAGGCGAAGACCCAGGCGTGGCTTGCGTGGCACGATGGCACGTTCTGATTCGCTCTCCCAGTCAACATGGACCCCACGCGTGCTGACTTTGATTTTCAACTCATCCATGACGCGTCATCCTTCATATGTTATTATTTTCAATCTCTCCAACACCAAACGCCAAGTGTCCCAGTGGTTAAGACGCTTCCTGTTGGTAGATGCCTTCCAATGTCACGGGTTCGATTCAGTCTGGCATCGGTTTTGGTTTCTTTTTCCCAAACTTCAACTTTTCAATATTTTTTCATATTTTCTAACATTTTTTTTAATATTTGCATCATTTTAATTTATTTTCATATTTTTATTTCAGCATTAAAAAATTACCAAAATATAATTTTCTTTTTGCATTTATTTTCAGAAAACCTTTATTTAATTTAATAAATTAAAAAATCTCTTTTTGCATGCATATTTATTTTTATTTTTATTTTAGCATTTAAATCATTATAAATTCATTTTAATTACTAAAATGCATCTAAAAAAATCCCAAAAAAATTATTTTAATATATTTATCTTATTTCCAACATACATTAATTTTCTCATATTAAAAATTGCATTTTTTCTAACACTTTCTCCGATTTCAATTTCATCATATTTTCCGATTTCTTTTTTGTACAAAGTTGATCCGATTCGACATTTTTCTTTATCATTTTATCATATTATTTTTTCAATAATGTAATTACAATATGGGATGTAATAGTTTAATTTAGGGTTTTATTTTCCGATTTTAAATTATGTATTCGCTCTAAAGCCTTGTAATAGCGTAGGACATTTACATTTCCGCTTTTACATTCCGCATTTTACTTTCCGCACCCTATAAATTGTTAGTAACTAGGCGTGTATAGCAAGATAACAATGAACATAGCCCACTAATTTTCAAGATAAAATATTCAATTCAACACACTTTTCACACACGCACTTTTGGGTAATTCTCTCGATGCCTTCGATTTCAAAATGGTCATGTCCCCTAACGTAGAGGTATTCTAGCACCGCTGCCTTCCAAACAAATCATCATAGTCCCTTCGATACAAAGATCATAAGACCCACGATGTCGCCTATGAACACATGATCTTGACCTCGATTGTCGCCACGAAAATGATGATAGTCCCTTCGAATGTGCTAGGATACTTCCTACAAGTTGCTTTCTATGACCATCCGATGTCCCTTCAATGTCCCGCTTACATCCAAATCTAATAGAGCTACCTACTAACTAATGGTATGGCTAGCGCTATTCTAAAGGAACGAGAATAACAAAACGACCAATTCAGTGGTAAATAAGTCTCTTAGTTGCTTGCTCTATCAAATGCTTTTCGACTCACACACTTTTTCAAAGTTCAAATTCTTTTCAAAACAAAACATTTCCGAACACTTTGTATACACTCCTACATGAGTCATTACAAAGTCAAAGCGAAATGCCTTTTTTCAAAACATCTTTGTCAAACACACGTAAAGCAATTTTAAAAGTGATCTAGAGTAACTAAGAGCCCGTAGATAACTCACGGATGGAAAGGGTGCTAATACCTTCCCTTTTCATAACCATTCTCCGAACTCTTTAATCTAACGAAGGTCTTTTTCTCATACTTTTACCTTCCCTTAATTGGATAAAATAAAAGTCGGTGGCTACTCTTGCTATCCGCACATTTGGATACAAAAATCCTACAAAGTCGGTTCATCATATGACAACATCCGTCCAGTTTATTCTTGCCTACTTCAGCTTCTGACGCAAGGTAGAGGTAACAGCGCCTGCCCTATGTATCCAAGGGCGTCCAAGTAGTCAAGAGTAAACTGGACGGATGTTGTCATACCCCAAAATTTGCCCTCTTACTCCTCAAGACATTTCTCATATCCATACTCAAGGATTCCCTAAGGGTTGACCAGACAAACCCTCTCCTAAACAATCAACCCAAACTAGGGTTTGGCTATCCTCAGATCAAGATGGACTTCCAACATCTCTAGTTATATTCATGCTCCATTATATGCATCAAAGAATCTCCATGTCAAGTTTCAAGCCTTACAAGTGAAGTTTCCTCACAATCGCTCGATGGTTGAAAATCAGTTGTATTGGACAAAAAGTCAACTACGGTCAACATATAGTCAAACTTCATAATTTTTGGTCAACATCCATATTTTGAAGTAACATTCATCATTTGATCAAGGTTTGATCATGATTCATCAAGAAAACTCAAGATTTGGTCAAAAGTCAAACTTTCCAAATTAGGGTTCTTGAAGGAAAAGTCAATCGAACTTTGACAGTGCATAACTTTCTCATACTTTGTCAGAAATTTTTCCACCACCTCTCATTTTGAAAAGAATTCAATTCTCTATAACTTCATGTCTCACAAGTTTGGTAAGGAAATGCTTCATTTGGAAGGTATGGATCAAAACATTACAGGTCCTTTTCAAAGTCAACAAAAAGTCAAATTTTTGTAAAGAAGTGTTATTGAGCATGGAAACTCCAATTGATATGAGACCAAAGAGGTTGTTTAGAGGACATATATAGCTTTCTAAAAAGTCCATGAACACCCAAAAATTTTAGAAATTGAGCAAGATACACCTTGCACAAGTTGGGCATTTTTGAAGAGGTGCACAAAGAGAAATACTTGTCAAAATCCAAACTTTTCTAAATGGGCTTAAAATTTTATGATCCAAACTTGATCATAATATTATTCAAGAACTTGATCATAATTTTATTAACAAGTGCACCTTTGGAAATTGAAAGGAAAATATTCTTGCATTCAAAGCTATATCTTTTTTCATTCTTTTTGCTCCAATCTCTTGCATTATAAATATACAACACATCCACAAGTCCAAAGGACAAAACCCTAGCCTCTTGAAGCAACCCTAATTCTCACAAATTTTTCACAAAGTTAGAAAATTCGAATTTTATTTTCCAGCAGGTTTCAAGGTGTTTCAAGCATTCCATTGCCTTCCTGAGCAACCCAGCAATCGAACCATACCCTTACACGAACCCAAGCCATCCCAGAACGTGAAAAACACATAGCACCGGTTTGGTAAAACTCTCAAATTTGATTTTCATAATTCATGCATTGTTAACTGTTTTTGTTTGCTTGTTTGAACTCAGGGCATCCATTAGAGTGTGTTTGATGCATTACATGTAAGCTTTCACGTAGAAATCACGAATTGCCATTGTTAGGTTTCAGAAACTGAAAAGCTTCGAACCGATCGATACAGGAACTTTCAGGCCAAATGGACACCACCATCGTGTTCGCAGCCCTCGATTTAGGGGGGTAGGGTCCCTCTTTGTTCTTTATTTTGTTTATTTTGCAGGTTTAGGTGAGGAAGTCGCCGGAGAAGACGACCGGAGCCCTAGCTCCGGCGTCGTGGACTCAGTTGACTAAGGCGAAGGCTGGCGTGGCACGATCGTGGCTTCTGATTCGCTCTCATAATACAATCTGGGACCCATGCGTGACTGTGTTTTGAAAATCCAAAATATGACACGTTCACACTTATAATCCAATGCTTGCAGATTCATAACACCAAGGCAGTCTAGCTCAGTTGGCAACGCGTGTGTTGGAACGTCCAAGGGGTCCTGGGTTTTCGATCTTGGCTTCCTGACTTTATTTTTTAACACTTTTCTAAAACTAACATTTTTCTATTTTTCTTTTAATATTTTCATTCCAATTTAATTTATCTTCAAATAATTTTCTCATGCATTTAAAAATCACAAAAAATATTTTCCTTTTGCATTTTAATCAGAAAAATGTTTATTTAATTTTTGACATTAAAATTAATATTTTTGCATGCATATTTTAACTAATTGTTAATTAACCATTAAATTGACTTTTAATTGCTTTTTATTATCAAAATCGATCCAAAAAATTCCCAAAAAATTACTATATCATTTAATCAAGATTACTAACTTAAAACCTTTTTCCTTATTCAAAAATCTTATTTTTACTAACATTTTCTCTTATGCTAACATCTTATATATTCGATTATTATGTATCCGCTATGTGTTGTAATAGTTAGGATTTACTTTCTCACATTCTTTTCCAATATTATGTAATCGCCATGGGATGTAATAGTTTAATTAGGACTTTTACTTTCCGCACTCCTATTATGTAACTGCCCCAAAGCCATGTAATAGCGTAGGACTTTTAGTTTTCCACAATTTAGTTTCCGCACCCTATAAACTGTTAGTAATTAGGCGTGTATGGCAAGATAAAAACGAACGTAGATCACTTCTAATTCCAAGATAAAATATCTGAATTTGACACACTCTCTTCACACATGCACCCCTTAGGGTAATTCTCTCTCGTTGCCTTACGAATACAAATGGTCAAGTCCCTCGAACGTAGAGGTATCCTCGTACCGTTGCCTACAAACATATCATCATAGTCCCTTCGATACAAAGATCATAGACCCACGACATCGCCTACGAATGACAATGGAGGTTAGGGTTTGGAGGGTGGGAGAGTTGTAGAAGAAGGAGGGTTAATGTAAAAGAATATAATGATAGGTGGTAAATGGGGGTTTTAAGAGAGGTTAATGAGGTAAAAGGTGTGGGCCCCATGTCATAAAGGTAGTTTGGTTTGATGAAAAAAATTCAAGAGAAAACCAAGTTATAAAACACGCTCCCTGACACGGGCCGGGTTGCGCGACAGGGGCACCCGTGTCAGACCCCTGATGCCACCTGCCAACTTGTTTTTTTAAAAATACGCGTCCAGTACCCACAACACGGGCCGTGTCATATGACACGGGAAACCGTGTTGTACCTCTGATTTCGCCTTCTTAAAATTTCTCAAAAACCATCTTCCCGTGACACGGGCCGTGTCAGGCGACACAGGTAACCATGTCAGGGCTCTGAAAATGCTCCAATTCAGGATCTTTGCTTGCTTTTTAACCTGTCTTTTCGAACCCTCTTTTTCCCTGCTTGATCTATGAGACACACAAACTATATACCTACAAAATGAACAACAAACAAAATTAGGTAAACATCTTGGGTTGCTCCCACAAAGATCGCTTATCATCACATAGCTCGACGGTCCATCGTCCTACTGAGTAAGACGAATGACATCAACCTGTCCAACTGGTTGACCTTGGAAATAAGGCTTTAGTCTTTTCCAATTAACCTTGAAAATGTCTCCATTGGCTTGATTCTTAATTTCAACCACTCCGTGCGGAAACACCTTATGAACAACAAAGGGTCCCACCACTTGACCTCAATTTTCCGGAATAGCTTCATGCGGGAATTGCGTAAAGACCATTGTCCTTCCCAAAATTCTTTTTTCTGGATCCTCCTATCGTGCCACTTCTTGGTTTGTTCCTTGTCAACTTTGGCATTCTTATACGCACGATTTTGAAACTCTTTTAATTCATGCAATTGCATAATTCTAGAATTTCCTGCTAGGGATAAGTCCATGTTCAAGAATTTGGTTGCCCAAAAGGCCTTGTGTTCAAGCTATAGAGGTAGGTGGCATGCCTTGCCGTAGAAGAGTTTGTATGGTGACATCCCGATGGGCGTTTTGAAAGCAGTACGGTAAGCCCATAATGCATCATCTAACTTCGTTGCCCAATCCTTTCGCGACGAACTCACTATCTTCTCCAGAATCTGTTTGAGCTCTCTATTAGACACTTCTACCTGACCACTAGTTTAAGGGTGGTAAGGAGTGGCTATTCGGTGCTTCACATTGTACTTCTGAAGGAGCTTCTCCATGAGGTGATTGAGGAAGTGAGTTCCTTCATCACTTATCAACGCTCTCGGTACTCCGAACCTTGAAAATATGTTTTCTCGCAAGAACTTGACTACTACCTTAGCATCATTGGTTGGTAAGGCGACCGCTTCCACCCATTTCGATACATAATCCACTGCAACAAGGATGTAGTTCTTCCCGAATGACGGTGGAAACAGACCCATGAAGTCAATCCCCCAAACATCGAATAACTTGACCTCTAACATGAAATTTTGGGGCATTTGATTTCTTTTTTATATGTTTCCAGTCTGCTGACACTTATCACACTCCTTCACCATCTCCTGGGCATCCTTGAACAATGACGGCCAGTACAATCCTGATTGTAAAACTTTAAATGCAGTGCGGTCACCACTAAAATGTCCACCGTATTCGGAATCGTGACATGCTCTCAACACATCCCTTTGTTCTTCCTCAGGCACACATTGTCGTATCAACCCATCTACTCCTCTCTTGCACAGGTAAGGGTCGTCCCATAGATAGAACCTGCAATCATGAACAAACTTTTTATTATGGTTAGAATCAAAATCATCCGGTATTATACCGCCAAAAAGGTAGCTTGTATAATCCGCAAACCAAGGCACTCCAATAACAGCTAGGATGTGTTCATCAGCAAACTCTTCCTTTATTGGACGCCGATCTTCGGTCTCCTCAATAGGTGACATTCGAGAGAGGTGATCAGCTACGGTGTTCTCACACCCTTTCTTGTCACGAATCTCTACATCGAACTCTTGGAGAAGTAAAATCCACCTCAGGAGTCTCAGCTTCGATTCCTGCTTAGCAAAAAGATATTTCAAAGCAGCATGGTCAGTGTAAACAATCGCTTTTGAACCCAACAAATATTTCCTGAATTTATCAAAGGCATATACAACAGCTAACAACTCCTTCTCGGTAGTTGCATAATTCATCTGTACAGGGTTCAACACGTGACTAGCATAATAGATAACATGAAGCAGTTTTTCTCTCCGCTGTCCAAGAACAGCCCCTACCACAATGTCGCTCGCATCGCACATGATCTCAAAGGGGAAAGACCAATTTGGGGAAATCACAAAAGGTGCCGACACTAGATTATTTTTTAGTGTCTCAAATGCATCGACACAATCTTTGTCGAATACAAAAGTCTTGTCTTTAACCAACAAGGTAGTCAATGGCTTGGCTATTTTCGAAAAATCTCTTATGAACCTACGGTAGAACCCCGCATAGCCTAAGAAACTCCGAATACCTTTCTCATTCACAGGTGGTGGTAATTTTGAGATAACCTCCACTTTGGCTTGATCGACTTCGATCCCCTTGTGAGAAATCTTGTGACCAAGAACAATGCCTTCTCGTACCATAAAATGGCACTTTTCCCAGTTTAGGATCAGATTGCTTTCTTGACATCGCTGCAAAACAAGTGAAAGGTTAGCTAAACAGTTATCAAATGAGGATCCAAAAATAGAGAAATCGTCCAAAGCAGAGAAATCGTCAATAAAGACTTCCATATGCTTCTCAAGCATATCAGCAAAAATAGAAGTCATGCATCTTTGAAATGTTGCTGGGGCGTTGCACAACCCGAATGGCATCCTTCGATAGGCAAAGACACCGTAAGGGCAAGTGAATGTCGTCTTCTCTTGATCCTCTGGTGCAACAGCAATTTGGTTGTACCCGGAGTACCCATCCAGAAAACAGTAGTAGCCATGCCCAGCCAATCTTTCTAACATCTGGTCAATGAAAGGCAGCGGAAAGTAATATTTTCTTGTGGCTAAATTCAGCCTCATGTAGTCAATGCACACCCGCCAACCAGTGACCGTTCTTGTAGGGATCAACTCATTCTTTTCATTCACGATTACGGTTGTACCTCCTTTCTTGGGCACCACATGAACAGGACTCACCCATGAACTGTCTGAGATAGGGTAGATAAGTCATGCATCTAACAACTTTACGACTTCTTTTCTCACCACCTCCTTCATAACCGGGTTCAATCTCCTTTGGGGCTATACCACTGGTTTGTGATCTTCTTCCATGAGAATTTTATGCATGCAAACCGTAGGACTTATACCTTTGAGGTCTTCAATTTTCCAACCAATAGCACCCTTGAACTTTTTAAGAACTTCAATCAACTTGTCTTCTTGCACACTTTGTAACTTAGAGTTAATGATAGCGGGACATTTTTCTTCAATGTCGAGGAAAATGTATTTGAGATTCTCGAAGTCGTTTCAACTCCGAATCTTTTGGCTTGTCTTCACATCGCTCAACTCTATAGGTTGCCTTAGATCTTCCCACCTATGTGTTCGGGATCCTTTTAGAACAGGTTGAATATTCAATATTTCTACCACTTCCATTTCACTACTATCAACTTCTTCATTTTCCTCAAAAATTGACATACTCAAAACTCTTTCGAGAGGCAATTTGGATACACTCCACATGGTCCCTCTCTACCACTTGTTCAAGCACTTGTATGTTGCTACTTGTGCCAAAGTCCTCTTTATGCTTCATGGTATTACGAACATCAATTTTCAACTCCTCATCATAAACCTTCAAAGTAAGTGTACCTCCTTCCATATCTATCATAACTCTCCCGGTTTCCAAGAATGGTCGGCCCAAAATTAGCAAAATTTCTTCATCTTCCAAGATTTCAAGGATCACGAAATCACCGAAAACACAAACTTATCCACTTTCACAAGAACGTCTTGGACAACTCCATAAGGCCGCTTGACCGAATGATCCACAAATTGGAGAGTCATCCGATTGTCTTAGAATGCACCAATACCCAACTTTATGTAGATAGATAGAGGAATGAGACTAATACTAGCACCCAGATCGATTAACGCTCTCTTGAAAGATCTATCACCAATAGTGCAAGGGATGGTAACTGCTCCTCTGTCTTTCTTCTTCACTGGAATCATCAGGCCCTGCAAAATAGCACTACAAGTTTCGGTTAGAATAATAGGTTCATCTGCAATGGTTCGCTTCTTAGCGATGATATTCTTCATGAATTTAGCATATGTAGGCATTTGCTCAAGTGCCTACAATAACGGGATATTCAACTCCTTTTTGAACAACTCAAGAAACTTCTAAAAATTCTTCTCTTGCTGCCCTTTTCTTGTTTCTTTGGGGGTAAGGAAGTTTGATCACCGATTTCGGTTCTCCCACTTTTTCTTTAGTTACTGGGGTTGGTATTACCACTTCTTCCTCAACTCTCCCATTCTCTTTTATGTCCAGCTCCACTTCAAGCAATTGATCTTCACTCACCGACTCCTTTTCCACTTCTTCACTTGGTTTCCCTCTCCGCGTAGTGACAACATTGACTTTATGATTGTCCTTGGGATTAGTCACAGTTGCGCTTGGGAGGGCTCCCGGTGTTTGAGGAATTGCAAAGTGTTGGGCGATTTGACTCATTTTCACTTCAAGATTCTTTATTGAGGCTCCGGTATTCCTGAAATTGCTTCTTGTCTCTTCTTGGAATTGAGAACTTTGTGCGGCCATCTTTTCAATGGCAATTTCCCAATCATCCTTTCTTGGACCCTGTGGTTGGTATTGATGTTGAGGCTGCTAGTAAGGTTGTTGTTGCGGATGATATTGTTGTTGCGGACGATATTGTTGTTGCTGGGGTTGGTACTGTTGAGGCTGTTGATATGGTTGTTGGCCTTGGACCGGTTTTTAAACGTTTCCCTGATGGTCTTTCCAAGAGAAGTTTGGGTGATTTTTCCAACCCGGGTTATATGTGTTGGCATACGGATTGTTCTACCTCAACATATGAATCTGATCAACATGCTCTTGAGTTGCTACACAATGCATAGCAAAGTGCAGTCCACCACATATTTCACAAAGGACCGCTTGAACTGGTTCCACCTGTGCCAATGTCTGAGTTCCAATATTCATCTTTTTCAACCTTCTCTCTACCTCTGCAGCGATTTGATCCTCCATTTCCACAACCTGCTTTTTCAGCTTCAAATCAATCTTGCCATCCGGTTAGCTCACAGTACGATCATACAACTCAAGATGCTTGTTGGCGGCTATAGCTTCTATGATTCTTCTGATACCAGTGGCTGTTGAGAAATTTGTAGAGCCATCAGCAGCAGTGTCTATAAGTTGTTTTGTCTTGAGTCGTAAGCCATTCACGAAGTTTTGCATCTGCTCGGTGGCGTCCATGTTATGAGTAGGAAAAGAAGTTAGACATCTTTTGAACCTCTTGTACGCATCCCCAAGTGATTCCCCTTCTTTTTGTTTGAAATTGACAATGTCGTATCTTTTTCGGATGAACACTGAAGCAGGGAAATACTCATTGAGGAATGTTGTTTCCATCTCTTGCCATGTTGTGATACTCCCAGCTGGAAGTGAGTAGAACCACTCTTCTACATCATCAGTAAGTGTAAATGGAAACATAACAAGTCTCTTTGCCTCCTCGGAATGACCCGATCTTCAACGAAGTGGTGGTAGTAAGAAATCTCTAAACATGCTTATTTGCATCCTCGTTGATTCTTCCGGAGAAAGGCTTGCTCTCTAACTGGCGGATGGTAGATAGATGTAGCTGGAAGTGCGCTACATTCACTGGTTGATTGACAATGGTCATCCGGTTTGGTTGAGCATTTGCCCCTCTATAGTCCCTTTGCAATCTCTCTGCTGGGGGTTGAACTCCTGCTATGTTACCAAAGTCCTGATTTATCTCCCTGTCAGAATCCGAGTCGCTGTGCTCAAAATGCACAGACACTGCGTCTTCCGTTTCCTGATTTATAACACTAGGTCCTGCACTTGATGTTGTCAATCTTTCAACTCTTAATTGACGGCGTCTCTTGTGCAATGCTCTTTCTGGTTCTATGTCAAAGGAAAATTTAGCTGAGGTCTGACCTCGCATAAACAGTCAGACAAAAGTTAGAACATATAACAAAGTTGCGATAAAAATAAAATAGCAGAAGAATAAAATTTTGGTTGCAGAGCAACAAAATTTTAATTGAAATAGTTCAAATAAACTTAATTATTCGGCAGTCCTCGGCAATGGCGCCAAAAACATGATCGGTAAAATAGCAAGTGTACTTTTTATCGATATAGTAATAGTGGGAAAAACCCAAAAGTCGATCTCTTGAGGACTGCGCAATGAATTAAGTTCTTTCGAATGAATATCAATTGAACAAAAGCAATGGTTGATTGTTTGTTTCGAGCCAAAATAATACAGAAACTTAAATAGCGAGAAGAAGATATACAAAGATGAGAATAATGCCCCGGAGGTGTATGAATTGCGATACAATGACCAAATCGTTTCGTTGTTTTAAAGAGATATGTTTCATCTTTTCTTTCCCTATGCCTAGAGTTATTTTTCCAAAATTCCTTTTAAGAAAAACCTTTGGTATTCTCCCTTGGCCCTAATTCCTCAGATGCCAAGAAAGAATATCAAGCAATAGTTCTGACATAAAAACAGGTATTCATAGGGTACTATGATAATAGTGATGCAACAGGGTTAGGATTGCTTATCAGGCAAACCCTAACTACGATCAATAATCAGTTTTTCCAAGCAGATTAAGCATTAAGAACGTTGCACACGATAAAGAATAAGGTTTAAACATAAAAACTCATATTACGAAACTCAATCAGTCATTACAAAAGCAAATCAGGGACACCCCCCTAGCATTGGGGGGTTTAGCCACTCATGTTCATAATACAAATAAAAACATAATAAAGATCAAGAGTCATTACAATAGGAATTGGATAGGTTGGATCGTCAATTGCTTCCGCTCTTGATCGATCCTTCTTCTCCTTGAATCACCACTCTAAGCTCTCTCCAATACGTTAATTTCCGAAAATCAAAAAGTGTCCTCTCCTCAACTTTCTGCATCTAATATATCAGTCTTCAAAAATACTCCGTGAAATGTCCAGAATTCCCTTCCAACTTATCCAAGTCAGCATGTTAAAATAGCAGAATTTTGCCTCCGGATGACACGACACGGGCCGTGTTGTGTGACACGGGTGGCCGTGTCAGATGGCTGTTCTGTCACAAAATGCCTTTTCTCTTTAGTGGACACAACACAGGTCGTGCTGTGTGACACGGGTGGCCGTGGCAGGCTTCTGATCCATCACTAAAGTTTTCCTCTTCAGTAGACACGACACTGGCTGTGTTGTGTAACACGGGCACCCGTGTCAAGCTTCTGATATCTTCTTTTTCCTCCATTCCTCTGCACTCGGATCATCTTCACACTAGCATCGGATAACCGACTTGACAGGAACCTGAAAACACATTGAAAGAACAACCAAATCACACGCACCGACGGTAAAAATTGATAAAACATAGACCTATGACTTGCTTAGCCAAATAAGAAAACAATGATGAAAGCATAATTAAAAGACTTAAAAACGCATGAAAACATAAGAAAAGACAACTAACAGTGCTTGGAATGTACGCCTAAAGATCACTGATCATAATGTTTATTTTTTTTAGAATGTAACTGTCATACCCCAAAATTTGCCCTCCATCTACTCAAGAAATTTCATACATCTATACTCAAGGATTCCTCAAGAGTTGATCAGACAAACTCTCTCCTAGACAATCAACCCAAACTAGGGTTTGGTATCTCTCAGGGCAAGATGGACTTCCAATATCTCCAATGGTCTTCATGCCTCCACATATGTTTCAAAGATTCTCCATGTCAAGTTTCAAGCTTCACAAGTCAAGTTTCCTCAGACAATTGTTCAGATGGTTGAAAATCAGTTGTATTGGACAAAAAGTCAACTGTGGTCAACATACAGTCAAACTTCATAATTTTTGCTCAACATCCTCATTTTGAAGTTACATTCATCATTTGATCAAGGGTTGATCATGATTCATCAAGAAAACTCAAGATTTGCTCAAAAGTCAAACTTTCTAAATTAGGGTTTCTAGGTGAAAAGTCAACAGAAATTTGACTGATCATAACTTTCTCATACTTTCTCATAAATTTTTCCACCACCTCTTGTTTTGAAGGAAATTCAATTCTCTACAACTTCATGTCTCACAAGAATGTCCAAAAAATGCTTCATTTGAGAGGTATAGCTCAAAACATTACATGTCATTTTCAAAGTCAACAAAAAGTCAACTTTTTGTTTTGAAGATATATTGAGCATGGTAACTCCAATTGAGATGAAACCAAAGACATTGTTTATAGGACTCTTAGAGCTTTCCAAAAAGTCCAAGAACACTCAAAAATGTGGAAAATTGAGCAAGATACACCATTCAGAAGTTGGGCAATTTTGGACAATTGCACAAAAGGACATTTTGGTCAAAATGCAAAATTTTCCAAATGGGCCTATAATCTTTTGATCCAAACTTGTTCATGACAATATTCTTGACCCATAAATGCTTGGCCTGGGTAATTTTCTATTTTTATGATTTATATTTGAATTTTATAACATTTAATTCAAAAATAAATTATATAAAATGTGAAAATTAAGTATTTTTTTAAAAGGAATGGATTTATATCTTTCTTAAAGTCCAAGAAAGCCCAAGACTCTTGCCAAATTCGTGATAGCATGCATATGGAAAGAAAAATCAAGTTTTAAGGAAATTTGATTTCTTTTAAATGGAAAATATTGCACAATCAAGGATCAATCTTTTTTGCTTGATTTTTCTCTCCAAATCTCTTCTATAAATACCAAGCAATGCAGCCAGCCATAAGGACGAAACCCTAGCTCAAGCCAAACCCTTATTTTGTCAAAATTTTTCAAGAAACTTTGAAAAATCGAATTTCAAAAGCAGCCACTCTCAGCCTCTCTCAACCATCCCATTGTCTTCAGAGGGTAAGTATGAGTAAGTACACATCATTGTTATAGATCAGAACAGCCTGGATCGATGCATACATGTTCATACATATTCAAATATTTCTTGAATTCGTATTTTTATTACCAGCTCGTTTTAATTGATTCTAACGTTTTTAATGTGCTCATGAGACACTAAGGGTTTGATCTGGGCAATCGCCATCGAGTTTGAACGTCCAAAACATGAGATACCATTCTTAGGGTTTCCGAACTGGAAAGCTTCCAACCGGCTTATCCAGGACGATTCAGGGCAAGAGAACCACACCATTGAACTCGCAGCCATCGATTTAGGGGGGTAGGGTCCTCCTTTTCTGTTTAATCGTCGTATTTTTGCAGGTTTAAGGATCATGGTCACCGGAGAAGACGACCGGAGCTAGGGCTCCGGCGTCGGTGACTCGTTGACTCCGGCGTCAGTCAGCGTGGCACAATGGCGCATCCTCATTCGTCCGTTCATTTACTATCCGGGCCCACGCGTGTTGACTGTGTTTTTGTTTATATCTATGACACACGCACCCTTAAAAGCAACTGTTTTCAAGTTCCAAACACCAAATGCAATGTGGCGTAGTGGTAGATGCAAGCAGACTCAAGGTTTCACCCCAGGGACATCAGTTCGAGCCAGCCTGGGACCTGGTTTTGCTTTTCTTTTTCCAAACTTGCACTATTTTCTATTTTTCATATTTTCTATATTTTTTTCAATATTTTAAATCATTTTAATTTCTTCTCATATTTTTATATCTGCATTAAAAAAATCATCAAAATTATTTTTCTTTTTGCATTATTTTCATAAAATCTTTATTTAATTTATAAAATTAAAAAATATAATTTTGCATGCATATTTATTTTTATTCATGATTTAGCATTTAAATCACTTTTAATTCATTTTTAATTATCAAATTGCATCCAAAAAATCCCAAAAATTTATTTTAGCATATTTATATTATTTCCAGCATGTAATAATTTTCTCATATAAAAATTTGCATTTTTCTAACATTTTTCCTCTTGTTCGATTCATATCGTATTTTCCGATTTCTCATTCCTTTACAGGTTGATCCGATTCGATTTATTCTTTCTTTATCATTTTATTTTTTTCAATAATGTAACTGTCTATGGGATGTAATAGTTTAAATTAGGATCTTTATTTTCCGCATTTTTAAATTATGTATCTTCCCCAAAGCCATGTAATAGCGTAGGATTTACCTTTCCGCATCTTTACATTCCGCATTTTAATTTCCGCACCCTATCAATTGCTAGTAACTAGGCGTGTATGGCAAGATAATAATGAACTTAGCCCACTAATTTTCAAGATAAAATATCTGAAATCAACACACTTCTTTCACACACGCACCCCTTAGGGTAATTCTCTCTCGTTGCCTTTGCGAATCACAAATGGTCATGTCCCTCGAACGTAGAGGTATCCTAGCACCGTTGCCTTCCAAACAAATCATCATAGTCCCTTCGATACAAAGATCATAAGACCCACGATGTCGCCTCCGAATACATGATCTTGACCTCGATTGTCGCCACGAAAATGATGATAGTCCCTTCGAATGTGCTAGATATTTCCTAAGTTGCCTTCTATGACCATCCGATGTCCCTTCGAATGTCCCGCTTACATCCAACGAATGGAGCTACCTACTAACTAATGGTACGGCTAGCGCTATTCTAAAGGAACGTAAAAGTATGAAAATGACCAATTCTGAGTGGGTAAATAAGTCTTTTAGTTGCTTGCTCTAAACCAAATGCTTTTCACACCACACACTCTTTTTTTCCAAAGTTCAAAACTCTTTTCAAAACGAAACATTTCCAAACACTTTGTATACACTCCTACATGAGTCATTACATAGTCAAAGCGAAATGCCTTTTTCAAAACATTTTTTGTCAAACACACATAAAGCAATTTTAAAAGGTGATCTAGAGCAACTAAGAGCCCGTAGATAACTACGGATGGAAAGGGGTGCTAATACCTTCCCTTTTCATAACCATTCTCCCGAACTCAGAATCTAACGAAGGTCTTTTTCTGTACTTTTAGCTTCCCTTAATTGGATAAAAATAAAAGTCGGTGGCGACTCTTGCTATCCTCACATTTGCGATACAAATCCTACAAAGTCAGTTCACCGTGTTACAGAACTGGCGACTCTGCTGGGGTAATTTATCCTAAAAGAGAGAATTGCTTTAGGGATTTCTAGATCATTTTTACTGCTTTTTGTTTGACTTGTATGCTTTATCTTTAAGGGTTGCTTGGGTATTATATTTGTGGGGGATCCTACACCCGGATCCGAGTTTCCTTTTAGGTAAGTAGCAATAAATCGTCGCGACCGTTAGACGTATATCGAAACGGTCAACATGATGGCTACGTTAGCGTGACACTTTGGATGTCCTGATACTCTTCATTCCCAAGTTAAGGATAGTATTTGGCTTCTGCGTGGTGTCATCAAGCGCTAACTAAACTTTTAGAACCTTAATTGACCCATCTTGGCCATTAGAAGGTAGTGAGATGGCCGACTTTGGTACAGACCGAGGTTGGCTGATACTCGATGCTACGCTCATTAAGATCATACTTTTGGGATATTTTCGGTCGACCACTTGGTAGTCGTACTAAAATAAACGCCTACGAGAAAGATCAATGATGTGAGATTCCTAGAACCCGGTTACTATTATAGGACACGATGAACCAACTCAAACTTTTGGTGGGGTAATCAGCTATACCTCATGCAAGCCTTAAACCTAGGCTCTTTGTGTGAATTGTTTGTGTGTGCTAAACATGACATCATGACATCATTTGCATTGCATATCATTTCTAACTATTTCAAGGACCTAGGGATTTATCTTTGCTCTATTTTGTAGGGAATTATGGCTTCTAGAAAGACTATCCGAATCAACTTCATGGGTATCCCTTCTCAGCTCAAAGAATTGGTTTCAAAAATTCTCGACCATGCTCATTTCATCAAAAGACATGGTTATCTACTTGATTTGGTTATCTCCGGTTTTGAGGAAGATATGATGCATGTCCTATTCCAGTTCTTCGACCTGAAACACCATTGCTTTACATTCCCAGATTATCAGTTGGTTCCTACCTTGGAAGAGTTCTCTAAGCTACTTGGGATACCTATTATTGATCAAATGCCATTCACCGGTTTAGAAAAGGTTCCTAAGTATGAAGACATTGCATCAGCCTTACACCTTAAGTGCTCAGACATTGGAGCCAATTGGGAAACCAGGAGTAGAGTTAAGGGTTTACTTTCCAAGTTCCTAATTAAGAAAGCCCGAGAATTCCTCAAAGTTATGAGTTTCCATGCATTCGAAGACATTGTGGCCTTGCTAATCTATGGTTTGGTTCTATTCCCTAACTCGGATCAATTCATAGATGTCAACGCCATCAAGTTGTTTCTTACCCGTAATCCTGTGCCTACTTTACTTGGAGACATCCTGCATTCTCTCCACACTGCATCGCTAAAAGACAAGGAACTCTCATGTGTTGTATACCGTTACTTTCCAGGTGGTTTATTTCGCACCTTCCTCCATCAGTTTTGAAGAATGAACAAAGGTTGAGATGGTCTCAAAGGTTGATGTCACTCTCTCATTCAGATATCCGTTGGAGCCTTTTCTCTCAAAAGGACTTCACATTCATTGAGCGCCAGGAGAATTCCTAATGTACCACTCCTTGGTATAAGGGGAGGTATTACTTACAACCCTTCCTTAGCTCTACGTCAGTTTGGTTTTGCCCGAAGAGATGGTCCACATGATATGCTTCTCCAAGATATTGTGTTCGACTACAACCACGATCTCCAGAATTACCGACGAAGGTTCATATATGCTTGGGGCATGGTAAAGAAGACTGATACCAAGACTTTGGGGCACCCGAACTCCATTCCTTGGGAACCTTACCTCAAATGGGTGCGAGCTCGAGCTCAAAACCTCATGATGCCATTCACGCCTGTAATTATGGAACTCTGCTATAGGTGACGTACCCTATACCGCTCTCTATCCCGACATGCCTACCGATTTTGAAGACTTGAAGAGATCCTGGATTCAGCTTAAAGAAGAAAGGGAAACCTTTGAAGCTCAGTGCTATGCAAGTGAGAAGAAAGTGCTAGAGTTGACCAAGCTACTTCACGAGGAGCGAAACATCAACGCCTACATCGGCACCAAGAGGAAGCGCCCATGGGAGACTTAGAGATTTAGGATGTTTATGTTTTCTTATATTGTTTTGAACTATCTCTTGTACTTAAAAAGAAAAAGAATAATAAGAAGAGTACTAATAAATGTTTGTTCCTTGCTTGTTTAACAAATTTAAATCTCTAAGGTCCTTGAAAATATTGCATTGCATTCGCATAAACATTGCATATCATAGCATAACATTGCATCACAGGTACATTGAAGATTGGTTTTCTCATTTGCTCGCTATTTATTTTAGCGTAAATGGCTCTTGAACAATGTCAAAGATCTCCAAGCTCAGAATGCTCAGTTTCAGCAGATGTTCACCAGTTTGGTCCAAGGCCAAGAAGATTTGAAGAAGCTCATCAACAAGAAGAAGAAGGTTGTTGGTCTCCTCAACATGGGCAAACGCTACAAAGGTGGTCCTAAGGTGGTCAGCCGTATTGAGCTCTCTGAAGGAAGTGTCCATACTGAGGAAAGTAACAAGGGTGATGGTGAAGGCAGTCAGCCTGAGCTTGAGAAGAACTATGATGATGGCCAATACTCTAATGAAGATGACAAGTACAAACAACTTGAAGACCGTCTGAATGCTGTGGAAAATCTGAAAATGTTAGGGCTGAATTTTGATGATCTGAGTCTTGTTCCTGGTGTTGTGATCCCTCCCAAGTTCAAAGTTCCAACTTTTGCTAAGTATGATGGCATGTCTTGCCCTAAGCTGCATCTGAAATCCTATGTCCAGAAGATCAACCCCCACACCGATGACAGAAAGTTGTGGATGCACTATTTTCAAGAGAGTTTGTCCGAACTCAATTGGAGTGGTATTATCACCAGAGAATGACCGTATCCGCACTTGGAGTGACTTGGCTGATGCTTTCTACGCAGTATGAGTATAATGTTGAATTGACACCCACTCGCATGCAACTACAAAGCATGTCTATGGGTCGTGATGAGAAGTTCAAGGAGTATGCTCAGAAGTGGAGAGATTTAGCAGGCAGAGTTCAACCACCCTTGTCCAATAGGGAGTTGGTTGATATGTTCATGGGGACACTGAAAGACCCATTCTTCAATCATCTGATTGGAAACTCTTCAGCCGGATTTACCGAACTGATACTTACAGCGAGCGATTGAAGTCGGTATCAAGAGTGGAAAGATTCATGTAGAGACATCTTCAAATGTCGCAAGAGATCTTTGGTACTAAGAAAGAAGCTAATGTGTATGGTCGAAAAGCCGAGCCAAGTTCGACCTACTCAATCAGGCAGTTGTGATCTCCAATCCTACATCAGCACAACCTCAGCGAGACAACGCGCGTAACCAGAACGCGCCACGAAGACAGTTTACGAAGATCAACATGCCTTTGTCGCAAGCCTTGCAACACATGTTGAAAGCAGAGTTGATTACTTTGAGGGATCCTCCTCAGAATGTCAACACTTCCTCTCCGAAGTACAATCCTAATGCTAAGTGTGCTTACCATTCCAATAGCCCAGGGCATAGTACTGATGATTGTTGGGCTCTGAAGAACAAGATTCAAGATATGATTGAAGCTAAGCAGATTGAATTTGATCCTCCTGTTGAGACTCCGAATGTGATCAACGCGCCTATGCCTAACCATGACAAGGGTTCCAATGCTGTGGGAGACGATACTTATGTTTTCAACATAGATGACTTGACCATTCCTCTGATGACTGTTAAGAGGAATTTGCTACAAGCTGGTGTCAACCCAGGATGCCCAGAGAATTGTCGTTGGTGCCCATCTGCACCTGATGGTTGTGCTTGGTTGAGAAGACGTGTTCAGTGCATGATGGACAACCGTGAGATACTATTTCAAACCACCGTGCGTGTGTGAAGAAATGTCTAAGTTGAAGATTGACAATGCAAACGGTTGCACTATCTGTGTGGGATACCTTGGGGAAGCCAAGTGGAAAGTATGATTACATGGTGAAGTACACTGTCCCTGATAGTTACAAGATTCCTATTGAAGATGTTAAGGTAACCGGATGGGGTGACGATTTCCCAGAAGATTACGCTGATGTAAACACTATAAGGATTTCATCTGCTGATCCTGTGCCTAGAGTGGCGCCTCTCATTATCACTTCTCCAAGACCAGTGCCATATTCCTCTAATAAAGCTATCCCTTGGAATTATGTAGCTGATGTTTACTACCATGGCGTCAAGCAAGACCCTCTGACCATTGAAGATCTTACAGTTGAAGCTACCATTCCTGACATTGACAACATCACCAGATCAAGTAAGGTGACCAGAACCGGAAGAGTGTTCTCTCCAGATATCTCTCCTCTAAAAGACACCGCGACTCCAGCTCGCATTCCAGCTATTCAATCCATTCCCCAAGCTAGAGGGAAAGAACCAGTGACTCATCCCGCCTGTAAGTACCAAAGGAAGTTATGAAGACACCTCCAAACAAGAAATGGAGGAAATTCAAGATTATCAAGAAGAGTGACTACAATATTGTGGAACATTGGGACAGACCATCCAAGATTTCCATGCTTGCTGCTCTTGTGCTCCGAGGCTCATGCTAATGCCTTGGTGAAGTTTCAAGAATGCTCACGTCGCAAGACACTACACCGACAGTTTGAAGTTTGTATTGCTAGCCTGGCTGCCAACAACGGCCTAGGCTTCTCTGATGCTGATTTGATTCCTTCCGGAAAGAAACACAACAAAGCCTTGCACATCTCTGTTGAATACAAGGGCACTACATTGTCTCATGTTTTAGTGGATACCGGCTCGCTCCTCGAATATCCTACCGAAGACTGCTTTTGATCGACTTGATGTCGAAGGGTTGGTTCTGAGACCCAGTTATATAATCGTGAAAGCTTTTGATGGTTCTAAGCGAACAGTACTTGGAGAACTTACTCTGCCTATTAAAGTCGGTTCCCAGACTTTTGACTCTACTTTCTTTGTCATGGATATCCGTCCCGCCACTTTGCCTACTTGACGCCTCTTGATACATAGGGCGGCGCTACTCTACCTTGCATCGAAACTAAAGTACCCGTGAAAGGGAAGGTTGTCACAGATGTGGTGAAGAAGAGTATATGGTCATCATCTACACCATTCCGATACCTCGAGATGGAGGGTGAATTCTTTGAGACTCCCTGTCAAGCTTTTGAAACAATCCCCAGAGTCATGCCTGTTGACTCTCCCACCACTCCTGAAGTTACACAAGTTCCGCCTAGGATGGCCTCGTTGAAGGATGCTCAAGCTGCTGTTGAAGAAGGAGGTAGTACTATTTGGGGACAGCTCCCTGATCTTCCTTTCAAATCTGACAAGACTGGTTTAGGCTTCACCATCAAGGGTCAGAAGATGATACGCCGCGAGCGTGCCGCCAACTTTCCGATCGCCCAAAGTGGAATCCATGCTATAGAAGACGACGACAACGACTTCGACATCAGCAAGTGGATCTTCCCAACTCCGATCATGGGCTCAAGAATTGGAAGATCAAGACGCTATACCAATCTCCTTTAGTCGAGTAATTTCTCTTGTTTTGTTTTGCTTTTCGTATTTCTTTATGTTTTGAACAATAAAATTTGAAAGCCTAGTGCCTTGCCTGGGGCATCATGGCTCGTTTGCGAGGGTTATTATCTGTCGTTTGTGTGTTTTCATTCAATAAATTCGTTGGACTTTTGCATTCAATTGTTTGTTTTCATTCTTTTACTTTATCACCCCTTCAAAAAGCTATGTGTTTCTTACACACACCCACGTGGTACACTGCAATCACTCCGAATCTCGTTAATAACAGCTATGCTATTGCTAAATATTACTTCGATAATCCGATCTACCAAGCCGAAGATGGAAGTCAGGAAGATTGTGAAGTGCCAGGAGAACTTGTCAGACTGCTACAGCAAGAAGAGCGAGTTATACAGCCACACGAAGAGCAGGTTGAGGTTGTGAATTGGGTACCGACGAAGATGTAAAAGAGATCAAGATAGGAGCGGTCTTGAGAAAAAGTGTTAAAGAAAGGTTGGTTCAGATGCTACGAGACTACATTGAGGTTTTTGCTTGGTCATACGAAGACATGCCAGGGTTGGACATTGATATTGTAGTGCACCGATTGCCAACAAAAGAAGGTTTTCTCCCAGTAAAACAGAAAGTTCGTCGATGCGCCCCGAGATGTCGAGAAAATCAAAACCGGTTATGAAGCAGTTCAATGTGGTTCTTAGCTGTTACTTCTTATCCACAGTGGGTTGCTAATGTGGTGCCTGTGCCCAAGAAGGATGCTAAAGTACGAATGTGTGTGGATTACAGAGATCTGAACAAAGCGAGTCCGAAAGACGATTTTCCACTTCCCCATATTGATGTTCTGGTTGACAACACCGCCAGATAAGGTCTCTCCTTTATGGATGGTTTCTCCGGTTACAATCGATCAAAATGGCTCCTCAAGACATGGAGAAGACTACTGTTACGCAGGGGCACTCGCTATAAGGTTATGCCGCTCGGATCAAGAACGCGGCGCCACTTATCAGCGTGCTATGGTGACATTGTTTCATGACATGATTCATCACGAGATAGAGGTCTACGTCGACGACATGATAGCTCGCTCACAGATCGACTAAGAACATCTAGATCATTTGCGTAAACTGCTCGATGTGTTAAAGAAGTATAGATTGAGACTGAATCCCAACAAGTGCACCTTTGGAGTCAGATCCGGAAAACTCTTAGGGTTTGTTGTCAGTGGTAAAGGTATTGAAGTTGATCCCGCCAAAGTTAAAGCTATTCAAGAGATGCCAGCTCCCCGCACCGAGAAGGAAGTCAGAGGTTTCTTGGGCCGATTGAACTACATTGCCAGGTTCATTGCACACCTAACTGCTACTTGTGAGCCAATCTTCAAGTTACTTAAGAAAGATCAAGTGGTAGAATGGAACGACGATTGCCAGATCGCTTTTGACAAAATCAAGGAGTACCTTCAGAATCCTCCTATCCTGATGCCGCCCGCCGAAGGAAGACCTCTCATCATGTACTTGACAGTATTAGAGAACTCAATGGGGTGTGTGTTGGGGCAACATGACGAGTCTGGTCGAAAAGAGCATGCAATATACTACCTTAGCAAAAAGTTTACCGACTGTGAAACAAGATACTCACAGCTTGAGAAAACTTGCAACGCTGGCTTGGGGCACGACTAAGACAAGATATGTTGACTCACACTACCTTGTTGATTTCAAGATGGATCCAATAAAATACATATTTGAGAAACCACCTCTCCGAAGAATAGCAAGATGGCAAATGATCTTGACCGAATATGACATCCAAGACACTTCTAAAGCGATCAAAGGAAGTGTAGTAGCCGATCATTTGGCTCATCGTCGTAGATGACTATCACCTATGCAGTTCGAATTTCTAGACGAAGATGTTCTACTAGTCACGATTGCGAAGAACTGTGACTGCACGAAGGACCTCGAACAAGGATCCCGATGGACCATGGTCTTGATGGAGCCTCAAACTCACTTGGCAATGGCATTGGCGCCATCATTACATCTCCCGCAGGCGGACACACACCTTTCACCGCCAGATTATGTTTCAATTGCACTAACAACATGGCCGAGTACTGCTGCATCATGGGTCTTAAAGTCGCTATTGACTTAAGAATCAAGTTCTTGCAAGTATATGGAGACTCACTTTAGTGATCACCGACAGGGAGAGGGATACAAGCATCCGAACCTCATTCCGTATCGAGAGCATGTTTTGAGTTTGATCCCCTACTTCGAAGAGATCACTTTCAATCACATTCCACGAGAGGAGAATCAGTTGGCAGACACATTGGCTACTATGTCATCTATGTTCAAGGTCAGATGGGACAACGAGGCTCCCCAGATCATCATTGAGAAGTTCGACGAACCAGCATATTGTTATGAGCTTGATACAGAAGAGAAACCTTGGTACTATGACGTGAAAAGGTATCTTGAGACTCAGGTGATCCCAGGGGCAAATGGACTCCCACCTACGAGGGACCGTTTGTAGTCAAGATGATTTTCCGGCGGAGCTATGATACTTAGCACCATGGATGGTGAAGACTTCCACACCCGTGAACGCAGACATAGTCAAAAATACTACGATAAAGAGACCCGCTAGGTCGACGAACCTAGGCAAAAATAAGGAGATCCTGAACCCAAAAGGGTTCGGGCAAAAGTTAAGGATATATACAAAACATGTACACCCGGCAAGTTGAAAACCTGAAAAGGCGGCTTGGGCAAAAAAGGGTATCCCGGTAGACTAAAAACCCGAAAGGGCGGTCTAGGCAAAAGTTAGAGATTTAAGCGCACGACTATGTCTCTTCCAGATCACTGCTTCCAGCACTACTATCAAGATTCAAGGTTCAAATGGCGAAGATCACTACTCACTTTCTACTGACAGCAAGGAGATGAGATAGTTGAAATATATGAGTACTAGCATAGTTGGAACTTAACGAGATTGTTCCCGCATGGCTTTTTTACTTTTCTTGTGTATAAACAACTTGGCCATACGCCACCTTTCAAATAAACGCAAGCTTTCTTTCTTTAAAATTTTGTTGTTATTTGCAATAAGTCCAACGTTTGTTTTGAATGACTATACGCATTTGACAATAAGAATCTAATCACAAACATACGAAAAGTGAACATACAAAAGTACTTACTACAGGCTCCAGGAATTGGGACGACGACGAAAGTCACCAAAGCATTCCCCCACAGAGCATGATCCCCCACAAAGGTGTCACTCACAACACAACTTCCCCAGCAGAGCAAAAGGGAATCCACGAGCAGCAATTCCACTCAACTAAGCAATGTTACATCAGTCTCCAAGCAGTAACACCTCACCCCCAGTCAAGGTATCTATCCCCAACGGACATCTCTCAGTCCCTTCCTTTTTCCCCAGCGGCGGTATCCAGACTCGAGACTTGGTCAGATAGTGCACCGGAGGAAACTACATCTTCATCTCCCAGCCTGGGATTACAACGGATTCCTGACCCTTCTAACTAGGTTTCCCGGAAACTATTAAATGCTCTCCAGCGAGATCTACACTCAGAATCCCCAGTAGAGCGCCTCCTAAATTTCCTCAGCAGGATCTACATACAAGGTCCCCAACGGATCGCCTCCCAGATTCTCCTCAGCAGGGTCTATATGTGAGATCTCCAACAACGAGCTTCTCAAATCTCTACCTTCCTCATCAATATCTAGGCCCAAGACTTGGTCAGATAGTGCATCGGAGGAATACAGGATTTCTTTCTTCTCCTTCAAAAGCGGAGTTCTCACCTACTCAATTCCCCAAGCAGAAGTCAGAAATCCTCAAACGGAACATCCGCATCTTCTTCAAGATGGATATGTTTTGAAATACCACAACATCTATCATTCATACATTTCTCATAAAGTCATAATTCATGCATATGTCATTCATATACACTGTCATGCATCATACTTTGCATAAAACTAACCAATATTCTATCAAAGTTCCTCTTGTTTTCTCCAAAACAGGTAACAGTCACTTCTGACGCAAACAAGTCCAGGATTAAGCCCCGAATCGACGGGAAAACTATCTGAAAGACCGCCCTTGGTTGTCCTCCGACGACTGGTCTAGGATTAAGCCCCGAATCGACGGGAAAACTATCTGAAAGATCGCCCTTGGTTGTCCTCCGACGACTGGTCCAGGATTAAGCCCCGAATCGACGGGAAAACTATCCGAGAGACCGCCTCCGTTATCCTCCGTGCAATGGATCAACACCCGATGCACAACAGGGAAGCTATCCACATTTTTGCCAACTACAACCTCCCTCAGAGTAATCAACACAAAGATTTATTCTGATTCTCGATTATCAACAGCAACCACAGAGTCTAGCGTACGACTCAGTTGCCTTGGATGGCATCTTAACCCCATCTCCGACTACTTATCAACAGTGCTTCACTTTCAGAATGCTGCATATATGGTTAAAAATCAATGCAAACCAATAACTTCATTCAAAAATGAACACGAAGTCTAACGTACGACTCCCTCCAGATGGCATCTTAAGCCCATCTCCATGCTCCTTCCAGGAACGACTACAGAGCCTAGCGTACGGCTCACTCCCCAGCATCGATCTTTCCAGATGGCATCTTAAGCCCATCCCCGTCAATTCTCCTATCGACATTCTCGAGTCTAGCGTACGACTCATCCCCCAGAAAGTATCCAAATGGCATCTGTAAGCCCATTCCCGCATCATCCACCAAAAAAGTGCAAATTTTGTATTGAGTGTTCAATCATCTTCTACCTCCAGGTCACGAAAGACAAGCGTGTCAATCTAACCCTCTAGTACAAGAAGATTGAACAGGGGCAGCTGTCATACCCCAAAATTTGCCCTCCATCTACTCAAGAAATTTCATACATCTATACTCAAGGATTCCTCAAGAGTTGATCAGACAAACTCTCTCCTAGACAATCAACCCAAACTAGGGTTTGGTATCTCTCAGGGCAAGATGGACTTCCAATATCTCCAATGGTCTTCATGCCTCCACATATGTTTCAAAGATTCTCCATGTCAAGTTTCAAGCTTCAAGTCAAGTTTCCTCGCATAATTGTTCGATGGTTGAAAATCGGTTGTATTGGACAAAAAGTCAACTGTGGTCAACATACAGTCAAACTTCATAATTTTTGCTCAACATCCTCATTTTGAAGTTACATTCATCATTTGATCAAGGGTTGATCATGATTCATCAAGAAAACTCAAGATTTGCTCAAAAGTTAAACTTTCTAAATTAGGGTTTCGAGGTGAAAAGTCAACTGAACTTTGACTGATCATAACTTTCCCCACCAAAGCTCATTTTGAAGGAAATTCAATTCTCTACAACTTCATGTCTCACAAGAATGTCCAAAAAATGCTTCATTTGAGAGGTATAGCTCAAAACATTACAGTCATTTTCAAAGTCAACAAAAGTCAACTTTTGTTTTGAAGATATATTGAGCATGGAAACTCCAATTGAGATGAGACCAAAAGGTTGGTTAGAGGACTCTTAGAGCTTCCAAAAGTCCAAGAACACTAAAAATGTGGAAAATTGAGCAAGATACACTATTCGAAGTTGGGCAATTTGGACAATTGCACAAAGGACATTTTGGTAAAATGCAAAATTTTCCAAATGGGCCTATAATCTTTTGATCCAAACTTGTTCATGACAATATTCTTGACCCATAAATGCTTGGCCTGGGTAACTTTCTATTTTTATGATTTATATTTGAATTTTATAACATTTAATTCAAAAATAAATTATATAAAATGTGAAAATTAAGTATTTTTTTAAAAGGAATGGATTTATATCTTTCTTAAAGTCCAAGAAAGCCCAAGACTCTTGCCAAATTCGTGATAGCATGCATATGGAAAGAAAAAATCAAGTTTTAAGGAAATTTGATTTCTTTTAAATGGAAAATATTGCACAATCAAGGATCAATCTTTTTTGCTTGATTTTTCTCTCCAAATCTCTTCTATAAATACAAAGCAATGCAGCCAGCCACAAGGACGAAACCCTAGCTCAAGCCAAACCCTTATTTTGTCAAATTTTTTCAAGAAACTTTAAAAAATCGAATTTCAAAAGCAGCCACTCTCAGCCTCTCTCAACCATCCCATTGTCTCCAGAGGGTAAGTATGAGTAAGTACACATCATTGTTATAGATCAGAACAGCCTGGATCGATGCATACATGTTCATACATATTCAAATATTTCTTGAATTCGTATTTTTATTACCAGCTCGTTTTAATTGATTCTAACGTTTTTAATGTGCTCATGAGACACTAAGGGTTTGATCTGGGCAATCGCCATCGAGTTTGAACGTCCAAAACATGAGATACCATTCTTAGGGTTTCCGAACTGGAAAGCTTCCAACCGGCTTATCCAGGACGATTCAGGGCAAGAGAACCACACCATTGAACTCGCAGCCATCGATTTAGGGGGGTAGGGTCCTCCTTTTCTGTTTAATCGTCGTATTTTTGCAGGTTTAAGGATCATGGTCACCGGAGAAGACGACCGGAGCTAGGGCTCCGGCGTCGGTGACTCGTTGACTCCGGCGGTCACGGGCACAATGGCGATCATTCGTCCGCTCATTTACTATCCGGCCCACGCTGTTGACTGTGTTTTTGTTTATATCTATGACACGCGCACCTTAAAAGCAACTGCTTTCAAGTTCCAAACACCAAATGCAACGTAGTGGTAGATGCAAGCATCAAGGTTTCACCAGGACATCACCGAGCCACCGACCCGGTTTTGCTTTTCTTTTTCCAAACTTGCACTATTTTCTATTTTTCATATTTTCTATATTTTTTTCAATATTTTAAATCATTTTAATTTCTTCTCATATTTTTATATCTGCATTAAAAAAATCATCAAAATTATTTTTCTTTTTGCATTATTTTCATAAAATCTTTATTTAATTTATAAAATTAAAACATATAATTTTGCATGCATATTTATTTTTATTCATGATTTAGCATTTAAATCACTTTTAATTCATTTTTAATTATCAAATTGCATCCAAAAAATCCCAAAAATTTATTTTAGCATATTTATATTATTTCCAGATGTAATAATTTTCTCATATAAAATTTGCATTTTTCTAATATTTTCCTCTTGTTCGATTCATATCGATTTTCCGATTTCTCATTCCTTTACAGGTTGATCCGATTCAGACGATTCTTTCTTTATCATTTTATTTTTTTCAATAATGTAACTGTCTATGGGATGTAATAGTTTAAATTAGGATCTTTATTTTCCGCATTTTAAAATTATGTATCTGCCCCAAAGCCATGTAATAGCGTAGGATTTACCTTTCCGCATCTTTACATTCCGCATTTTAATTTCCGCACCCTATCAATTGCTAGTAACTAGGCGTGTATGGCATGATAATAATGAACTTAGCCCACTAATTTTCAAGATAAAATATCCGAAATCAATACACTTCTTTCACACACGCACCCTTTAGGTAATTCTCTCTCGTTGCCTTTGCGAATCACAAATGGTCATGTCCTCGAACGAGGTATCCTAGCACCGCTGCCTTCCAAACAAATCATCATAGTCCCTTCGATACAAAGATCATAAGACCCACGATGTCGCCTCCGAATACATGATCTTGACCTCGATTGTCGCCACGAAAATGATGATAGTCCCTTCGAATGTGCTAGGATATTTCCTACAAGTTGCCTTCTATGACCATCCGATGTCCCTTCGAATGTCCCGCTTACATCCAACGAATGGAGCTACCTACTAACTAATGGTACGGCTAGCGCTATTCTAAAGGAACGTAAAAGTATGAAAATGACCAATTCTGAGTGGGTAAATAAGTCTTTTAGTTGCTTGCTCTAAACCAAATGCTTTTCACACCACACACTCTTTTTTTCCAAAGTTCAAAACTCTTTTCAAAACGAAACATTTCCAAACACTTTGTATACACTCCTACATGAGTCATTACATAGTCAAAGCGAAATGCCTTTTTCAAAACATTTTTTGTCAAACACACATAAAGCAATTTTAAAAGGTGATCTAGAGCAACTAAGAGCCCGTAGATAACTACGGATGGAAAGGGGTGCTAATACCTTCCCTTTTCATAACCATTCTCCCGAACTCAGAATCTAACGAAGGTCTTTTTCTGTACTTTTAGCTTCCCTTAATTGGATAAAAATAAAAGTCGGTGGCGACTCTTGCTATCCGCACATTTGCGATACAAATCCTACAAAGTCAGTTCACCGTGTTACAGTAACAAAAAGTTATGCTTTTGATAAATAGCGTGTGTAACACGGTGGGAGAACTGACTTATTTGTTTTGAGTTTTATCGCAAATGTTGTGGATAACAAGAGTCGCCACCGACTTTTCTTTTATCCAATAAAGTGAAGGTGAAAAGAACAGGAAAAGACCTTCGTTAGATTCTGAGTACGCGAGGCAATTATGAAAAGGGAAGGTATTAACACCCTTTTCATCCATAATTATTTACGCTCTTAGTTGCTTAGCTCACTTTTGAAAAATTGCTTTCTGTGTTTGTGTAGTTTGAAAAGTATTTTAAAAGTGATTTCATTTTAACTTCGTAATGATTCTCGTTGGGATGTATACGAAGTGTTCAGAAATCTTTGTTTGGAAAATGTTAAACTTTGTAATGATTCTCGCTGGGAATGTATACAAAGTGTTTGAAAAGTCTTTTTTCTGAAAATTGTGAGGTGTGAAAAGTATTTTGATTTAGCAAGCAACTAGGAGTCTATTACCTACTCAAAATGGTCGTTTCCATGTTATTTTCCTTCTCCTTTAGAATAAGGCTATCCATACCATTAGTGGATGTCATACCCCAAAATTTTCCCTCCATCTTCTCAAGACATTCCATGCATCCATACTCAAGGATTCCTCAAAGGTTGATCAGACAAACCCTCTCCTAGACAATCAACCCAAATTAGGGTTTGGCAATTCCCAGCTCCAGATGGACTTCCAACATCTCCAATGTTCATCATGCCTCCTCATATGCTTCAAAGATTCTCCATGTCAAGTTTCAAGCCTTACAAGTCAAGTTTCCTACAATTGCTCAGATGGTTAAAAATCAACAGATTAGACAAAAGTCAACTGTGGTCAACATACAGTCAAACTTCATGATTTTTGGTCAACATCCTCATTTTGAAGTTACATTCATCATTTGATCAAGGGTTGATCATGATTCATCAAGAAAACTCAAGATTTGCTCAAAAGTCAAAATTTCTAAATTAGGGTTTCTAGGTGAAAAGTCAACTGAATTTTGACTGAGCATAACTTCTTCATACTTTCTCATAAATTTTTCCACCACTTCTTGTTTTGAAGGAAATTCAATTCTCTACAACTTCATGTCTCACAAGAATGTTCAAAAAATGCTTCATTTGAGAGGTATGGATCAAAACATAACGGGTCCTTTTCAAAGTCAACAAAAAGTCAACATTTTGTTTTAAAGATATATTGAGCATAGAAACTCCAATTGAGATGAGACCAAAAAGGTTGGTTAGAGGACTCTTAGATCATTCCAAAAAGTCCAAGAACACTCAAAAACATGGAAAATTGAGCAAGATACACTATTCAAGTTGGGCAATTTTGGACATTGCACAAAAGGACATTTTGGTCAAAATGCAAAATTTTCCAAATGGGCCTATAATCTTTGATCCAAACTTGTTCATGACATTATTTGTGACTCATAAATGCTTGGCCATGACAATTTTCTATTTTATTGATTTAATTTTGATTTTAAACCATTTAATTCAAAATTAAATTATATAAAATATGAAAATAAAGTATTTTTTCAAATGGGTTGGATTTTTATCTTACTTGAGGTCCAAGGAAGCCCAAAACACTCGCCAATTTCGTGATTTGCTTGCACATGGAAGGAAAATCAAATTTTCAAGAAAATTTGATTTGTTTTAAAGAGAAAATATTGCACATTCATTACTCAATCTTTTTTCACTCTCTTTGCCATCCTAATTTACTCTATAAATACCAAGCATTATGCACAGCACAAAGGACGAAACCCTAGCCCTATACACAGCCCTCACTTTGCCAAATTTTTTTCAAGAATCTTGGAAAATCGAATTTTTAGTTGCAGCCCTTCTCAGCCAAAACCATCCATCCAATCTTGCTCTAGAGGTTCCCAGCAGTCAAAAAAACCTTTCATTCGAAGCCCAACCATTCAGAATCGAGCCATCTAGCTCTCACCGGTTTGCAATCTTTCTCAATTTCGATTTCGATCTTTCAGGCATTGTTAATGTTTTTGGTGTGTTTATTTGAACTCAGGATGATTGTTAGGTCACAGTAGAACCATTACATGCAAGCTTGAACGTCCAGAGTGCCTATTGCCATTGTTAGGGTTCAAAGAACGGTTTGAATCGAACCAGTCGTTAAAAGCACCTTCAATCGAAACCAACACCACCATCGCACTCGCAAGGGTCGAATTAGTCGATCTGGGCTTTTGTTTCGCTTTAAATGATGCGTTTTGCAGGTTTTTCAGGTTGAAGGCCATCGGGGAAGACGACCGAGCTAGGGGGCCGCTGACCGAAGACCGTGAAGGCGCGGCAACTCGCTTAATTCGCCCATGTATTCAAATGGGCCCGACGTTGACTGTGTTAAATATTTAAATATCCAGGACGCGTCAACATTCATATTCGTTTGTTTTCAACTTTTCCAACACCAAATGCCAAGTGGCCTAATGGTTAAGACGTTTCCTGTTGATAGATGCTCTCCAATGCCACGAGTTCGAGCCTCCCCAGGACCAGATTTGGTTTTTCTTTTACAAACTTCACACTTTTCTTATATTTTCATATTTTTCTCATTATTTAATATTTTTGCATCTATTTTAATTCTTTTCATAATTTTTATTCATGCATTAAAAATCATCAAAATATTTTTTCCTCTTGCATTTATTTTCATAAAATGTTTATTTAATTTATAAAACTAAAAAATATTATTTTACATGCATTATTTATTTTTATTCATAATTTAGCATTTAAATCAATTTTAATTAGTTTTTAATTATTAAATTGCATCTAAAAAATCCCAAAAATTTATTCTAGCATATTTATGTTATTTCCAGCATGTCATATTTTTCTCATTCAAAAATTTGCATTTTTACTAACATTTTTCTCTTATTCGATTTCTCTCGTATTTTCCGATTTCTCATCCTTTTACAGGTTATCTCGTTTCGGACGATTTCTTTTACTGTTTTCTTTTTTCCAATAATGTAATTGCTCATGGGATGTAATAGTTAATTAGGGATTTTATTTTCCGCAAGTTTAAATTATGTATCTGCCCCAAAGCCATGTAATAGCGTAGGACATTTATCTTTCCGCATCTTTACATTCCGGATTTTAATTTCTGCACCCTATAAACTGCTAGTAATTAGGCGTGTATGGCAAGATAGAATTCGACATAGCTCACTCTAATTTCAAGATATAATATCTAAAACGACACATTCTTTCACACATGCACCCCTTAGGGTAATTCTCTCTCGTTGCCTTACGAATTCAAATATGGTCATGTCCCTCGAACGTAGAGGTATTCTAGCACCGTGGCCTTCCAAACAAATCATCATAGTCCCTTCGATACAAAGATCATAGACCCACGATGTCGCCTACGAATACATGATCTTGACCCTCGATTGTCGCCTACGAAAAATGATGATAGTCCATTCGAATGTGCTTGGATACTTCCTACAAGTTGCTTTCTATGACCATCCGATGTCCCTTCGAATGTCCCGCTTACATCAAACAAATAGAGTTACCTACCAACTAATGGTATGGATAGCGCTATTCTAAAGGAAAGTAAAACAACACGAAAACGACCAATTCTGAGTAGGTAATAAGACTTTTAGTTGCTTGCTCTATCAAAATACTTTTCACACCTCACACTTTTGTCAAAGTTCAAACTCTTTTCAAAACGAAACATTTCCAAACACTTTGTATACATTCCTACATGAATCATTACAAAGTCAAAGTGAAATGCCTTTTCAAAACATTTTTGTCAACACACAGAAAGCACTTTTAAAAAGATGATCTAAGAGCAACTAAGAGCCCGTAGATAACTACGGATGGAAAGGGGTGCTAATACCTTCCCTTTTCATAACCTTCTCCCTTACTTAGAATCTAACGAAGGTCTTTTCCTGTTCTTTTCACCTTCCCTTAATTGGATAAAAGAAAAGTCGGTGGCGACTCTTGCTATCCGCACATTTGCGATACAAAAATCCACAAAGTCAGTTCACCGTATTACAGAACTGGCGACTCTGCCGGGGAGACACCCTAAAGAGAGAATTGCCTTAGGGATTTCTAAATCACCTTTATTGCTTTCTGTTTGACTTGCTTGCTTTATCTTTAAGGGTTGCTTGGGTATTATATTTGTGGGGGATCCTACACCCGGATCCGAGTTTCCTTTTAGGTAAGTAGCAATAAATCGTCGCGACCGTTAGACGTATATCGAAACGGTCAACATGATGGCTACGTTAGCGTGACACTTTGGATGTCCTGATACTCTTCATTCCCAAGTTAAGGATAGTATTTGGCTTCTGCGTGGTGTCATCAAGCGCTAACTAAACTTTTAGAACCTTAATTGACCCATCTTGGCCATTAGAAGGTAGTGAGATGGCCGACTTTGGTACAGACCGAGGTTGGCTGATACTCGATGCTACGCTCATTAAGATCATACTTTTGGGATATTTTCGGTCGACCACTTGGTAGTCGTACTAAAATAAACGCCTACGAGAAAGATCAATGATGTGAGATTCCTAGAACCCGGTTACTATTATAGGACACGATGAACCAACTCAAACTTTTGGTGGGGTAATCAGCTATACCTCATGCAAGCCTTAAACCTAGGCTCTTTGTGTGAATTGTTTGTGTGTGCTAAACATGACATCATGACATCATTTGCATTGCATATCATTTCTAACTATTTCAAGGACCTAGGGATTTATCTTTGCTCTATTTTGTAGGGAATTATGGCTTCTAGAAAGACTATCCGAATCAACTTCATGGGTATCCCTTCTCAGCTCAAAGAATTGGTTTCAAAAATTCTCGACCATGCTCATTTCATCAAAAGACATGGTTATCTACTTGATTTGGTTATCTCCGGTTTTGAGGAAGATATGATGCATGTCCTATTCCAGTTCTTCGACCTGAAACACCATTGCTTTACATTCCCAGATTATCAGTTGGTTCCTACCTTGGAAGAGTTCTCTAAGCTACTTGGGGTACCTATTCTTGACCAAATGTCATTCACCAGTTTAGAAAAGGTTCCTAAGTACGAAGACATCGCATCAGCCTTACATCTTAAGCGCTCAGACATTGAAGCTAATTGGGAAACAAGAAGCGGAGTTAAGGGTTTACTTTCCAAGTTCTTAATTAAGAAAGCCCGAGAATTCCTCAAAGTTATGAGTTTCCATGCATTTGAAGACATTGTGGCCCTGTTAATCTATGGTTTGGTTCTATTCCCTAATTCAGATCAATTCATAGATGTCAACGCCATCAAATTGTTTCTTACCCGCAATCCTGTGCCTACTTTAGTTGGAGACATTCTGCATTCTCTCCACACTCGTACTACTAAGAGACAGGGAACTCTCATGTGTTGCATACCGTTACTTTCTAGGTGGTTTATTTCGCACCTTCCTCCATTAGTTTTGAAGAACGAACAAAGGTTGAGATGGTCTCAAAGATTAATGTCACTCTCTCATTCAGATATCCGTTGGAGTCTTTTCTCTCAAAAGGACTTCACATTCATTGAGCGTTGTGGAGAATTCCCTAATGTACCACTCCTTGGTATAAGGGGAGGTATTACTTACAACCCTTCTTTAGCTATACGTCAGTTTGGTTTTGCTTGAAGAGATGGTCCACATGATATGCTTCTCCAAGATGTTGTGTTCGACTACAACCACGATCTCCAGAATTACCGACGAAGGTTTATACACGCTTGGGGCATGGTAAAGAAGACTGATACCAAGAGTTTAGGGCACCAAAACGCCATTCCTTGGGAACCTTACCTCAAATGGGTGCGAGCTCGAGCTCAAAACCTCATGATGCCATTCACGCCTATTTTACCAGTAATTATGGAACCTGTTGCTATAGGTGACATACCCTATACCGTTCTCCATCCTGACATGCCTACTGATTTTGAAGACTTGAAGAGATCCTGGATTCAGCTCAAAGAAGAAAGGGATACCTTTGAAGCTCAGTGTTATGCAAGTGAGAAGAAAGTGCTAGAGCTTTGGGATTTATATGTTTTCTTTTATTTTGTTTGAACTATCTTTTTGTACTTAAAAAGAAAAAAGAATAAAAAGAGTACTAATAAATGTTTGTTCATTGCTTGTTTAACAAATTTAAATCTCTAAGGTCCTTGAAAACATTGCATTGCATTCGCATAAACATTGCATATCATAGCATAACATTGCATCACAGGTACATTGAAGATTGGTTTTCTCATTCGCTCGCTATTTATTTTAGCAGAAATGGCTCTCGAACAGTCTGTCAAGGATCTCCAGGCTCAGAATGCTCAGTTTCAGCAGATGTTTACCAGCTTGGTCCAAGGCCAAGAAGATCTGAAGAAGCTCATCAATAGGAAGAAGAAGGTTGTTGGTCTTCTCAACATGGGCAGACGCTACAAAGGTGGTCCTAGAGTGGTTAGTCGAATTGAGCTCTCTGAAGGAAGTGTCAAGAACGAGGATGAGGAAAGTAACAAGGGTGATGGTGAAGGCAGCCAGCATGAGCCTGCAAAAGTCTATGATGATGGCCAATACTCTGATGAAGATGACAAGTACAAACAGCTTGAAGACCGTCTGAATGCCGTGGAAAACCTGAAGATGTCCGGGCTGAACTTTGATGATCTAAGTCTTGTCCCTGGTGTTGTGATTCCTCCCAAGTTCAAAGTACCAACTTTTGCTAAGTATGATGGCATGTCTTGCCCTACGCTGCACTTGAAGTCCTATGTCCAGAAGATCAATCCCCACACTGATGACAGAAAGTTGTGGATGCATTATTTTCAAGAGAGTTTGTCCGGAACCCAATTGGAATGGTATTATCAGCTAGAGAATGACCGTATCCGTACTTGGAGTAACCTAGTAGATGCTTTCTACAAACAGTATGAGTACAATGCTGAATTGACACCCACTCGCATGCAACTACAAAACATGTCTATGGGTCGTGATGAGAAGTTCAAGGAGTATGCTCAGAAGTGGAGAGATCTAGCAGGCAGAGTTCAGCCACCCTTGTCCAATAGGGAGTTGGTTGATATGTTCATGGGGACATTGTTAGGTCCATTCTTCAATCATCTGATTGGGAACTCTTCAGCCGGATTCACCGAGCTGATATTGACAGGAGAACGCATTGAAGACGGTATCAAGAGTGGAAAGATTCATGTAGAGTCATCATCAAATGCTGCGAAGAGATCCTTTGGTGGTAAGAGAGAAGCCAATGCTGTGTATGGTCAGAAAAGCCAAGCCAAGACCGACCGTGCTCAATCTGTGGGAGCAGTTGTGATCTCCAATCCTACATTAGCACAACCTCAGCGAAACAATGCGCGTAACCAGAACGCGCCATGAAGGCAGTTTACGAAGATCAACATGCCATTGTCGCAAGCCTTGCAACACATGTTGAAAGTAGAGCTGATTACCTTGAGGGATCCTCCTCAGAACATCAACACTTCCTCTCCGAGATACAATCCAAATGCCAAGTGTGCTTACCACTCCAATAGCCCAGGACATAGTACTGATGATTGTTGGGCTCTGAAGAACAAAATTCAAGATATGATTGAATCTAAGCAGATTGAATTTGATCCTCCTGTTGAGACTCCGAATGTGATCAACGCGCCTATGCCTAATCATGACAAGGGTTCCAATGCTGTGGGAGACGATACTTATGTTTTCAACATAGATGACTTGACCATTCCTCTGATGACTGTTAAGAAGAATTTGCTACAAGCCGGTGTCAATCCAGGATGCCCAGAGAGTTGCCGTTGGTGCCCATCTGCACCTGATGGTTGTGCTTGGTTGAGAAGACGTGTTCAATGCATGATGGATAACCGTGAGATACTATTTCTGAAACCACCTGTGCAGAAGCTGTGTGAAGAAATGTCCAAGTTGAAGATTGACAATGCGAATGAAGCCGCACCATCTGTGTGGGATACTTTGGGGAAGCCAAGTGGAAAGTATGATTACATGGTGAAGTACACTATTCCTGAGAGCTACAAGATTCCTATTGAAGATGTTAAGGCGACCGGATGGGGTGACGATTTCCCAGAAGACTATGCTGATGTTAACACCAGAAGACTATGCCTTTTCAAAACATTTTTGTCAACACACAGAAAGCACTTTTAAAAAGATGATCTAAGAGCAACTAAGAGCCCGTAGATAACTACAGATGGAAAGGGGTGCTAATACCTTCCCTTTTCATAACCTTCTCTTACTCGTAATCTAACGAAGGTCTTTTCCTGCTCTTTTCACCTTCCTTAATTGGATAAAAGAAAAGTCGGTGGTGACTCTTGCTATCCGTGATATTTGCGATACAAAATCCACAAAGTCAGTTCACCGACACAAAGGATAAGTAACTTTATTCGTTGGATGTGAAGGGACAATCGAAGCGTCATCGTTTGGTCATAGAAGGAAACATATAGGGATACCTTAGCAATTTGTAGGGACGATTATCACTTTTCCTAGGAATCAATCGAGGGACGAGATCATATATTCATAGGCAACATCGAGGTTCATCGAAGGACTATGATCTTTGTATCGAAGGGACTATGATGATGTTATTTGTAGACAACTTTGCTAATGGTGTCCCTATGTTCGAGGGACATGACCATTGTATTCCGAAAGGCAACGAGAGAGGATACCCTAAGGGGTGCAAGTGTGATGAGTGTGTTCAATTCGAATATTTATCTTGAGATTAGGAATGATCTAACGGTTGATTTTATCTTTCCATACAAACCCTCATTAGCTAGCAGTTAAATATATACAATAAAGTAAAGGTGTGAAAAGTAAAAGTGCAGAAATGTAAATCCTATGCTATTATTACATGGCTTTGGGGCAGATGCATAATAAAAGTGTGGAAAGTAAAGGTAGAATATAAATCTACGCTATTACAGAATAAAACTTTGTGACCTATACATCTTTTCTAGAATTTGAAATACGAAATAGCAGATAAATAATCAGAATAATAAGAAAAATGTTAATAAAATTGTTTTGGAAATTAGTAAAGTGTTTTTTAGGTTAGTAACCCTAATGACTAGAAAAGAAATAATTTTTTGGAGTTTTTGCGATTGATTTTAACGAATAAAACCTAATTCTATGTTAATTAACATATAATTAGAAAACTGATTGTTTTTGTGTCAAAAATTAAATAAAGGTTTTAGAAACCTAAATCTAAAATTAAAACATTTTTTAGGATTTTAGAAAATAGTTTAATTAATTTTTGAAAGAAATTAAAATAAACTAGAAATATAAAATTAATTGAAAAAAAATATGAAAGGAAACAAGTATCAAAAAATAGAATGGCCCTGGTAGGTGTTGAACTCGTGACCTGATGGTCACAGGTTCAAAATTATGCCACTGCACCATCTGCCATTGGTGTTAGAAACGCGCCCCTGGATGTATGTATGTGTAACCTGCGTAAAAATCAGAATTTGTAAAAAAATAGAAAAAGGTGGGGTTCGAACCCGCACCCTTAGAGAGGAAAATGACATAGCGCGCGCATGGTGAATCGCTGGGGCGGTAATACATCTAGTTATTTATGTCATTGGATTAATATATATGTGATATTAATTCCCTAATTTCTGATTTTTTTAACAAAACACACGCGTGGGACCCAGGACTATCATACAAGCCAATCAGATGGGGGATGATGCCACGCCTACACCTGAGAACCTTGACCCAGGTCAGCACCACCATGGACGGTGGGCCGCTCATCTTCTCCGATCAAGCAAAAACTGAAACCTGCGAAAATCGATCAAAAAATGAAAACAAAATGTCCAGATCGTATATTTAGCATGCTACGAGTTCAATGGTGGTATTATCTCGGTCTAAAACTGCCTGTAACCATGGGTTCGTAACTTAACAGCTCGTATGCCCTAATAATGGCAAATCACGATTTGGCCACTAAACCTTGAAACGATGGATCTAACATGTTTTACTGAACCTCAGGAACACATTAGTATGGTTAATTTTCATTAAAACATGATAAAATGCAAAATACGAAAATAAAAAACATGATGTGTTATACCCAAAATTTTCCCTCCCACTTCTCAAGACAGTTCACATCTCAATACTCAAGGATTTCACAAGGGTTGACCAGACAAACCCTCTCCTAAGCAATCAATCCAAGCTAGAGTTTTTCCATTCTCAAGTCAAGATGGACTTCCAATGCTCCAAGTGATTATCATACTCCATCACATGCTTCAAGAAATCACCATGTCAAGTTTCAAGCCTCACAGGTCAAAATTGCTCATCCAATTGCTCAAATAGTTAAAAATCAGTTGTATTGGACAAAAAGTCAATTGTGGTCAACATATAGTCAAACTTCATAATTTTTGGACAACAACAATGTTTTGAAGTAATATTCATCATTTGATCAAGGGTTGATCATGATTCCTCAAGAAAGTCAAGATTTGATCAAAAGTCAAACTTTCTAAATTAGGGTTTTCTAGACAAAAGTCAACATAACTTTGACCAGGCATAACTTTCACATACTTTATCAGAAATTTTTCCACCACAACTCATTCTGAAGAAAATCCAATTCTCTACAACTTCATGTCTCACAATATTGGGCTAGAAATGCTTCATTTGGAAGTTATGGATCAAAACATTATGGGTCTTTTTAAAAGTCAACAAAAAGTCATCTTTTTGCAAAGAAGTGTTCATGATCATGGAAACTTCAATGAAGATGAAACCCAAAGGGATGTTTAGAAGACATCTTGAGCTTTCTAAAAATTCCAAGGACACCCAAAAATGACAAAAATTGGGCAAGATACAAGATGTGCAAGTTGAGCATTTTTGAGGAGGTGCATAAAGAGAAATACTTGAGAAAATAAATTTCTTTCCAAATGGGCCTAACTTTTCTTGATTCAAACTTGTTCCTTATCTGAATTGGAACCTCCAAGCCCAAGATCACATTTTTATCTTTTATTTTTTATTTATTTTTTATTTTTATTCATTTAAAACCAATTTAATTAAAATAAAAGAAATAAAATCAAAAATTAAGTGCAAAATTGATTTCCTCTCATCCTTGAGGTCCAGGCAAGCCAATTAATCTGATTATTTCGAAATAATGAAGATTGGAAAGAGAATTGATTAAATTGGTTCAAAAAAGCAAAATTTGGTTTGATTCCAAATCAAATATTTTTTCATTGATTGGCATGATATTTCTTCACAATTATTGACCTAATTCACTCTAGTATATATACACATTGATTCCAAATTCCACAAGAATGAATTTCTTGCCTCCAAGAACCCTAAAAAAGCTTCGAAAAACCGTGTTATACAGGGAAGTAGAAGCCAAGGATTTGCATCGATTCAAGCCAAACAAAGGTTGCCAATCAATTACTTGGTGTTTTCTGAAACTAACCAGATCATTGCCAAGCATCCAGACCTGCAAAATCACAAGAACACGATCACGGTTTGCACTTTCTTTTTCAAAATCGATTCTCAAGTTTTACGCATATTTAACATGTTTTGATTACATATATGTGTTTCTAATGAGGTTTCTAAGCTTTTTGCATAGTTTGATTTATGTTTCAGCCCCGGTATGAGAACTTGTCATTGTTAGGGTTTGGGAGCTCGAATTAGGGCTTTGCAAATTAGGAAAAATTGGACGAAACCAATGACTCCATCATATTTAGGGGATCAAATCGAGTTGATCCATGTCTCCATAACAAATTTATGTTAGATATTACTGGATTTTGATTTTTGCAGGGGTTTAGCTACAGGAATAATCCATAGGTAAAAGCTATAGCAACGCAAGACAACCGTGGGTATAGATCTGGAAATTCAAATGGGGATGAAGAACCCTGCGCGCGTTTTTGATTTATTTAATTTCCAGAAAATTATTTCGCTTATGTTGATTTTGTTTCATTGAATTAACAGCATCAGCAGGTTGGCTCAGTGGTAAAGAAGCGCGCCTGTGACTTGGAGGACCTGGGTTCGATCCCTGACATCCTCACCTATTTTTTACCACTTTTACAAACTAACTTATTTTCTTATTTTCTTCATATTTTCCTTTTCCAATTTAATTTCTTTTCAAATATTTTTCTAACACATTAAAAAATCACAAAAAATATTTTCTTTTTGCATTTAGGTCAGAAAAATGCTTATTTAATTTTTAGCATAAAAAAATAATATTTTTCATTCATATTTTAATTAATTGTTAATTAATCGAAAAAATAACTTTTCATTGTTTTTCTATACTAAAATTAATCCAGAAAATTCCCAAAAAATATTTTCTCATCTAGTTAGGTTTGCTAACCCTAAAACTTTTTTCCTAACTCAAAAATCTTTTTCACTAACATTATTTTCTCTTATTTGCAATTCGATTCTTTTTCCGATTATTGTAACTGCTTCTAGGTTGTAATAGTTAGGACTATTTTCTCGCATTTTCTTTTTCAATATTATGTAACTGCTCATGGGATGTAATAGTTTAATTAGGTTTTACTTTCTGCACTCTTCAATTATATATATGCCCCAAAGCCATGTAATAGCATAGGATTTACTTTTTGCACTTTACATTTCTACAATTTACTTTCTGCACCTATAAACTGCTAGTAACTAGGCGTGTATGGCAAGATAAAATCAGCATAGCTAACTCTAATTACCAAATAAATTATCTGAATTCAGTACACTCTCTTCACACATGCACCCCTAGGGTATTCTCTCTCGTTGCCTTTCGAATAAATGGTCAAGTCCCTCGAACGTAGGGGTATCTTAGCACGGTTTCCCACAAAATATCATCATAGTCCCTTCGAACTAAAGATCACAGTCCCTCGATGACCCTCGATGTTGCCTACGAATACATGATCTAGTCCCTCGATTGTTGCCTACGAAAAATGATGATCGTCCCTACGAATGTGCTAGGATACTCCTACAAGTTGCCTTATATGACCATCTGATGTCCCTTCAAATGTCCCTTCACATCCAACGAATAGGGTTATCTACCAACTAATGGTATGGATGGCGCTATTCTAAAGGAAAGTAAAATAACATGGAAACGACCGTTCTGAGTAGGTAATAGACTCTTAATTGCTTGCTCTATCAAAACATCTTTTTACACGTCACACTTTTACAAAGATAAAACACTTTTCCAGCGTGAATCATTACGAAGTCAAAGCGAAATGCCTTTTCAAAAACATTTTCAAACACACACACAAAAAAGCAAGTCACAAAGTGAGTTAAAGCAATTAAGAGCCCGTAGATAACTACGGATGAAACAAAGCTAATACATTCCTTTCCTAATCACCTCCCTTATCCGTAATCTAACGAAGGTCTTTTCCTGTTCTTTTCACCTTCCCTTAATTAGATAAAATAAAATTCGTGGCGACTCTTGCTATTCGCAATATTTGCGATCAAACGAAATAAAACAACTCGCCTCCCACCGTGTTACGGAATGGCGACTACTGGGATGAATATCCAAAAGAGAGGATACCTTAAGGATGTTAGATCACTTTACCGCTTCTGCTTGACTTGTATGCTTTATCTTAAGGGTTTCTTGGTATTATACTTGTGGGGATCCTACACCGATCCAGTTTCCTTAGGTAAGTAGAAATAAATCGTCAGGCGTTAGGGCGATATCAAACGGTCAACATGATGGCTACGTTAGTGCGACACTTTGGATGTCCCGATGCTCCTCATGTCTAATTGAGGAAAGTATTTGGTCATGGTGTCATCAAGACTAACTCAACTTCTAGAACCCTAATTGACCCATCTTGGCCATTAGAAGGTAGTGAGATAGCCGACTTTGGTGTAGACTAAGGTTGGTTAATACCTGATGCTACGCCATTAAGATCCGATTTTCGGGATGTTTCGTCGACCTCTTCGTAGTCGTATTGAAATAAAGCCTACGAGAAAGATCAATGATATGAGATTCCTAGAACCCAATTACTACTATAGGATAGGATGAACCCACTCCAAACTTTGGTAGGATAGACACCTATGCCTCATGCAAGACTTAAACCTAGGGCTATTGTGTGAATTGTTTGTGCTTCTATTTGCTTAAACATGACATCATGACATCATAACATTGCATCATTATATCATTTCTAATCATTTCAAGGACCTAGGAATTTATCTTTGCTTTGTTTTGTAGGATCATGGCTTCCAGAAAGACTATCCGAATCAACTTCATGGGTATACGTTCTCAACTCAATGAATTGGTTTCAGAAATTCCTGGTCATGCTCAATTCATCAAAAGACATGGTTATCTGCTTGACTAGGTTATCTTCGGTTTTGAAGAAGATATGATGCACGTCGTATTCTAGTTCTTCAATCCGAAACATCACTGCTTTACATTCCCAGATTATCAGTTGGTTCCTACCTTGGAAGAGTTCTCTAAGCTACTTGGGATACCTCTCCTTGATCAGATACCATTCACCGGTTCAGAAAAAACTCCGAAGTATGAAGACATCGCATCAACATTACACCTAAAGTGGTCAGACTTTGAAGCCAATTAGGAAATAAGAAGACGAGTTAATGGTTTACTTGTCATGTTTCTGATAAAGAAAGCCCGAGCATTCCTCAAATCTATGAGTTTCCAGGCATTCGAAGACGTTTTGGCCCTACTAATTTACGGTTTGGTTCTTTTCACTAATCTAGATCAGTTCATAGACGTGAACAGCATCAAGATATTCCTCACTCGCAATCCTATGCCTACCTTACTTGGAGACATTCTACATTCTCTCCACACTCGTATTATCAAAAGACAAGGAACTCTCATGTGTTGCATACCGTTACTTTCCAGGTGGTTTATTTCGCACCTTCCACAATCAGTAGTCAAGAACGAGCAATGTTTGAAGTGGACTCAAAGGCTAATTTCACTTTCCCATTCAGATATCCGTTGGTGTCTCTTTTCTCAAAAGGACTTCACATTCATTGAGCGTTGTGGGGAATTCCCTAATGTACCACTCCTTGCCATAAGGGGAGGTATCACTTACAACCTTTCACTAGCTCTACGTCAGTTTGGTTATGCTCGAAGAGATGGTCCTCATGATATTCTTCTCCAAGATGTTGTGTTTGACTACAACAACGATCTCCAACCATCACGAGATTTGTGCACGCTTGTGCCATGGTAAAGAAGACTGATACCAAGACTTTGGGACACAAAAATTCAATTCATTGGAAACCTTACCTTAGATGGGTGCGAGCTCGAGCTCAAAACCTCATGATGTCGCTTACACGTGCTACAAAGGATTATGGAACCTGTTGCTATAGGTGACGAACCCTATACCATTCTCCATCCAGACATGCCTACCGCTTTTGAATACTTGAAGAGATCCTGGATTCAGCTTAAAGAAGAAAGGGACACATTTGAAGCTCAGTGCTATGTAGGCGAGAAGAAAGTATTATAGCTGACAAAGCTACTTCACGAGGAGCGAAACATCAACACCTACTTCAACACAAAGAGGAAGCACCCATGGGAGACCTGAAAGCTCTAGGAGTTTATTTTTATTTGTTTAAAACTTTCTTTTGTACTCACTAAAAGATGAACTAATAAAAAAGTTTGTTCCTGCTTTGTTTAACAAATTTAAATTCCTAAGGTCCTTAAAAACATTACATTGCATAAACATCGCATATCATGGCATAACATTTCATAGCAGGTACATCGAAGACTGGTTTTCTTATTCTCTCGCTCTTTATTTCAGCAGAAATGGCTCTTGAACAGACTCTCAAAGATCTCCACGCACAGAATGCTCAATTCCAGGAGATGTTCACCAACTTGGTCCAAGGCCAGAAAGACTTGAAGAAGCTCATCACCAGAAAGAAGAAGACCATCGGTATCCTCAACATGGGAAGAAATCACAAGGGTTCAGCTAGGGTGGTCAGCCAGTTCGAAACCTCAGACAAGAGCGGTGAAACTGAGGGAAGTGTCAAGAACAGTGAAGGAAGCCATCATGGGTCTGAAAATGAAGATGAAGACTATGTGGACGAGAAGTATCCTCTTGACAATGACACATACAAACAACTTGAAGACCGTCTAAATGCTGTGGAAAATCTGAAAAATGTCCGGGCTGAATTTTGATGATCTAAGTCTTGTCCCTGGCGTGGTAATTCCCCGCAAGTTCAAAATTCCTACCTTTGCCAAGTATGATGGCATCTCTTGCCCGAAGCTGCATTTGAAGAAGATCCGTCCTCATACTGATGACAGGAACCTATGGATCCATTTCTTCCAAGAAAGTTTATCTGGAACTCAGTTGGAGTCGTATTATCAGCTAGAGAGTACCCACATTCATACCTGGAATGACTTAGCAGATGCTTTCTACAAGAAGTACCAGTACAATGCTGAATTACCACCCACCCGCATGCAACTATAAAACATATCTATGGGTCGTGACAAGAAGTTCAAGGAATATGCTCAGAAATGGAGAGATCTAGCAGGCAGAGTTCAACCACCCTTGTCTAATAGGGAGTTGGTTGATATGTTTATGGGAACACTGACAGGCCCATTCTTCAATCATCTGATTGGAAACTCTTCAGCCGGATTCACCGAGCTAGTACTGACAGGCGAACGCATCGAAGCTGGAATCAAGAATAGGAAGATTCAGGTAGAGTCATCTTCAAATGCTGCGAAGAGATCTTTTGGTGGTAAGAAATAAGTCAATGCTGTGTATGGTCAGAAAAGCCGTGTCAAAACCGATCGTACTCACTCTTTGGGGGCAGTTTTGATCTCCAATCCTACACCAGCGTAACCTCAACGAGACAATAAGCGTAGCCAGAACGCGCCACGAAGATAGTTCACGAAGATCAACATGCCATTGTCGCAAGAATTGCAACACATGTTGAAAGCAGAGCTGATTACTTTGAGGGATCCTCCTCAACACGTCAACACTTCCTCTCCAAAATACAATCCTAATGCAAGGTGTGCATACCACTCCAACATCCCAGGGCACGACACCAACAATTGTTGGCTCTGCAGAACAAGATTCAAGACATGATTAAAGCCAGGGAAATTGAATTTGACTCTCTTGTCGAAACTCCGAAGGTGATCAACGCACCAATGCCTGACCATGGAAAAAGTTCGAATGCTATTGACGAAGACTCCTATGTTTATGATGTGATCAAGCTGACTATTCCTCTGCTGACTGTTAAGAAAGATTTGTTGCAAGCCGGTGTATTTCTAGGATGCCCGAATGATTGTCGGTGTGCATCCGAATCGACGGATGTGCTTGGTTGAAAAGGCGTTTTCAACGCATGATGGACAACCGAGAAGTGTTGTTTCTGAAACCTCCCTCTGTGGAGAATCTGTGTGAAGACATTTCTATGAATCTGAAGATTGAAGACGTAAGAAAAGTCGAACCAGAAGTTTGGGATACCTTGGGGCAGCCAAGTGGAAATTTTGATTTCATGGTGAAGTATACCACTCCTGAAAGTTACAAATTTCCTATTGAAGATGTCAAGGCAACTGGATGGGGTAACGATTTCTTAGAAGACTGTGTTGATGTGAATGCAATAAGGATCTCCTCTGTCGGTCCTACACCTAGAGCGGTACCTATCATCATTACTTCTCCCAGACCAATTCCATATTCCTCTGACAAAGCTATACAGTGGAATTATAGAGCCGAAGTTTACTATCATGGCGTCAAGTAAGACCCGTTAACCATTGAAGATATTGCAGTTAAAGCTACCAATATTGACATCGACAACATCACCAGATCAAGCAAGGTAACTCAAACCGGAAGAGTATTTTCTCCAGAGATCTCTCCACCAAAAGACACTACGACTCCAGCTTGTATTCCAGCTATCGAACCAATTCCCGAAGCTAGAGGGAAAGAACTAGTAACTCATCCTGCTGATACAAAAGTGCCAAAGGAAGTTGTCGAGGGTACCTCCAAGCAAGAAATGGAGGAAATTCTAAAGATTATCAAGAAGAGCGACTACAATGTTATGGAACAGTTGGGACAAACTCTGTCCAAGATATCCATGTCATCTCTGTTACTGTGTTATGAGGCACATGCTAAAGCTTTAGTGAAGTTTCTGAAAAATGCTCACATACCACAAGACACTACTGATGATCAATTCGAAGGTTGTATTGCTATCCTGACCGTCAACAACGGTTTAGGTTTCTCTAATGCTGATTTAACTCCTGCCGGAAGGAAACACAACAAAGCCTTGCACGTCTCTATTGAATGCAAGGGCACTACATTGTCTCACGTGTTGGTTGATACTGGTTCTACTTTGAATATTCTACCAAAGAGTGTTTTTGACCTACTTGATGTTGAAGGAGTGGTCTTGAATCACAGTGACATCATTGTAAGAGCTTTTGATGGTACTAAACGAACAGTACTTGGAGAGCTCATCCTGCCTATTAAAGTCGGTTCCCAGACTTTCAACTCTACCTTCTTCGTCATGGATATCCGCTTAGCTTATTCTTGCCTACTTGGACGCCCTTGGATACATGGGGCAGGCGCTGTTACCTCTACCTTACATCAGAAACTGAAGTACCCGGTGAAAGGGAAGGTTGTTACAGTATGTGGTGAAGAAGAATATATGGTCAGTCATCTACAGTCATTACGATACCTCGAGGTAGAGGGTGAATTCTTCGAGACTCCCTTTCAAGCTTTTGAAACAATACCCAGAGTCATGACTGCTGACTCTCTCGTCACTCCTGAAGTTGCGCAAGTTCCGCCTAGGATGGCCTCGCTGAAGGATGCTCAAGCTGCTGTTGAAGAAGGAGGTAGTACTATTTGGGGACAGCTCCCTGATCTTCCTTTCAAATCTGACAAGACTGGTTTAGGCTTCACCATCAAAGGTCAAAAGATGATACGCCGCGAACGTGCCGGCCAACTTCCTTTCCACATTATCCAGAACGGAGTCCATGCTATAGAAGACAACGACAATGACTTCGACATCGGCAAATGGATCTTCCCAACTCCCGACAACGGACTCCGCAATTGGAAGACCGAAGACGTCATACCAATCTCCTTTAGACAGGAGTAATTGCTTTTTGTTATGCTTTTCGTTCTTTATTTATGTTCAGACAATAAACTTAAAAGCCTAGTGCCTTGCCCGGGGCATCACAGCTCGTTTGTGAGGGTTATTATTTGTCATTTGCATATTTTCATTCAATAAAATCATTGGACTTTTGAATTTAAATATTGTTTTCTTTCCTTTCTTTTACTTTACTACCCCTTCAAAAAGCTATTTGTTCTTACACACACCCACGCGATACACTGCAGATTCACTCTGAATCTCGTTGATAACAACTTTGCTATTGCTAAATATGACTTTGATAATCCGATCTACCAAGCCGAAGATGAAGGTGAGGAACAGGTTATACAGACACACGAAGAACATGTTATACAGGTTATACAGACACACGAAGAGCCAGCCGAGGTTGTGAATCTAGTTACTGACGAAGGCAGAAAAGAAATCAAGATAGGAGCAGGTCTTGAGAATAGTATCAAGGAAAGATTGGTCCAGATGCTGCGAGACTATATTGAGATTTTTGCTTGGTCATACGAGGACATGCCAGGTCTGGATATTGACATTGTGGTGCACCAGCTACCAACGAAGGAAGGATTTCTCCATGCAAAGCAAAAGGTTCGTCGTATGCATCCCGAGATGTCCGAGAAAATGAAAGCCGAAGTTATGAAACAGTTCAACGCCGGTTTCCTAGCCGTTACTTCTTATCCACAATGGGTTGCAAACGTGGTGCCCGTACCTAACAAACATGGCAAAGTACGGATGTGTGTGGATTACAGAGATCTGAACAGAGCAAGTCCGAAAGATGATTTCCTACTTCCTCATATTCATGTTCTAGTCGACAACACCACTCAACATAAGGTCTTCTCCTTCATGGGTGGTTTCTCTGCTTACAACCAGATCAAAATGGCTCTTGAAGACATGGAAAAGACTACTTTCGTTACACAGTGAGGCACATTCTGCTACAAGGTCATGTTGTTCGGTCTGAAGAACACTGGTGCCACATATCAACGTGCCATGGTGGCTTTGTTTCATGACATGATTCATCACGAGATAGAGGTCTACGTCGACGACATGATAGCTCGATCACAAACTGAAGAAGAACATCTTGATCATTTGCGAAACCTGTTTGATAGACTGAAGAAATACAGACTAAGCCTCAATCCCAACAAGTGCACCTTTGGAGTCAGATCTGGCTTGGGCTGCTCGCCAACAAGTGCACCTTTGGAGTCACATTTGCGAAACCTGTTTGATAGACTGAAGAAATACAGACTAAGCCTCAATCCCAACAACTTGCAGCGCTTTGGCTTGGGCTGCTCGCCAACTAAGATAGTATATGTTAACTCACACTACCTTGTTGATCTCCAAGATGGATCCGATAAAATACATATTTGAGAAACCTGCTCTCTCCGGAAGAATAGCAAGATGGAAAATGATCTTGACCGAATATGACATCCAGTATACTACTCAGAAAGCAATCAAAGGAAGTGTAGTAGCCGATCATTTGGCTCATCAAGCCATAGATGACTATCAGTCTATGCGGTTCAAATTTCTAGACGAAGATGTTTTGCTAGTCACTGATTACGAAGAACCAGGACCAGACGAAGGACCTGAACCGGGATCTCGATGGACCATGGTGTTTGATGGGGCCTCAAATGTACTTGGCAATGGTATTGGCACCATCATTACATCTCCTATAGGCGGACACACGCCTTTCACCGCCAGACTTTGTTTCGATTGCACCAACAACATGGCCGAATACGAAATATGCATCATGGGTATCAAAGCTGTTATTGACTTAAGAATCAAATTCTTGCAAGTGTATGGAGACTCAGCTTTAGTGATAAGTCAGATTAATGGCGATTGGGATACGAAGCATCTGAATCTCATCCTGTATCGAGAGCATGTTCTAAATCTGAACCCTTATTTCGAAGAAATTACTTTTGATCATATTCCACTAGAAGAGAATCAGTTGGGAGATGCATTAGCTACAATGTCATCTATGTTCAAGTCAGATGGGACAACGAAGCTCCCAAAATCATCATCGAAAAGTTTGACGAACCAGCATATTATTGTGAACTTGATACAGAAGAGAAACCTTGGTTCTACGAAGTGAAGAGGTATCTTGAGGCTCAGGAATATCCCGCAGGGGCATCTGTCAATGACAAGAAATTCTTGAGAAGATTCGCATCCAAATTCTTTCTCAGGAAACGACATCTTATACAAGTGCAATCACGACTTGTGCTTACTCCGATGTGTAGACCAGAAAACAACGGAACAGATCATGGAAGAATTACATGAAGGCGTATTCGGTACCCACTCCAGTGGACATATGATGGCTAAGAAGATTCTAAGAGCAGGTTACTATTGGTCCACCATGGAAGCTGATTGTCACCGCTATGCTCGGTCTTGTCACAAATGCGAGATATATGCAGACAGAGTACACGTACGTCCAGTTCCGTTAAATGTTTTGACTGCTCCTTGGCCAATCGCAATGTGGGGCATCGACATGATTGGATAAATCAAACCTACCGCTCCAATGGACACCGCTTCATCCTTATGGCAATTGATTACTTTACTAAATGGGTAAAAGTAGCCTCGTTCGCATCCGTTACCAAGAATGTTGTGTCTCGATTCATCAAGCATAATCATATCTGTCGATACGGCGTCCCCGAAAGGATCATCACAGACAACGGTACCAACCTCAACAATAAAATGATCACCTAGCTCTGCACGCAATTCAAAATTAAGCATCACAACTCTTCTCCATATTAGTCTAAAATGAATGGTGCAGTGGAAGCTGCCAACAAGAATCTAAAGAAGATCATACAGAAGATGACAATGACTTACAAGGATTGGCACGAGATGTTGCCATTTTCTCTCCATGGTTACCGCACTACAGTACGAACATCTACAGGGGAAACCCTTTTCTCTCTTGTATACGGTATGGAAGTAGTCCTACCCATCGAGGTTCAGATACCCTCAACCAGAGTCCTCCAGGATGCAGAACTAGGTGAAGATGAATGGATCCAGACTCGCCTTGACCAGATTAACTTGATCGACGAAAAATGGCTCCCATCTATCTACCATAGACAGATATACCAGAAGCAAATGATCAGAGCATTCAACAAGAAATTCAAACACCGAGTCTACCAAGTTGGTGATCTAGTAGTCGAGCGCATCATTCTTCCAAAAGGTGACCCTAGGGGAAAATAGACTCCCACCTATGAGGGACCATTTGTAGTCAAAATAGTATTTTTCGGCGGAGCTATGATACTTAGCACCATGGATGGAGAAGACTGTCCACACCCTGTGAACGCAGACATAGTCAAAACATACTACGCATGAACGAGACTAGCTAGGTCGACTGGCCTAGGAAAAAATAAGGGCATCCTGGCGAACCAAAAGGTTCGGGAAAAAGTTAAGGATATATACACAAAAATGTACACCTGGCAAGTCGAAAACCTACAAAGGCGACTTTGGCAAAAAAGGGTATCCCGGTAAACTATAAACCCGAAAGGGCGGTCTAGGCAAAAATTAGGGATTTAAGCGTATGATTATGTCTCGTCCAGATTATAATACGGTGAACTGACTTTGAGATTTTTGTATCGCAAATGTTGCGGATATTAAGAGTCGCCACCGACTTTTCTTTTATCCAATTAAGGGAAGGTGAAAAGAACAGGCAAAGACCTTCGTTAGATTTTGAGTAAGGGAGAAGGTTATGAAAAAGGAAGGTATTAGCACCCCTTTCCATCCGTAGTTACCTACGGGCTCTTAGTTGCTCTTAGCTCATTTTAAAGTGCTTTCTGTGTGTTTGAAAAAAAAGTGTTTTGAAAAGGCATTTCGCTTTGACTTTGTAATGATTCATGTAGGAATGTATACAAAGTGTTCGAAAATGTTTTGTTTTTGAAAAGAGTTTGAACTTTGACAAAAGTGTGAGGTGTGAAAAGCATTTGATTTGAGCAAGCAACTAAAAGTCTTTATTACTTACTCAGAATGGTCGTTTTGTGTTGTTTTATGTTCCTTTAGAATAGTGCTATCCATACCATTAGTTGGTAGGTAACCTTATTCGTTGGATGTAAAGGGACATCTGAAGCGACATCGGATGGTCATAGAAGGCAACTTGTAGGAGTATCCTAGCACATTCAAGGGACGATCATCACTTTTCGAGGCAACAATCAAGGTCAAGATCATGTATTCGTAGGCTTACATCATGGGTCTATGATCTTGGTATCAAGGGACTATGATGATATATTTTGAAGGCAACGGTGCTAGGATACCCTACGCTCGAGGACTTGACCATTTGTATTCAGAAGGCAACGAGAGAATTACCTAAGGGTGCAAGTGTGAAAGAGTGTGTCAAATTCAGATATGTTATCTTCGAAATTATGAGTGATCTATGTTCAATTTTATCTTGCCATACACACCTAATTACTAGCAGTTTATAGGGTGCGGAAAATAAATTGCGGAAAGTAAAGTGCGGAAAGGTAAAGTCCTATGCTATTACATGGCTTTGGGGTAGTTACATAATAGGAGTGCAGAAAGTAAAAGTCCTAATTAAACTATTATATCCCATAGGCAGTTACAATATTGAAAAGAAAAGCGAGAAAAAATTGTCTGAAACATTACAACCTGTGAACAGATACATAATCGGAAAATAAGAGAAATTCGCATAAGAGGAAAATGTTAGTAAAACAAAATATTTTTGAATGAGGAAAAAGGTTTTTGATTAGTAATGACGATTATATGATAGAGTAATTTTTTGGTAATTTTCTGGATCGTTTTTGATAATTAAAAGCAATTCTAAGTCAAATTAATGATTAATTAACAATTAAATAAAATATGCATGCAAAAATATTAATTTTAATGTCAAAAATTAAATAAGCATTTTTCTGATTAAAATGCAAAAGGAAAATATTTTTGGTGTTTTTGAAATGCATGAGAAAAATATTTAAAGATAAATTAAATTAACATGAAAATATTAAGAAATAAGAAAATAGAAAAAACATGTTAGTTTGAGAAGTGATAAAAATATATGTCATGGCCAGGGATCGAACACAAGACCATGGGTTCACACGCGCGCTGCCTTGACCAACTGAGCTGGAGTGTATACGTGTTAGGATAATGAAACAAAATGTTTTTAAACGAATTCGCTTCCTGGGAATCAGAAACACGCGCGAAGATCTTCATCTTCTTCGTTTGAATTTTCAAACGGTTAGTGTCGGTCTTGCTCGACGCTAAGGCCCCTGCAAATTTCCAAAATCTCACACAAGCAATATAAATTAGTTATGGATACATGAATCGATTGCAAACATCATTCTAAACACGATGGTGGTACTAGTTTTGTCCAATTTAACGTATTTAGGGAAGCCCTAAAACAAAGCAGAAAACCCTAACCATGGCATCTCGTGTTTTTGGTACCTAAAATGCAATTAAACTATCCAGATAGCTTCGAAACTCCATTCTAAACACAAAGCAAACATCAAAACACGTTAAATATGCATGACAATCAAAAAACGATTTTGGAAAAAGATGGACAAACCGAATTCTGGATTTCGTGATTCTGGATGGTTTTGTGACTTGTAAGGGTCTGGATCGATTCAGGAGGCTTCAAGGAATGCAATAGAAGGCTTAGAATCGATTGAAACAAGCTAGAACCAAGGCTGCATGTAGCTTGTAAAGCACGGTTTTTTTGACTTTGGAATAGGGTTCTTGAGGCAATTTTTCTGTTCTTTTTTCATGTGCAAGCATTGTGTATATATAATAGATGGATTTAGGTCAGAAATTAAGAGGAAATCATGAATCAATCAATGTAAAAATATTTGATTTTGTATGACACCAAATCTTTCCTTTTTGATCCAATTTTCATTAATTTCTTGCCAAATCAAAGTCAATTTCGAAATTGCCAGCTTTTGTGGATTGCTTGGACCTCAAGAATGAGAGAAAAAACCAATTTGCATTTAATTTTGATTTTCTACCTTTTATTTTAATTTAATTGGCTTTTAACTGAATATAATCCAAATTAAATAGAAAAATAAAGATAAAATTGTGGCCTTGGGCTTGGAGGTTCCAAATAAGTCGAGGAACAAGTTTGAATCAAGAAAAGTTAGCCCGCTTGCAAAATTTTGGATTTTCACAAGCATTGCTTTTTGTGCACCTCTTCAAAAATGCCCAACTTGTGCAAGGTGTATCTTGCTCAATTTTTAACATTTTTGAGTGTTCTTGGACTTTTTAGAAAGCTCTAGATATCCTCTAAACAACCTCTTCGGTTTCATCTAAAATTGGAGTTTCCATGCTACATAACACTTCATTACAAAAAGTTGACTTTTTGTTGACTTTGAAAAGGACCTGTAATGTTTTGATCCATATCTTCCAAATGAAGCATTTTCTGACCATGCTTGTGAGACATGAAGTTGTAGAGAATAGAATTTCCTTCAAAATGAGAGGTGGTGGAAAAATTTCTGATAAAGTATGAAGAAGTTATGCTCAGTCAAAGTTCAGTTGACTTTTCTCTAGAAAACCCTAATTTGGAAAGTTTGACTTGTGATCAAATCTTGAGTTTTCTTGATGAATCATGATCAACCCTTGATCAAATGATGAATGTCACTTCAAAATGAGGATGTTGACCAAAAATCATGAAGTTTGACTGTATGTTGACCATAGTTGACTTTTTGTCCAATACACCTGATTTTCAACCATCTGAGCAATTGTTTGAGGAATTTGGACCTATGAGGCTTGAATCTTGTCATGGAGATTCTTTGAAGCATATGAGGAGGCATGATCATCATTGGAGATGTTGGAAACCCATCTTGATCTGAGGATTGCCAAAACCTTGCTTGGGTTGATTGCTTAGGAGAGGGTTTGTCTGATTAACCCTTGAGGAATCCTTGAGTATGGATATGAGAAATGTCTTGAGAAGTAAGAGGGAAAATTTTGGGGTATGACAGCTGCCCTGTTCAATCTTCTTGTACTGGAAGGGTTAGATTGGCATGCTTGCTTTTCATGACCTGGAGGTAGAAGATGATTGAACACTCAAGTACACCTGAAAATTTGCACTTGCCGTTGATTGCTGATGCGTGGAAATGGGCTTACATATGCCATTTGGAGAAGCTGGAGACTCCACTGGGGAATGAGTCGTACGCTAGACTCTGCAGGTATTCCCGAAAGTAGAGGGAGCATGGAGATGGGCTTAAGATGCCATCCAGAGAGAGTCGTACGTTAGACTTTGCACTCGTCTTTGAATGAAGTTATTGGTTTGTATTGGTTTTTTAACCAAATATGCAGCATTCTGAAAGTGGAGGGATTTCGACAAATAGTCGGATATGGGCTTAAGATGCCATCCAGGGCAACTGAGTCGTACGCCAGATTCTGTAGTTGCTGTTGTTGACAATAAGAGAGTGTCAGAATAAATCTTTTGTCTTGATTACTCTGAGGGGATAATAGGCGGCAGAATGTGGATAGCTTCCCTGTTGTGCTTCGGGTGTTGATCCAATGCCTGTTGTCGGAGGACAACTCGAGTAGTCGTTCAGATAAGGTTTCCCGTCTTGTTTCGAGTATTAATCCTGGACTTTTGTTACGGTTGTTCAGATAGGTTTTCCGTCTGGTTTCGGGTATTAATCTTTGACCTTTCGTTTAGAAGTGATTTCCACCTGCTGGGAAAAAAGAAAAAAAAAGGAGAAATTTTGACAGGATATAGTTAGACTTATGCAGATTATGATGCATGCAATGCGTATGAACATTATATGCGTATGTCATGGTTTTTATGTATAATGTATGAATGTGTATGTCGATATTTCAAAACATATCCATCTTGAGGAAGATGTGGACGTTCTGCTTGGGGATGAAACCGTGGAAACCTTGTCTTGGAATAAGAATAGGTGATTTTGATTCCTTTGATGCACTATCTGACCAAGTTTCGAGTTTGGACACTACTGTTGGGGAACAAAGATGGGAAGTGCTTCGCCGGGGACCTCGTGTGTAGATTATACTGAGGATGGTAGAAATTGGAAGGCAACTCTGTTGGGGATCTTGTGTGTCGACCCTACTGAGGATAACGGAACCCGAGGGACACTCTGTTGGGGATCTTGTGCGTAGATCCTGTTGGGGAGTAAGAGATGTAGTTTTCCTCTGATGTAGATCATGCTCGGGATATTGCTGCTGCCGGGAAAATGAGAGATTTTCTGTTTGGGAATAGATATCTCTGCTGGAGATGACATGATGAATCTTGGAATGTTGAAATTAGTGGACGAAGGCGTGTACTCCGCTGAGGGAGGTTTGTAGTGAGCGATGGCTCTGTGGAGATTGTACTCTGAAGGGGAACGTGTTAGTGACTTTCGTCGTCATGTCAATTCCTAGAGCCTGTAGTAATTACTTTCGTATGTCCACTTTTCGCATGTTTGTAAACAGATGTTTATTGTCAGATGCATATAATCATTCAAAGCAAACGTTGGACTTTGTGAAAAAAAACAACAAAAACAAAAACTTTGTGAAAAGAAAGAAATTTGTATTAATTTGAAAAGGTGGCGTATGGCCAAGCAGTTTGTATACAAAGAAAGTGAAAAGCTATGCAGAAACAATCTCGTTAAGTTCCAACTATGCTAGTACTCATATCTTTCGACTATCTCATCTCCTTGCTGTCAGTGGAAAGTGAGTGAACTGATATTCGCCATTTGAATCTTGAATGCTGATTGTAGTAGTCTGTAGGTAGGTGATCTGAATGAGACATAGTTGTACGCTTAAATCCCTAACTTTTGCCTAGACCGCCTTTCAGGTATTCAGTCTACCAGGATACCCCTTTTTGCCCAAGCCGCCTTTCGTGTTTTCGACTTGTGGTGTACATTTTTGTATATATCCTTAACTTTGCCCGAACCTCTTGGTTCGCCAGATGCCCTTATTTTTGCTAGGCCACCGACCTAGTAGGTCCTGCTCATGCGTAGTATTTTTAACTATGTCCGCTCATAGGGTGTGGAAGTCTTCGCCATCCATGGTGCTAAGCATCATAGTCTACCGAAAATACGCTTTGACTACAAATGGTCCCTCGTATGGGAGTCCACTTTCCCGGATCACCTTGTGGAACAATGATGTGTTTGACTACTAGATTACCGACTTGGTAGACTTGCTTGACTTTCTTGTTGAACGCCTGATCATCCGCTCGATATATTTGTCCATGGCGATGGATGCGAGTCGCTTCATCAATCGATTGATCCGGTCGAGGCGAGTCCGGATCTAATCGTATTCGCCTAACTCTGCGTCCTGGAGGACTCTGGTTGAGGATATCTGAACCTCGATGGGTAGGACTGCTTCCATACCGTATACAAGAGAGAAGGGGGTTGCCCTGTTGATATTCGTACTGTAGTGCGTTAACCGTGAAGAGAAAATGGTAACATCTCATGCTAATCCTTGTTAGTCATTGTCATCTTCTGTATAATCTTCTTAATGTTCTTGTTGGCGGCTTCCACTGCTCCATTCATCTTAGGTCGATGTGGAGAAGAGTTGTGAGGCTTGATCTTGAACTGCATGCAGAGTTCGGTGATCATCTTGTTGTTGAGATTAGAACCGTTATCTGTGATAATCCTTTCGAGAGTGCCATACCGACAGATAAGATTATGCTTGATGAATCGAGCCACAACATTCTTGGTAACAGATGCGAACGAGGCTACTTCTACCCATTTGGTGAAGAAATCAATTGCCACAAGGATGAAACGATGTCCGTTCGAGGCGGTAGGCTTGATTTCTCCAATCATGTCGATGCCCCACATTGCGAAAGGCCAAGGAGAGGTAATAACATTCAGCGGTACCGGAGGTACGTGCACTTTGTCTGCATATATCTGGCATTTGTGACAAGATTGAGCATAGCGGTGACAATCAGCTTCCATGGTGTACCAATAGTAACCTGTTCTCAGAATCTTCTTAGCCATAGTATGTCCACTGGAATGGGTACCGAATGTGCCTTCGTGTAGCTCTTCCATGATTCATTCTGATGTTTTCTGATCTACACAGCGGAGTAAGCACAAGTCGTGGTTGCGCTTGTATAAGATGTCGTTGTTGAGGAAGAACTTGGATGCAAATCTTCTCAAAAACTTCTTATCATTGATAGATGCCCCTGCAGGATATTCCTGAGTCTCAAGATACATCTTCACGTCGTAGAACCAAGGCTTCTCTTCTATATCAAGCTCATAACAGTACGCTGGTTGGTCAAACTTTTCAATGATCATCTGGGGGCCTCGTTGTCCCATCTGACTTTGAACATAGACGACATAGTAGCCAATGCGTCTGCCAACTGGTTCTCTTCTCGTGGAATATGATCGAAAGTAATCTCTTCGAAATAAGGATCAGACTTAGAACGTGCTCTCGATATGGAATAAGATTCGGATGCTTCGTATCCCATTCGCCCTTAATCTGACTGATCACTAAATCTGAGTCTCCATACACTTGCAAGAACTTGATTCTTAAGTCAATAGCAGCTTTGATACCCATGATGCACGCTTCGTATTCGGCCATGTTGTTGGTACAACTGAAGCAAAGTCTGGCGGTGAATAGCGTGTGTCCTCTTGTGGGAGATGTAATGATAGCGCCAATGCCATTTCCATGTGCGTTTGAGGCTCCATCAAAGACCATGGTCCATCGGGATCCTTGTTCAGGTCCTTCGTCTGGTCCTGGTTCTTCACAATCGGTAACTAACAAAACATCTTCATCTGGAAACTCGAACTGGATAGACTGATAGTCATCCATGGCTTGATGAGCCAAATGATCGGCTACTACACTTCCTTTGATTGCTTTCTGAGAAGTATACTGGATTTCATACTCGGTCAAGATCATTTGCCATCGTGCTATTCTTCCGGACTCAAAGTCGTATTTTATCGGATCCATCTTGGAAATCAACAAGGTAGTGTGAGTCAACATATACTGTCTTAGTCGCCGAGCAGCCCAAGCCAAAGCGCTGCAAGTTTTCTCGAGCTGTGAATATCTTGTTTCACAGTCGGTAAAATTTTTGCTAAGGTAGTATATTGCATACTCTTTTCGACCAGACTCGTCATGTTGCCCCAACACACACCCCATTGAGTTCTCTAGTACGTTCAAGTACATGATAAGAGGTCTTCCTTCGGCCGGCGGCATTAGGATAGGAGGATTCTGTAGGTACTCCTTGATTTTGTCAAACGCGATCTGGAAATCGTTGTTCCATTCCACTACTTGATCTTTCTTCAGTAACTTGAAGATTGGCTCACAAGTAGCAGTTAGGTGTGCAATGAACCTAGCAATGTAATTTCATCGTCCCAAGAAACCTCTGACTTCCTTCTCGGTGTGGGGAGCTGGCATTTCTTGGATAGCTTTAACCTTGGCGGGGTCCACTTCAATACCTTTACCACTGACAACAAACCCTAGGAGTTTACCTGATCTGACCCCAAAGGTGCACTTGTTAGGATTGAGTCTTAGTCTGTACTTCTTCAACCTATCAAACAGTTTCTGCAAATGATCGAGATGTTCTTCTTCAGTCTATGATCGAGCTATCATGTCGTCGACATAGACCTCTATCTCGTGATGAATCATGTCATGAAATAATGCCACCATGGGACGCTGATAAGTGGCGCCTGCATTCTTCAGTCCGAACGACATGAATTTGTAACAGAAAGTACCCCACTGTGTAACGACAGTAGTCTTCTCCATGTCTTCGGGAGCCATTTTGATCTGATTGTAACTAGAGAAACCATCCATGAAGGAGAAAACCTTGTGTTGAGCGGTGTTGTCAACCAGAACATCAATATGAGAGAGTGGCAAATCGTCTTTCGGACTCGCTTTGTTCAGATCTCTGTAATCCACACACATTCGTACCTTTCCATCCTTCTTAGGTACGGGCACTACGTTTGCAACCCACTGTGGATAAGAAGTAACGGCTAGGAAACCGGCGTTGAACTGCTTCATAACTTCGGCTTTGCTCTTCTCTGACATCTCCGGACGCATCCGACGAACCTTTTGTTTCACTGGGGGAAAACCTTCTTTTGTCGGTAACTGGTGTACCACAATATCAATGTCTAAACCTGGCATGTCTTCGTCTGACCAAGCAAAAACCTCGATGTAGTCTCGTAGCATCTGAACCAACCTTTCTTTGACACTGCTTTCAAGACCCGCTCTTATCTTGATCTCTTTTCTGTCTTTATCAGTACCCAGATTCACAACCTCAACTGGCTCTTCGTGTGGCTGTATAACTCGTTCTTCTTGCTGTAGCAGTCTGACAATTTCTCCTGGCACTTCACAATGTTCCTCACCTTCGTCTTCGGCTTGGTTGATCGGATTATCGAAGTCATATTTAGCAATAACATAGTTGTTATCAACGAGATTCGGAGTGATTCTACAGTGTATCACGTGGGTGTGTGTAAGAAACACATAGCTTTTGAAGGGGTGATAATGTAAAAAGAAAGAATTAAACGCAAAAAGTCCAATGATTTTATTGAATGAAAATATGCAAATGACAGATAATAACCCTCACAAACGAGCCATGATGCCCCGGGCAAGGCACTAGGCTTTAAAGTTTATTGTTCAAAGCATAAAAACGAAAAGCAAAACAGAAACAAAAGCAATTACTCCTGTCTAAAGGAGATTGGTATGACGTCTTCGGTCTTCCAATTGCGGAGTCCGTTGTCGGGAGTTGGGAAGATCCATTTGCCGATGTCGAAGTCATTGTCGTTGTCTTCTATAGCATGGACTCCGTTCTGGATAATGTGGAAAGGAAGTTGGCCGGCACGTTTGCGGCGTATCATTTTTTGACCTTTGATGGTGAAGCCTAAACCAGTCTTGTCAGATTTGAAAGGAAGATCAGGGAGCTGACCCCAAATAGCACTACCTCCTTCTTCAACTATAGCTTGAGCATCTTTCAGCGAGGCCATCCTAGGCGGAACTTGTGTAACTTCAAGAGTGACAGGAGAGTCAACAGGCATGAATCTTGGAACTGTTTCGAAAGCTTGACAGGGGGTCTCAAAGAATTCACCTTCCATCTCAAGGTATCGGAACGACTGCAGATGACTGACCATGTATTCCTCTTCACCACATACTGTAACAAGCTTCCTTTCGGTACTTCACTTTGATGTAAGGTAATATACCGCCCCATGTATCCAAGGGCATCCAAGTAGGCAAGAGTAAGCTGGACGGATGTCCATGACAAAGAAACTAGAGTCGAAAGTTTGGGAACCGACTTTGACAGGCAGAATGAGCTCTCCAAGTACTGTTTGTTTAGAACCATCAAAAGCTCTCACAATAATGTCACTGGGCTTCAGAACCAATCCTTCAACATCGAGTCGGTCAAAAGCACTCTTCGGTAGGATGTTCAGAGCAGAACCGGTATCCACCAAAACATGAGACAATGTAATGCCCTTGCATTCAATAGATACGTGCAAGGCTTTGTTGTGTTTTCTTCCAGCAGGAGTCAAATCAGCATCAGAGAAGCCTAGGCCGTTGTTGGCAGCCAGGTTAGCAATACAAACTTCAAATTGATCAGTAGTAGTGTCTTGCGGTATGTGAGCATTCTTCAGAAACTTCACCAAGGCTTTAGCATGAGCCTCAGAGCACAAGAGCAGAGCAAGCATGGATATCTTGGACGAAGTCTGTCCCAACTGTTCCACCACATTGTAGTCACTCTTCTTGATAATCTTCAGAATTTCCTCCATTTCTTGTTTGGAGGCATCTTCAGCAACTTCCTTTGGTACTTCTGTCTGAGCAGGATGATTCGCTGGCTCTTTCCCTCTAGTCTTGGGAACTGGTTGGATAGCTGGAATACGAGATGGAGTCGTAGTGTCTTTTGGAGGAGAGATATCTGGAGAGAACACTCTTTCGGTTCTGGTCACCTTACTTGATCCGGTGATGTTGTCTATGTCAAGAATGGAAGCTTCAACTGTAAGGTCCTTAATGGTCAGAGGGTCTTGCTTGACGCCATGATAGTAAACTTCGGCTCCATAGTTCCAAGGTATAGCTTTGTCAGAGGAATATGGAACTGGTCTGGGAGAAGTAATAATGAGAGGTGCCACTCTAGGCATGGATCGAGAGGAAACTTATGGTGTTAATATCAAGATAGTCTTCGGGAAATTGTCCCATCCGTTGCCTTAACATCTTCAATAGGAATTTTGTAGCTTTCGTGAACAGATACTTCACCATGTAATCGAACTTTCCACTTGATTCCCAAGGTATCCCATCAAATGGTTTGGCTTCGCCACATCTTCGATCCTCGCTTAGACATGTCTTCACACGATTCTCCGTAGGTGATGGTTTCAGAAATAGCACTTCTTGGTTATCCATCATGCACTGAATACGTCTTCTCAACCAAGCAAAGCCTTCAGGTGTGGATGGGCACCAACGAAAATTCTCTGGGCATCCTGGATTGACACCGCTTGCGTAAAATTCTTCTTAATACCATCGAGGAATGGTCAAGTCATCTATATTAAAAACATAAGCATTCTTGTCAATAACATTGGAACTTTTGTCATGGTTAGACATAGGTGCGTTGATCACATTTGCAGTCTCGGCATGAGTATCAAACTCAATCTCTTTAGCTTCAATCAGGTCTTGAACCTTATTCTTCAGAGCCCAACAATCATCAGTACTATGTCCTGGGCTATTGGAGTGGTAAGCACACTTGGCATTTGGATTGTATCTCGGAGAGGAAGTGTTGATGTTCTGAGGAGGATCCCTCAAGGTAATCAGCTCTACTTTCAACATGTGTTGCAAGGTTTGCACAATGGCATGTTGATCTTCAGAATCGCCTTCATGGCGCGTTCTGGTTACGCCGCATTGTTTCGCTGAGGTTGTGCTAATGTAGGATTGGAGATCACAACTGCTCCCACAGATTGAGCACGGTCGGTCTTGGCTTGGCTTTTCTGACCATACACAGCATTGGCTTCTCTCTTACCACCAAAGGATCTCTTCGCAGCATTTGATGATGACTCTACATGAATCTTTCCACTCTTGATACCGTCTTCAATGCGTTCTCCTGTCAATATCAGCTCGGTGAATCCGGCTGAAGAGTTCCCAATCAGATGATTGAAGAATGGACCTAACAATGTCCCCATGAACATATCAACCAACTCCCTATTGGACAAGGGTGGCTGAACTCTGCCTGCTAGATCTCTCCATTTCTGAGCATACTCTTTGAATTTCTCATCACGACCCATAGCCATGCTCTGTAGTTGCATGTGAATGGGTTCCAATTCAGCATTGTACTCATACTGTCTGTAGAAAGCATCCGCTAAATCACTCCAAGTACGGATATGACACTCTCTAGCTGATAATACCACTCCAACTGAGTTCCGGATAAACTCTCTTGGAAATAATGCATCCACAACTTTCTGTCATAAGTGTTTGGGTTGATCTTCTGAACATAGGACTTCAAATGCAGCTTCGGACAAGAGATACCATCATACTTGGCAAAAGTGGGAACCTTGAACTTGTGAGGAATCACCACACCAGGAACAAGACTCAGATCATCAAAATTCATCCCGGACATTTTCAAATTTTCCACAGCGTTCAGGCGGTCTTCAAGTTGCTTGTACTTGTCATCTTCATCAGAGTACGGCTCACTCTCATAGCCTTCTGCTTTTTTTTCAAGCTCTTGCTGGTCTTCTTTGTTACCCTTGACACTTCCCTCAGTCTTGACACTCTCTGAGAGCTCTATCTAGCTGACCACTTTAGGACCTCCTTTGTAACGTCTACCCATGTTGAGAACACCAACGAACCTTTTCTTTCTGTTGATGAGCGTCTTCAGATCTTCCTGGCCTTGGACCAAGCTGGTGAACATCTCCTAGAACTGAGCATTCTGAGCTTGGAGATCTTTGACAGACTGTTCGAGAGCCATTTCTACTAAAATAAATAGCGAGAAAATGAGAAAACCGATCTTCAATGTACCTGTTATGCAAATGTTATGTTATGATATGCGATGTTTATGCAAATGCGATGCAATGTTTTCAAGGACCTTAGGAATTTAAATTTGGTAAACAAGCATGAACAAACTTTATTAGTTTCTTTTTATTCTCTTTTTTTCTTTTCTTTTTAAGTACAAAAGATGGTTCGGAAAAATAAAACAAAAGAACAAAAATCCTAAAGCTCTAAGTCTCCCATGGGCGCTTCCTCTTGGTGTTGAAGTAGGCGTTGATGTTTCGCTCCTCGTGAAGTAGCTTTGTCAACTCTAGTACCTTCTTCTCACTTGCATAGCACAAAGCTTCGAATGTATCCCTTTCTTCTTTGAGCTGAATCCAGGATCTCTTCAAGTCTTCAAAATCGTGAGGGCATGTCGATGGAGAACAAGATAGGGTACGCCACCTATAGCAACAGGTTCCATAATTACTGGTAGGACAGGCATGAATGGCATCATGAGGTTTTGATCTCGAGCTCGCACCCATTTGAGGTAAGGTTCCCAAGGAATGGAGTTTTGGTGCCCCAAAATCTTGGTATCAGTCTTCTTTACCATGCCCCAAGCGTGTGTGAACCTTCGTCGGTAATTCTGGAGATCGTGGTTATAGTTGAACACAATATCTTGGAGAAGCATATCATGAGGACCATCTCTTCGAGCATAACCAAAATGACGTAGAGCTAGAGAAGGGTTGTAAGTGATACCTCCCCTTATACCAAGGAGTGGTACATTAGGGAATTCCCCACAACGCTCAATGAAAGTGAAGTCCTTTTGAGAAAAGAGACACCAAGGGATATCTGAATGAGAGAGTGACATTAGTCTTTGAGACCACTTCAACCTTTGTTCGTTCTTCAACACGGATGAAGGAAGGTGCTAAATAAACCACCTTGAACGCAACGGTATGCAACACATGAGAGTTCCTTGTCTCTTGATAGTACGAGTGTGGAGAGAATGTAGGATGTCTCCAAGTAAGGTAGGCACTGGATTACGAGTAAGGAATATCTTGATGGCGTTCACATCTATGAATTGATCCGAGTTAGGAAATAGACCCAAACCATAGATTAGCAAAGCCAAGATGTCTTCGAATGCTTGGAAACTCATAGCTTTGAGGAATTCTCGGGCTTTCTTTATCAGAAACTTGGCAAGTAAACCCTTAACTCCACTTCTAGTTTCCCAATTGGCTTCAATGTCTGAGCGCTTTAGGTGTAATGCTGATGCGATGTCTTCGTACCTAGGAACCTTTTCTAAACCGGTGAATGGCATTTGATCAAGAATTGGTATCCCAAGTAGCTTAAAGAACTCTTACAAGGTAGGAACCAACTGATAATCTGGGAATGTAAAACAATGGTGTTTCGGATCGAAGAATTGGAATAAGACATGCATCATATCTTCTTCAAAACCGAAGATAACCAAATCAAGCAGATAACCATGTCTTTTTATGAAATGAGCATGATCGGGAATTTCTGAAACCAATTCCTTGAGCTGAGAAGGTACACCCATGAAGTTGATTCAGATAGTCTTTCTGGAAGCCATAATCCCTACAAAACAGAGCAAAGATAAATCCCTAGGTCCTTGAAATAGTTAGAGATGATATGCAATGCAACTGATGTCATGATGTCATGTTTAGCAAGCACAAACAATCACACAATGAGCCTAGGTTTAAGGCTTGCATGAGGTATAGGTGATTACCCCACCAAAAGTTTGAGTTGGTTCATCCTGTCCTATAATAGTAACCGGGTTCTAGAAATCTCATATCATTGATCTTTCTCGTAGGCGTTTATTTCAATACAACTACCAAGTGGTCGTCCGAAAATATCCCAAAAGTCTGATCTTAATGAGCGTAGCATCGAGTATCAACCAACCTCTATCTACACTAAAGATGCGTCAATTAAGGTTGTAAAAGTTGAGTTAGTGCTGATGACACCACGCAGAAGCCAAATACTATCCTCAACTTGGAAATGAAGAGTATCAGGACATCTAAAGTGTCACACTAACGTAGCCATCATGTTGACCGTTTTGGTATACGCCTAACGGTCGCGACGATCTATTGCTACTTACCTAAAGGAAACCTGGATCCGGGTGTAGGATCCCCCATAAGTATATAATACCCAAGAAACCCTTAAAGATAAAGCATACAAATCAAACAAAAAACAATAAAATATGATATAGAAATCCCTAAGGCATTCTCTCTTTAGGGTGTCTCCCCAGCAGAGTCGCCAGTTCTGTAATACGGTGAACTGACTTTGAGATTTTTGTATCGCAAATGTTGCGGATAGCAAGAGTCGCCACCGACTTTTCTTTTATCCAATTTAGGGAAGGTGAAAAGAATAGGCAAAAACCTTCGTTAGATTCTAAGTAAGGGAGAAGGTTATGAAAAGGGAAGGTATTGGCACCCCTTTCCATCCGTAGTTATCTACGAGCTCTTAGTTGCTCTTATCTCATTTTAAAAGTGCTTTCTGTGTGTTTTAAAAAAAAGTGTTTTGAAAAGGCATTTCGCTTTGACTTTGTAATGATTCCTGTAGGAATGTATACAAAGTGTTCGGAAATGTTTTGTTTTTGAAAAGAGTTTGAACTTTGACAAAAGTGTGAGGTGTGAAAAGCATTTGATTTGAGCAAGCAACTAAAAGTCTTTATTACTTACTCAGAATGGTCGTTTCGTGTTGTTTTACGTTCCTTTAGAATAGTGTTATCCATACCATTAGTTGGTAGGTAACCTTATTCGTTGGATGTAAAGGGACATTCGAAGAGGGACATCGGATGGTCATAGAAGGCAACTTGTAGGAGTATCCTAGCACATTCGAAGGGACGATCATCACTTTTCGTAGGCAACAATCGAGGATCAAGATCATGTATTCGTAGGCGACATCGTGGGTCTATGATCTTTGTATCGAAGGGACTATGATGATATATTTTGAAGGCAACGGTGCTAGGATACCTCTATGTTCGAGGGACTTGACCATTTGTATTCGTAAAGGCAACGAGAGAGAATAACCTTAAGGGGTGCATGTGTGAAAAGAGTGTGTCAAATTCAGATATGTTATCTTTGAAATTATGAGTGATCTATGTTCAATTTTATCTTGCCATACACGCCTAATTACTAGCAGTTTATAGGGTGCGGAAAATAAATTGCGGAAAGTAAAGTGCGAAAAGGTAAAGTCCTACGCTATTACATGGCTTTGGGGCAGTTACATAATAGGAGTGCAGAAAGTAAAAGTCCTAATTAAACTATTACATCCCATAGGCAGTTACAATATTGAAAAGAAAAGCGAGAAAAAATTGTCCGAAACATTACAACCTGTGAACAGATACATAATCGGGAAATAAGAGAAATTCGCATAAGAGGAAAATGTTAGTAAAAATAAATATTTTTGAATGAGGAAAAAGGTTTTTGATTAGTAATGACGATTATATGATAGAGTAATTTTTTGGTAATTTTCTGGATCGTTTTTGATAATTAAAAGCAAATAAAAGTCAAATTAATGATTAATTAACAATTAAATAAAATATGCATGCAAAAATATTAATTTTAATGTCAAAAATTAAATAAGCATTTTTCTGATTAAAATGCAAAAGGAAAATATTTTTGGTGTTTTTTAGGTGCATGAGAAAAATATTTAAAGATAAATTAAATTAACATGAAAATATTAAGAAATAAGAAAATAGAAAAAAACATGTTAGTTTGAGAAGTGATAAAAATATATGTCATGGCCAGGGATCAAACACAAGACCATGGGTTCACACGCGTGCTGCCTTGACCAATTGAGCTGGAGTGTACACGTTTTAGGATAATGAAACAAAACGTTTTTAAACGAATTCGCTTCCTGGGAATCAGAAACACGCGCGAAGATCTTCATCTTCTTCGTTTGAATTTTCAAACGGTTAGCGTCGGTCTTGCTCGACGCTAAGGCCCCTGCAAATTTCCAAAATCTCACACAAGCAATATAAATTAGTTATGGATACATGAATCGATTGCAAACATCATTCTAAACACGATGGTGATAATGGTTTTGTCCAATTTAACGTATTTAGGGAAGCCCTAAAACGAAGCAGAAAACCCTAACCATGGCATCTCGTGTTTTTTGTACCTAAAATGAAATTAAACTATCCAGATAGCTTCGAAACTCCATTCTAAACACAAAGCAAACATCAAAACAAGTTAAATATGCATGATAATCAAAAATTGATTTTGGAAAAAGATGGACAAACTGAATTCTAGATTTCGTGATTCTGGATGGTTTTGTGACTTGTAAGGGTCTGGATCGATTCAGGAGGCTTCAAGGAATGCAATAGAAGGCTTAGAATCGATTGAAACAAGCTAGAACCAAGGCTGCAAATAGCTTGTAAAGCACGGTTTTTTTGACTTTGGAATAGGGTTCTTGAGGCAATTTTTATGTTCTTTTTTCATGTGGAAGCATTGTGTATATATAATAGATGGATTTAGGTCAGAAATTAAAAGGAAATCATGAATCAATCAATGTAAAAATATTTAATTTTGTATGAAACCAAATCTTTCCTTTTTGATCCAATTTTCATCAATTTCATGCCAAATCAAAGTCAATTTCGAAATTGCCACCTTTTGTGGATTGCTTGGACCTCAAGAATGAGAGAAAAAACCAATTTGCATTTAATATTGATTTTCTACCTTTTATTTTAATTTAATTGGCTTTTAAATGAATAAAATCCAAATTAAATAGAAAAATAAAGATAAAATTCGTGGCCTTGGGCTTGGAGGTTCCAAATAAGCTGAGGAACAAGTTTGAATCAAGAAAAGTTAGGCCCATTTGCAAAATTTTTGATTTTCACAAGCATTGCTTTTTGTGCACCTCTTCAAAAATGCCCAACTTGTGCAAGGTGTATCTTGCTCAATTTTCAACATTTTTGAGTGTTCTTGGACTTTTTAGAAAGCTCTAGATATCCTCTAAACAACCTCTTCGATTTCATCAAAAATTGGAGTTTCCATGCTCAATAACACTTCATTACAAAAAGTTGACTTTTTGGTGACTTTGAAAAGGACCTGTAATGTTTTGATCCATATCTTCCAAATGAAGCATTTTCTAACCATGCTTGTGAGACATGAAGTTGTAGAGAATTGAATTTCCTTCAAAATGAGAGATGGTGGAAAAATTTCTGATAAAGTATGAAGAAGTTATGCTCAGTCAAAGTTTAGTTGACTTTTCTCTAGAAAACCCTAATTTGGAAAGTTTGACTTTTGATCAAATCTTGAGTTTTCTTGATGAATCATGATCAAGCCTTGATCAAATGATGAATGTCACTTCAAAATGATGATGTTGACCAAAAATCATGAAGTTTGACTGTATGTTGACCACAGTTGACTTTTTGTCCAATACAACTGAGTTTCAACCATCTGAGCAATTGTCTGAGGAATTTTGACCTATGAGGCTTGAATCTTGTCATGGAGATTCTTTGAAGCATATGAGGAGGCATGATGATCATTGGAGATGTTGGAAACTCATCTTGATCTGAGGTTTGCCAAACCCTAGCTTGGGTTGATTGCTTAGGAGAGGGTTTGTCTGATCAACCCTTGAGGAATCCTTGAGTATGGATATGAGAAATGTCTTGAGAAGTAAGAGGGAAAATTTTAGGGTATGACATAGATCACGTGCTTACAGGCCACGCTAATATCAACATTCAAGATTCAAATGGCGCAAAATCAATTCACTCACTTTCTACTGACAGCAAGGAGATGAGATAGTCGAAATATATGAGCAATAACATAGTTGAAACTCGACGAGATTATTTCTGCATAGCTTTTTACTATTCTGACAGTTTCCTCTTACTAGGATATTCATCTCTTATATACAAACTTCTTGGCCATACGCCACTTTTCAAAATTAATGCAAATTCCCTTTTTACAGTGTTAATTTTATTGTTTTTTTGAATAAAGTCCAATGTTTGCTTTGAATGATTATATACATCTGACAATAAACATCTGTTCACAAACATATGAAAAGCGAACGAGCAAAAGTAATGACTACAGGCTCTGAGAATTGAGATGACACTAAAGTCACCAATGCATCCCCGCAGAGTCACTTTCACAAGAAATGTATCCACGGGATCATTTATCCCCGCAGAGCTATCGCTCTCCCTATAAAGATAAATCTTCTTCGACGAAGTACAAATCTCCTCCCAGCAAGTATTCTAATGCTTCAGCTTCATCACGTTAGTCCCCGATCAGTGATCTTATCAACTTCATCACATTAGTCCCCGAGCAATGATCTTATCAACATCATCACATTAGCCCCCGAGCAGTGATCTTATCAAATTCGTCACGTTAGTCCTCGAGCAGTGATCTTATCAGCTTCATCACGTTAGTCCCCGAGCAGTGATCCTATCAATTTCATCACGTGAGTCCCTGAGCAGTGAGCCTATCAAACTTATCTACCTTCTCAAGTTATCACGTTACATTGGTCCCTGAGCAGTAACCAAATCATCAATCAGCTTACTATGTCAGTCTCTGAGAAATAATAGGTTATTCAATATCACATTATTCCCCAACATGGTTTATACACAACGATATTCATCCCTAGCGGAGTATCTCCCAATGATTATCATTTCCGACAGCAGCAATATCCAGACTCGAAACTTGGTCAAATAGTGCATCAGAGGAGCTTACATCTCTCTTATTCCCCAGTCGGAGTCTTCAACAAAATTCAGATTCATCACCTCAAGGGGGGCCCTATCAGGTCTGTCGCCTTTCATGATACTACAAGCCTCATCAAGCTTTAATGACCCTATCAGCTTCACCACGTCACGTCAGTCTTCAAGCAGTAACAAATTATGCCATACCGCGTTGTCCCCCAGCAGGGTCTTTGGGCAATGTAATCACCCTCCGCAAGATCTATGCACAAGATCCCCAGTCGAGTACCTCTTGATCGCCGCTATTCTTCCAGCAGCATTAATATCTAGACTCGAGATTTAGTCAGATAGTGCATCAGAGGAATCAGAAGTATCTCTTTTTCTCTCCTAGTCAGGGTTCGCAACAACCCTACCCCCCAAGCAAACATCAGAAATCCCCAGCAGGACGTTCCCATCTTCAAGATGGATATGTTTTGAAATACATCTACATTCATACATGTATATTCATGCATCTACATAAAAGTCATAACATATGCATACATCATAGTAATATCGTCATACACTCGCATGCATCATAATCTGCATAAGACTAACCATATCCTGTCAAAAGTTTACCTCCCCCAACAGGTGAAAACTATTTTCCAAAAGGAAGGTCAAAGAATAATACTCGAAACAAGACGGGAGAACTATCTGAACAACCATGAAAATTATTTCCAAACAGAAAGTTCAAAGATTAATACCCGAAACAAGACAGGAGAACTATCTGAAAGACCACACAAATTATCTCCAGGCAACAGATTATGGATTAACACCCGAAACAAGTCGGGAAAGCTATCCACATCCTGCCAAATATTCACCTCAAGAATAGCCAAGACGAAGGTTTATTCTGACTCTCTCTTATTATCAACAACCCCGGATGGCATCCTTAAGCCCATCTCCGTTGTCTCTACTACTCAAAAGACAACTACAAAGTCTAGCATACGACTCAGCTTCTCTAGATGGCATCTTAAGCCCATCTCCGTTGTCTCTTCTACTCAAAAGAAAAATACAGAGTCTAGTGTACGACTCACTCTCCAACAACAGCTTCTCCAAATGTCATCTATAAGCCCATTCCAACACATCATCAGCTGACGATCCTATTTCATACAACGACGAGTGCAAATTTTCAGGTGCACTCGAGTGTTCAATCATCTTCTACCTTTAGGTCACGAAAGGAAAGCATGCCAATCTAACCCTTCCAGTACAACAAGATTGAACCGGGGCAACTATTATACCCCAAAATTTGCCCTCCCGCTTCTCAAGATAATTCACATCTCAATACTCATGGATTTCACAGGGGTTGACCAGACAAACCCTCTCCTAAGCTAGGGTTTTGCCATTATCAAGTCAAGATGGACTTCCAATGCTCCAAGTGGTTATCATACTCCATCATATGCTTCAAGGAATCACCATGTCAAGTTTCAAGCCTCACATGTCAAAATTGCTCATCCAATTGCTTAGATAATTAAAAATCAACTATATTGGACAAAAAGTCAATTGTGGTCAACATACAGTCAACTTCATAACTTTTGGTCAACACTAATATTTTGAGGTAATATTCATCATTTGATCAAGGGTTGATCATGATTGCTCAAGAAAAGTCAAGATTTGATCAAAAGTCAAAGTTTCTAAATTAGGGCTTTCTAGACAAAAGTCAACAGAACTTTGACCAGGCATAACTTTCACATACTTTATCATAAATGTTTCCACCACAGCTTATTTTGAAGAAAATTCAATTCTCTACAACTTCATGTCTCACAAGCTTGGGCTAGAAATGCTTCATTTGGAAGTTATGGATCAAAACATTACAGGTCTTTTTAAAAGTCAACAAAAAGTCATCTATTTGCAAAGAAGTGTTAAAGATCATGGAAACTTCAATGAAGATGAAACCCAAAGGGATGTTTAGAAGACATCTTGAGCTTTCTAAAAAGTCCAAGAACACCCAAAAATGTAAAAAATTGAGCAAGATACAAGATGTGCAAGTTGAGCATTTTTGAGGAGGTGCATAAAGAGAAATACTTAAGAAAATAATTTTTTTCCAAATGGCCTAACTTTTCTTGATTCAAACTTGTTCCTTATTTGAATTGGAACCTCCAAGCCCAAGATCACATTTTTATCTTTTATTTTTTATTTATTTTGGATTGTTATTCATTTAAAACCAATTTAATTAAAATAAAAGATATAAAATAAAAAATTAAGTGCAAGATTGATTTTCTCTCATCCTTGAGGTCCAGGCAAGCCAATTAATCTGATTATTTCGAAATAATGAAGATTGGCAAGAGAATTGATTGAAATTGGCTCAAAAAAGAAATATTTGGTTTGATTCCAAATCAAATATTTTTTCATTGATTGGCTTGATATTTCTTCACAATTCTTGACCTAATTCACTCTAGTATATATACACATTGATTCCAAATTCCACAAGAATGAATTTGTTGCCTCCAAGAACCCTAAAAAAGCTTCAAAAAACCGTGTTATACAAGGAAGTAGCAGCCAAGGATTTGCATCGATTCAAGCCAAACAAAGGTTGCCAATAAATTCCTTGGTGTTTTCTGAAACTAACCAGATCATTGCCAAGCATCCAGACCTCCAGAATCAAAAGAACACGATCACGGTTTGCACTTTCTTTTTCAAAATCGATTCTCAAGTTTTACGCATATTTAACATGTTGTTGTTACATATATGTGTTTCTAATGAGGTTTCTAAGCTTTCTGCATAGTTTGATTTAAGTTTCAGCTCGAGTATGAGAACTTGCCATTGTTAAGGTTTGGGAGCTCGAATTAGGGCTTTGCAAATTAGGAAAAATTGGACGAAACCAATGACTCCATCATATTCAGGGGATCAATCGAGTTGATCCATGTCTCCATAACAAATTTATGTTGCATATTACTGGATTTTGATTTTTGCAGGGGTTTAGCTACAGGAATAATCCGTAGGTAAAAGCTATAGCAACGCAAGACAACTGTGGGTATAGATCTGGAAATTCAAATGGGGAAGAAGACCCCTGCGCGCGTTATTGATTTATTTAATTTCCAGAAAATTATTTCACTTATGCTGATTTTGTTTCATTGAATTAACACCATCAGCAGGTTGGCTCAGTGGTAAAGCAGCGCACGTGTGACTTGGAGGACCTGGGTTCGATCCCTGGCATCCTCACCTATTTTTTACCACTTTTACAAACTAACATATTTTCTTATTTTCTTCATATTTTCCTTTTCCAATTTAATTTCTTTTCAAATATTTTTGTAACACATTAAAAAATCACAAAAAATATTTTCTTTTTGCATTTAGGTCAGAAAAATGCTTATTTAATTTTTAGCAAAAAAAAAATATTTTTCATTCATATTTTAATTAATTGTTAATTAATCGAAAAATTAACTTTTAATTGTTTTTCTATACAAAAATTAATCCAGAAAATTCCCAAAAAATATTTTCTCATATAGTTAGGTTTGCTAACCCTATAACTCTTTTCCTAACTCAAAAATCTTTTTCACTAACATTATTTTCTCTTATTTGCAATTCGATTCTTTTTCTGATTATTGTAACTGCTTCCGGGTTGTAATAGTTAGGACTATTTTCTCGCATTTTCTTTTTCAATATTATGTAACTGCTCATGGGATGTAATAGTTTAATTAGGTTTTACTTTCCGCACTCCTCAATTATGTATCTGCCCCAAAGCCATGTAATAGCGTAGGATTTACTTTCCGCACGTTACATTTCTACAATTTACTTTCCGCACTTATAAACTGCTAGTAACTAGGTGTGTATGGCAAGATAAAATCAACATAGCTAACTCTAATCACCAGATAAATTATCTGAATTCAGTACACTCTCTTCACACATGCACCCCCTAGGGTATTCTCTCTCGTTGCCTTACGAATAAATGGTCAAGTCCCTCGAACGTAAGGGTATCTTAACACGGTTGCCCACAAAATATCATCATAGTCCCTTCGAACTAAAGATCATAGTCCCTTGATGACCCTCGATGTTGCCTACGAATACATGATCTAGTCCCTCGATTGTTGCCTACAAAAAGTGATGATCGTCCCTACGAATGTGCTAGGATACTCCTACAAGTTGCGTTCTATGACCATCCGATGTCCCTTCGAATGTCCTTTCACATCCAACGAATAGGGTTACCTACCAACTAATGGTATGGATGGCGCTATTCTAAAGGAAAGTAAAATAACACGAAAACGACCGTTCTGAGTAGGTAATAGACTCTTAATTGCTTGCTCTATCAAAACATCTTTTTACACCTCACACTTTTACAAAGTTAAAACACTTTTCCAAAAGGAAACATTTCTGAACACTTCGTATACATTCTAGCGTGAATCATTACGAAGTCAAAGCGAAATGCCTTTTCAAAAACATTTTCAAACACACACACAAAAAATCAAGTCATAAAGTGAGCTAAAGCAATTAAGAGCCCGTAGATAACTACGGATGAAAAGGGTGCTAACACCTTCCCTTTTCATAATCACCTTCCTTACCCAGAATCTAACGAAGGTCTTTTCCTGTTCTTTTCACCTTCCCTTAATTTGATAAAAGAAAAGTCGGTGGCGACTCTTGCTATCCGCAACATTTGCAATCAAACGCAAAACAAAACAAGTCAGTTCTCCCACCGTGTTACATGATGCAATCAGAGTTCATGGATGGTACGATTCAAGGACATTTGGCCATGGGTATTGATCCATTCTTACTCAATGATACCTCAAGAGCATGTTTGTATGCTTGGAATTTATTGAAAGAGGCTGGAACTTTGAAATCGATGGTGCAACTTTCGTGAATATTTTGGAGAATTTAGGGTTTGTTCTTGAGGAAAGCATGCGTGTCCTTTGGCATATGATCTTGTGAGGTACTTATAGGAGAGTAGGACTAGGTCAACAAAATAAGAAAATATCTTGCATTGATTAAGATATATTCCACTGAAAATAAAAACCAAATATTCCCTTTTTTGGCCTCTAATCTTGCCTATCAAGTCTTGCACGAATTTGGTAGCTTGCTTGGGCTTCCTTGGTCCTCAAGATACTTGGAAAATTAGCCCAACATGTCATGACTTCACTCCTTGCATTTTATTTTAATTAATTTTGAATATTAATGAAATAATTCAATAATAAATCAAATAAATGATAAAAGGGCGTGTCCTTGAGTTTGTAGGTCATGGATAATGTCAATATCAAGTTTGGATCATAAAATCTTAAGCCCATTTGGAAAAAACTTGAATTTGCTAAGTATTTTTCTTCATGCACCTCTTTAAAAATGTCAAACTTGTACAACTTGTATCTTGCTCAATTTTCAATGTTTTTAAGAGTTATTGGACTTTTTAGAAAGCTCAAGTTGTACCCTAAACACTCCTTTTAGTTTCATCTTCATTGAAGTTTCCATGTTCATGTACACTTCTTTACAAAAAGATGACTTTTTGTTGACTTCTAGAAGGACCTATAATGTTTTGATCCATAACTCTCAAACAATGTATTTTTAGCCAAAGATTGTGAGACATGAAGTTGTAGAGAATTAAATTCCATTTAAAATGAGATTTGGTAGAAAAATATTGATGAAGTATGTGAAAGTTATGCCTGGTCAAAGTTCTGTTGACTTTTTGTCCAAAAACCCTAATTTGGAAACTTTGACTTTTGATCAAATCTTAATTTTTCTTGATGAATCATGATCAACCCTTGATCATATGATGGATGTGACTTGAAAATATTGATGTTTACAAAAAATGATGAAGTTTGACTGTATGTTGACCACAATTGACTTTTTGTCCAATACAATTGATTTTCAACCATTTGAGTAATGATTGAGCAAAGTTAAGTTGTAAGGCTTGAAACTTGACATAGTGATCCCTTGAGACATATGAGGAGGTATGCTGACCACTTGAGGTGTTATAACTCTTCTTTGACTTGAGAGAATCAAAACCATAGTTTGGGTTGATTGCTTAGGAGATGGTTCATCTGGCCAACCCTTGAGAAATTCTTGAGTATGGAGATGTGAATTGTCTTGAGAAATATGAGGGAAAATTTTAGGGTATAAGAGTTGCCCATATTCAATATTCTTGTACCTGAAGGGTTAGATTGGTATGCTTGCCTTTCGTGACCTGAAGGTAGAAGATGATTGGACACTCAAGTACACCTAAATATTTGCACTTGCTGGTATATGGAATGAGATCGTTAGTTGACGATGTGCTGGAATAGGCTTATAGATTCCATTTGGAGAAGTTGATGCTGGAAAGTGAGTCGTACGGTAGACTCCACGCTTGTCTTGGAATGAGATTACTGATATGTATTGGTGTAGTCAGAGATGGGCTTAAATATGTCATCTGGAGTGATGAGGGAGTCAGAATAAACCTTCCTCCTGGCCATATCTGAAATGAGTATTCGTTAGGCTGTAGATAGCTTTCCCGTCTTGTTTCAGGTATTAATCTGTGTCCTGCTGTCTGGTGATAACTTTTCTCGTCGTTTAAATAGTTTTCCCGTCTTGTTTCGGGTATTAATCTTTGACCTTCTGTCTAGAAAGTAACTTTCACATGCGGGGGGAAATTTAACTTGAAAGGATATGATTAGTTCTATGAAGATTATGATGCATGAAATTATATGATAATGCATATGTTATGACTTATTATGAATAATGTATGAATGTAGACGTTGTGGTAAGAGGATAAAAATGTTCTGCTGGGGATCTTTGATTTCTGCTTGGGGATGTAGTGGTTGGCGACCCGAGTTAGGGAATAATAGGAATGTGAATTTCTCCGATGCACTATCTGACCAAGTTTCAAGTTTGGATATCAACGTTATTGGGGGATGATAATCTTGAGAATTACTCAACTGGGGATGTATATAAACCTTGTTGGGGAATTATGTGATCTTGAGTAAACTATTACTGCTTGGAGCCTGACATAATAAGTTTATTGATGGTTTGTTACTGCTTGGGGACCAATGTAACAAAGTTGACGTTCACTGCGCGAGGACTGACATGACAATGTAGACGATCACTGCTCACGGACTAATGTGATGATATAATCACAGCTCGGGGATAACATGATGAAGTTGGTAGGATCACTGCTCGGGGACTGACGTGATAATGTAGATGATCACTGCTTGGTGACTAATGTGACAAAGTTAATAGGAACACTGCTCGGGGACCAATGTGAAAATGTTGATAGGATCACTGCTCCGGGACCAATGTGATAACTTGAGAGTGTAGATAAAGTTGATAGGATCACTGCTCTAGGACTAACATGATGATGTTGATAGGATCACTTTCCAACTTGTACCTTGCTCAATTTTCAACATTTTTAATAGTTCTTGGACTTTTTAGAAAGATCAAGATGTCCCCTAAACACTTCCTTTGGTTTCATCTTCATTTAAGTTTCCATGTTCATCTACACTTCTTTGCAAAAAGATGACTTTTTATTGACTTTTAGAAGGACCTATAATGTTTTGATCCGTAACTCTCAAATGATGCATTTTTAGCCAAAGTTGTGAGAAATGAAGTTGTATATAATTGAATTCCCTTTAAAATGAGCTTTGGTGGAAATTTTTTTGATGAAGTATGTGAAAGTTACGCCTGGTCAAAGTTTTGTTGACTTTTTGTCTAAAAACCCTAATTTGGAAACTTTGACTTTTGATCAAATATTGACTTTTCTTGATGAATAATGATCAACCCTTGATCATATGATGAATTTGACTTCAAAATATTGATGATGACCAAAAATGATGAAGTTTAACTGTATGTTGACCATAGTTGACATTTTGTCTAATACAACTGATTTTCAACCATCTGTGCAATTGACTAAGCAAACTTGAGTTGTAAGGCTTGAAACTTGACATAGTGATCCCTTGAGACATATGATGAGGTATGATAACCACTTGAGGTGTAAGAACTCTTCTTTGACTTGAGAGAATAAAAACCCTAGTTTGGTTTGATTGCTTAGGAGAGGGTTCATCTGGCCAACCCTTGAGAAATTCTTGAGTATGGAGATGTGGATTGTCTTGAGAAATAGGACGGAAAATTTTGGGGTATAACAACATGGCAAAGTTACTAGAAGAGAATTATTCTGCTTATATGCTACATATGTTCTGTTGAACAATAGAAAAAGATTTAGAAGACTCTGAAGTTATGAGACTCTGATACGTTGTTTGAAGAAAACAAGTTCTGAAGATCTGAAGATAGAAGTTATGATGATCAAAGTCCAGATGCTACAGACTTATGCTCCTTAGACAATGGGTTCTAAAATATCAAGTGTTGAAGACTCTGAAGACACACTTCTGAAGACTATAAAGACTTGAAGTTTTGAAGATCCAAGTGATATTTTCCTACTTCTTACTCATGCTCTCAGAAGCCTCTTTAGTCAAGAAGTTGTGAAGACTAAGTAACGTGGTTCATAGTGCAATAGTAAAAATGCACAATCAGGACTTGTCTTTCAACTCAGGAATGAGCGAAAGCTCATTGTACTATTTGTCCCCAATATTCATTTCAAACTTCCATATTCTGAATATTCCAGATGTACCCTTCAACGATCACATCATCTTTTCATGGCTATATAAAGGCTAGAAGACTTCTAGAATGAGATGCTAATTCACTGTTCATACGTATCATATATTGTTCATAGCTCAATATTCATAAGTCATATTTGTTCTTAAATCTATTTACATCTTAGATTGTGTAGAAGCATTTCATTGTAAACAAACTCTTATTCAAACTATTGTTTGATTTCCTTGAGAGACCAGTTAGGTCAAACTTCTTGAGAAGTCTAGGACTTGTGTGTCTTAAAGATTGTTGTTAGTCACCTGCAGTTTGGCTTGTGCATTGTATAATTAGTTTGATTATTGGATTAATACTCGCTTGAGAGAGGCAAAATCACCTTGATGTATTTAACTAGAGTAGTATGAGGTTATCAAGTGAACTAGTATAAATATTATGTGTCTTTCTTTCTTTCGCATCTTTTACCTTATTATCAAAAGTTAAGAAGTTTTCTTGAGGGGATTTATTTTTAAAGAAAATATTTTGGTTTAAAACCCAATTCAAACTACCCTTTCTTGTTTTTTTCACACCTCCAACTCCATCTCTCACATTCTTTGATAGATTAGCTTAGAAAACAACATTGAGTCTTAAATCTAGATGATCCATAGGTGGATTTCTCATAAATCGGAGCTGAAAAGTCGTAAGATGTTTGGTTCATTTCTCTTCCTCTTTGTGCATTTCTCTTTTGTCGGGTTATGTTTTTATATTTACTCTAAACATATGTATATATATTTATCATGGTGTTGTATAACGTTTGCTTTACAAATCATTATTGATGGCTTCCTTAATATTTTTTCTTTTTGTTTGAATTGTGTTGCTGTAGAAATAGACCTCACCAACCTTGATAAGGGATGGATATCTATTAGTTTCTAGATTCTAGTGATAGATTTAGAGCTAATATTCACTTTGGGTGCTAAATCTTAATGCCTACTTGTTGTTTGTGTCGTGCAAAAAGAATGTCGATGTGAGTAATGCGGTTGTCTCCAACTTTACGTTATACATAACCTTTGTTGTGGGTATTTTACCCCAACTTTTGCCCCTAATATCCCTTATCATCTCAATGCATCAAGATCACACATGTGTTGATTGGTTTTGTCCTCTACTATCTCTTATCTTTAAGTTTTCCCTTGAAGGATCGCCAAGCACCCTGATTGTGTATTGTGTAATGTGTATTGTGTATGTGTATGATTTACATTTATTTATTTTACTAATCTCTAATAAAAATACGAAAAATATTTGCCTTTGTCTTTGTATATTTGTGTTTTGTAGGTATCGAGCCAAAGCATCCAACAAACAAAGTTTTCTGGTGTTGTTTCCCTAAATCCTCTTTTTGCACATAAAAAATCATTTTTTTGCTGTGTAAATCAATTTGCACAGGCAATGAAATCGATTTGCATACGTGAAGTTTTGAAAAAAATGACAACTTTCAAGTTTGTGATTTTTCACTTTTTTTTCACTTCTTTTGAAAAATATTCTTGGTCATAAAAAAATAATTCCCTGCTTCATCATAATTAAATTCCATCATGCACATTCATTTGATCACATGTGCACCACTTGATTCAATTTGGGCTCCAAAATCAATTTCCAAGCCTTTTTTCTATTTTCAAACCAAACTTTAAACCACCACTAATCCCAAGCCTAAATTCTATAAATAGAGGCCGCATTTCATTCAAATCTCAAGATTTTGATAACTAAAATCAGCTTGCTAAAAAATATATCTACTATCTCCAATTACCAAATTAACCTAAAGCTCTTTCTCCATTAAAGTTAGTAAGCTTTGCATTGAAGCTTACTAATCTTTGAGCTAAAACTTCATCCAAACATTTTTTCTTCATCAGTTCTCTAGATCAAAGCTTATGTTATTTTTAATTAGATTTGAATTGAAGCAAGTTATGAAGTGGTTTTGTTGTCAATCATCAAGATCTACAAGTGGTTGAAGGTGCGAAAAACACAAGAAAAGGGGGGGGATGAAATGGGTTTTATAGCTGGAAACAACTTTTCTTTTAAAAACATTCCCCTTTTTAAAATGATTTTCTTTTGATAAATAATGAAAGAATTAGAAAGCAATAAAGAACATATTATTTTTATACGAGTTCACTCGAAACATCAAGCTACTTTAGTCCACCCTTCCGAGGTGATTTGCCTCTCTCCAACGAGGAGTTAATTCAATAATCCAACTGATTATTACACTTGCTCAACCCAGCTAGAAGTGACTAACACCTGCACACACCAATTGTGTGTGACTAACAACCTCTAAGACTAAATGTCCTAGACTTCTCGAGAATACTGACCCAGCAGGTCTTTCAAGGAAGAATCAAACAACAATTTGATAACAAGTTTGTTTACAAGTAAATATGCTTCTACACAAGCTTACATGTAAACAAATTTTTAGTATAAATGACTTGAAAGAATATACAACTTTTTACAAAGAAATAATAACGTTTGAGCATAGTGAGTTTCCTCGTTAATTAGCAGCTGTTTCTTCAAGTATTCAAGCATGTGATGTAACCGTTGAGGGGTACATATGGAAATATGAAATATATGGCGGCTTGAGAGAACGTTGGGGACAAGATCGTATGCAGCGTTCGTCCTTCATGGTAGTGGAATGAAACGTTTTTTTGTACCATGTTAACGTTATCTTCTAAACCTCGATACGTTAGAGGCTTCTGCGAGCATGAGTAAGAGGAGAGAATATAACATCTGGTTAATCAAAACTTCAAGTCTTCAAAGCATTTAGATCTTCCTCTTCAGAGTCGTTAGCACTTGGTTTTGAAGAACCTTGTATCGAATCATAAGGTTGAAATAACTCCAAGTCTTTAGAGTCTTCAGAGCCACGTTTTCAAAGTCTTCAGCACTTGGTCTTATAACCTTGTATCATAACTATGTTCAGAAGAACTTCAAGTCTTTAGAGTCTTTAGAGTCTTCAGTTCCATGTCTTCAGAGTTTTTAAGCACCTGGTCTTCAGAAACCCTTGTCTTCTGAAACTTGAGTCTTCAGCATCTTTGACTATGCTCATTCAGAATTTCTGTCTTGAGATCTTTAGAATGGTTTCTTCGACTAACGATTAGAGTAACTTAGTTTAAGAGCCTTCTGAAACTTTGCTCGCTACTTGTTTATTATGACACACTTTTGTATAGCATCATAAGAAATTATAAATGAGAAAGGTAAAGATTACTTAACCTTTACATGGAAACTCCCCCTGAATCACAGACTTGGTAAAGATCAAAACTTCTTACTAAGGACCACCTGAGCAACAACTCCCATTGGTTCCAACAAATCAGATGGAAGGATCTTGAGAGTCTTAATTCTTGAAGACACAACTTCTTAACTAAGACCAAGATTTTGAACTTTCAATGTCACTCAGACAAGTTCCAGATTCTCCAGTTAGAACTTGACTTTGAACTAACTCTTCTAGTGTCTAGTTTTAGGAGTCAGACACATGATTTTCTTCAGATTCCATAAAAATCGAGAAAAATAAAAGCAACAAAATTCTACCAAGAAACAACAATTTATATTTGGTAAGAATGTAAGCAACATTTTTCAGAGAATTTGATCATTAAGAATCAAAATTACTTCTTTAACTACTCCCCCTTTTTGTCGTAATCAAAAAGTTATATTTTAAAAATTTAAAAAACACAAGTAAAACAAGAAAGAATAAAGAAAAACACTTTCATTCATTTAAACTAGAAATTTCAAAACATAGAGTTAAAACATTCATCAAAACAACAACAAAAGTTTTAAATCAAAAAGAAGCTTTAAAATGATTTAGAAGCATCGATTCTAAGAGTTATAAGGAGAGGGATTTGGCCAGAATTCTTCTTGAGAATCAACTCCAGCATGTTCTGAACATTGTCATTGACCGTCTTCTATTCTTTAAGTCTATGTTTCACTTCTTTCTGTTCTGCTCTGATCTCTTCAATAGCGGTATTCATAACCTTGAATTTTTGTTCAGCTGAAGGCTCAACCATAACAACTTGAGAAGGTTATTTTGCCTTTTATGCTTTAGAAGCCAGTCTTTCCTTTTCAGCTCTTTCAACTTCAGCTTTTATCCAGGCTTCTTCCTCTACCTAAGTAGTTTGAAGAGCCTTTGCTCCTTTTGCTTTTGGGAAATGAGTTGGAAGGCACAATTTCTTTCATTTCTTCCTCCTTCTGATTGACAAGCTCCACTGCTGTCATCCTTGAAGTTGAAAAGAATTTGAAGATTCTTTCAACTTTAGATTTCATCCATTTCTCATAGTGTGCCCATGAGGCATCCATATCTTTGTGAGAAGAGCTAATCCTAGCCTCTTCATTGGTCTTGATAACCTTCTTATGTTTCTTCTCCATAAACATGTTGAGGCACTCAGGCAAAGTTTCGGGTCTAGGTTTCTCATAGATTATCAGTTATAAAATTAGAGAAGAGAGGTTCAGATGGATAAATAGCTTCAATGAGTCCCAGATGTTCAGACATTCGTCTGATTCAGTTAGGGGAATCTCAAAGATATCAAGATGATCAGATGCCAATCTTTCTGAATCAACATTGTTGGTTGGTGAAGTAGGATCAACACAAACTGTGTTTTGATCAAAATTAGATGGTTGTTCATTAAGGGAAGCAAAGTGGGTATTGAAGTGATTAACAAGAGATTGTGGTGTTTGAAGTTCGCGTACATATGTTACAATGGGAGGAGTGAAATTTATTATTGGTGTTCATGAAATGGGAGCTGTGACAAATTAAGTTATTGTTGGAGACACAATAGATTTAACTGTTTGATTGGTGAATTGATGAGATGGATTCGAGATTGTTGCATAGGTTGGAGTTAAGATGGTGGATATAAGATCAAACAAGGTTGTTGAGGTGAAGGGTTTTGAGATAGCTATGGTAGAGGGTAGTGATACAGATGGTGGTAATGAAAATGAGGGTGATTTAAAAGAGACAGAAGAGATGGGTTTGGTGATGCTTGATAAATAATTTAGTGTTTTGGAAACATGAATTGAAACATAAGTTGCAGAGGATGACTTACTGAGGAGTTTATCTACCAGAATAGCATCATTAAGGAGTTTTGGCTTCTTGTTCTTGTTCTTGTTGTTCTTCTTCTTCTTCTTCATTTTTTCAGAATCACAACCAGTCGCCCTTTTCTTTCTTTTCCCTTTAGAGCAATCCTTTTATTCTTCATCAGATGTAATGGATACATCATGATAAACTTTTCTCATTGATTCAACATACTTAGTCACTTATATCAAATTTCTGGAGATAGTAAACAAAGGAAAGTTCTCAATGGGAACTCTGTCTAAAACTCCAGCCATGTTAAGATGACGTCTCTTTTTGATCTCAGAGATAATCTTCATATTTTTGAGAGTTTAAGATGTGAATGGTTCACCAATACTAGGAACCAGGTAATTAGTAAACTTTGCTTCTTCTATCAGAAATTCTACTAGACCGCTTTCTACAAGAATATTTGTTATCAAACGACCACAAGGAATGTAATTAGGAAACTTCTTTGTTGGGTCTATTGTGGTCGGACTTTTTCTGATCACTTATTTTAGATCACTAAAGAGAACAAATGGAAGATTTACCTTCTTTTTGATCATTAAATAGTACAACATGAATTGCTTATCGATGTTGAAGAATCAGGAGAGCTTGTAGAAGGTCTAGGGTTTATGCAACCCAGAATGATTTTATGCCAAATCCTCAGATTGTCACAAAGATCCTTGCTCTTATAATCCTTCTTTCCACATCATCAAGAAGAAAAAGAAGAAGATCGCTGGTATTCTCAACATGGGGAAAAGGTTCAGAGGTTTGGTCAAGGTAGTCAGACAACTTGAATTCTCATAAAAGAGCAGCGAAACTGAAGAAAGCATCAAGGCCAATGAAGGAAGCCATCATGAGTCTTAAGAGGAAGAAGGAGAAGACTATATGAGCGAGCAGTATCCTCCTGATGATGAGAAGTATAAGCAACTTGAAGACTGTTTGAACACTGTGGAAAATCTGAAAATCTCAAGACTGAACTTCGCTGATTTAAGCCTGGTTCCTGGAGTGGTCATTCCCCGCAAGTTCAAAGTTCCTACTTCTGCTAAATACGATGGAATTTCTTGTTCGAAGCTTCATCTGAAGTCCTATGTTTAGAAGATTCAACCCCACACTGCTGACAGGAAATTATGGATGCATTTCTTCCAAAAGAGTCTATCTGGAGCACAATTAGAATGGTACTAACAACTAGAGAATACTCACATTCATACCTGGAATGAGTTGCAAGATGCTTTCTACAAACAGTACCAGTACAATGTTGAATTGGCATCAACCCGCATACAACTGTAGAGTATGTCTATGGGCCACAATGAGAAATTCGAAGAGTATGCTCAAGAATGGAGAGATCTAGCAGGCAGGGTCCAGCCACCCTTGTCTAATAGGGAATTGGTTGACATGTTTACGGGAACACTGACAGACCCATTCTTAGATCATCTTATTGGAAACTCTTCAGCCAGATTCACCGAGCTGATATTGACAGGAGAACATATGGAAGCTGGAATCAAGATTGGAAAGATTCAAGTCGACACATCTTCAAATGCTGCGAAGAGATCTTTTTGTGGGAAGAAAGAAGCCAATGTTGTGTATGGTCAGAAGAACCGTGGCAAAGCTGATCAGAATCAATCTGTGGGGGTAGTCATGATCTCCAATCCGACACCAGTGCCACCTCAACAAGACAACACGCGTAGATAAAATGCACCAAGAAGACAGTTTAGAAGGATCAGTATGCCATTGTCTCAAGCATTACAGCATATGTTGAAAGCATAGCTGATTACTTTTAGAGATCCGCCTCAACATGTCAACACATCTTCTCTGAAGTAAAATCCCAATGCAAGGTGTGGATACCTCTTCAATAGCCCTGGGTACGACACCAACAACTGTTGGGCCCTGAAGAACAAGATCCAAGACATGATGGAAGCTCAGGAAATTGAATTCGACCCTTATGCCAAAACCCCGAATATGATCAACACACCTATGCCCGATCATGGCAAGAGTACCAACGCTATTGATAACGACTCATATGTCTTTGTTGTGAATGAGTTGACCACTCCCTTGACGACTGTTAAGAAGAGTCTTCTACAAGCTCATTTATTTCTAGGATGTCTTGACAACATCCATTAATACGCGTCCGAGCCCAATGGATGTGACTGGTTGAAGAGAGGTGTTCAGCGCCTGATAGACAACCGAGAAGTGTTGTTCATGAAAACTCCGTCTACAGAAAGTTTGTGTGAAGATGTTTACAAAAGCTTGAAAATCGAAGACGTAAAAGAAGCGATACTAGAAGTCTGGGATACCTTGGGGCAGCCAAGTAGGAAATTTGATTTCATGGTGAAATATACCGCCCCTGAAAGCTACAAGATTGCAATTGAATACACCAAGGCAACCGGATAGGGAGACGACGACTATCCCAAAGAATATGCTGACGTGAACACAATAAGGATCACCTCTGATCATTACCTCGTCCAGACCCATTCCATATTTCTCTAACAAAGCTATACCTTAGAATTATGGAGCCGAAGTTTACTACTATGGCATCAAGCAAGAGCAATTGGCCATCGAAGACAACACAATTGAAGCTGCTAATCCCGATGTCGATAATATCACCAGATCAAGCAAAGTAACCAAAACTAGAAGAGTGTTTTCTCCAGATATCTCTCCTTCGAAAGACACTACTGTACTAGTTTGCATTCCTACTGTTGAACCAACTCCTGAGGCTCGGGGAAAATAGAAAGTGACTCAACCTGCTCAGATAAAAGTACCAAAGGAAGTTGCTGAAGATACTTCCAAGTAAGAGATGGAGGAAATTCTAAAGATCATTAAGAAAAACGATTATAATGTTATGGAGAAATTGGGACAAACCCATCCAAGATTTCCATGCTAGCTCTGTTGCTGTGCTCCGAGGCTCACGCTAAAGCCTTGGTGAAGTTTCTGAAGAATGCTCATATACCGCAAGACACCTCTACTAACCAATTCAAAAGTTGTATTGCTATTCTAATCACGGATAATAGTTTGGGCTTTTCTCATTATGATTTGACTCCTTTCAGAAGAAAACACAACAAAGCCTTGCACATCTCTATAGGGTGTAAGGGCACTAAGATGTCTCATGTATTGGTAGACATTGGCTCCGCTCGAATGTCCCACCAAGAGTGCTCTCGATGACTTGATGCTAAAGAAGTGGTCATGAAACCCAATGACATAATTGTAAGAGCTTTTGATGGTTTGAAGAGAACAGTACTTGGAGAGCACAGCCTGCTGATCAAAGTAGGTTCCCAGACTTTTGATTCTACTTCTTCGTGATGGATATTCGCTAGATTACTCTTGCCTTCTCGGACGCCTTGGATACATGGGGCGTACCTATACCTTACATCGGTTGAAGTACCCAAAGAAAGGGAAGATCGTTGGTGCGAGAAGAAGAATATATGGTAAGCTATCTCCTGTCATTTTGATACATTGAAATGGAAGGCGAATTAATCGACACTCCATGTCAGGCTTTCGAAGTAGTTCCACAAGTCATGCCTATCGACGCTCCTGTCACTCTTAAGGTTACTAGAGTTCCACCGAAGATGGCCTCGCTAAGGGACGCCAGAGCTGTAGTTGAAGAAGGAGGTTGTACCGTTTGGGATCAGTTACCCAAGTTTCCATTCAAATATGATAAGTCTGGTTTAGGTTTCACTTCCAAAGGTCAGAAAATGATACGTCGCGAACGTGCTGTTGGGCCTCTGTTCCGCATCAACAAGAATGGAGTTCATGCTATAGAAGAATAATGGTGATTTCGACATCAACAATTCGATCTTCCCAATTCCCGACGATGGACTCAACAATTGGACGGCTAAGGATGTTATGCCAATCTTCTTTAGTCAGGAGTAATTGTTTTTCCATTTTATGCTTTTTAAGTTTTATTAGCTTTGAATAAAAAGACTCTAAGCCTAGTGCCTTGCCCGGGGCACCATGACTCATTTGTGAGGGTTGTTATTTGTCATTCACATATTTTCATTCAATAAATCATTGGACTTTTGCATTCAAATATTGTGCTCTCTGTCTTTCCTTTTACTTTATCACCTTTTCAAAAGTTATGTGTTCTTACACACACCCACGTAATAAACTACAGATCCACATTCACTCTGGATCCCATCGATAACGACTCTGCTATTGCTAAATATGACTTCGATAATCTGATCTACCAAGCCGAAGACGAAGGAGAGGAAGATTGTGAAGTTCTAGGAGAACTTGCCAGACTACTACAGCAAGAGGAACGGGTTATACAGTCGCATGAAGAACCGGTCGAGGTTGTGAATCTAGGTACCGACGAAGACAAAAAAGAAATCAAGATAGGAGCGGGTCTCGAGAACAGTGTTAAGGAAATATTCAACCAGATGCTGCGACATTACATTGAGATTTTTGCTTGGTCTTGCAAAGACATTCCAGGTTTAGATATCAACATTGTGGTACACCGACTACCAACAAAAGAAGGTTTTCTCCCTGTGAAGCAGAAGGTTAGTTCTATGCATCCTGAGATTTCTGAGAAAATTAAAGCCAAAGTCATGAAGCAATTCAATGTCATTTTCTTAGCCGTTACTTCTTATCCATAGTGGGTTGCGATCGTGGTACCAGTACCTAAGAAGGATGGCAAAGTGAGCATGTGCGTAGACTACCGAGATCTAAATAAGGCGAGCCCGAAATATGATATTTTGCTTCCAATATTGATGATCTGGTTGACAACATCGCTCAGCATAAGGTTTTCTCTTTCATGGATGGTTTCTGTGGTTATAATCAGATCAAGATGGCTCCCGAAGATATGGAGAAAACTACTTTCGTTACACAATGGGGAACTTTCTGTTACAAGGTCAAGTCATTTGGGTTGAAAAATGCTGGCGCAACATATCAGCGTGCTATGGTAGCTTTATTCCATGATATGATCCACCACCCAGGGCGGTTGACAGGTGAAGACCAAGGCGAGGGCATGTGTGGTTGTGGGCCGCAGCGCGCATTTTAATTGAAATTGTTTTTTTCTGAAATTATTATTATATATATATATTATGCTTCTGGTATTATGAATGGATGTATAGCCACCCCAGTGGCAACCCATGTGCTTGTCCCTTACCCTCTATCAGGTCGCTGGTTTGAACCTATCTTTTGCCAAATGTTTTCCATTTTTCTGATTTTCACATGAATCACATACATACAATTGGAGGTGTGTTGTTAATAATACATGCAAGCGGCATAGTGGTGTACTTTTGGACCCACAACCCTTAGGTCCTGAGTTCAAGACTTCGAAGGACCACACTAATTTTAAACACTTGATTTCTTAACATTACTTATTTTCTTTCATTTTTTTAAACAGTTTTAATTTCTCTTCAAATACTTTTTAAACTATTTACTAAAACCCTAAAAAAATGTTTTAATTTTAGATTTAATTTTTAAAAACCTTTATTTAATTTTTAACACAAAAGCGTTTGATTTTTCTTCACATTTAAAATTATTTTCATAATTAATTTCAAATTAACTTAGAATTAGGTTTTTCTAAATTAAAATCAATTCCAAAAAATACCAAAAAATATTTTTCCTTTCAATTAGGTTTTAGAACACTTATGTCTCCATTCAAACATTTTTCTTTTATTTATTTATTTCTTTTTCGCATTTAAAATTCTAGAAATCGATGTATAGGTTGCAAGGTTATTTTTGTAATAGCATAGATTTAATTTCTCGCACTTTATTTTCCACACCTCCAATTATGTAACTTCCCCAAAGCCTTGTAATAGCGTAGGACTTTACTTTCTGCACTTTTACTTTCTGCACCCTATAAACTATATATATATATCTAACTGCTAGTAACTAGGGTTTGTATGGCAAGACTAATCAATGAACATAGATAACCCTAATCTCCAAGATTAATATATATGAAATTAACACACTTTGCACACTCACACCCTCTAGGGTAATCTCTCTTGTTGCCTTTCGAATACAATGGTCATGCCCTCGAAAATAGGAATACCATTAGCAAAAGTCCTTGGATTCAAATCATCACAAAGATCATAATCCCTCAATGATCCTCGATATTGCCTACGAATATATGATCTCGTCCCTTGGTTGTTTCCTACGAATAAGTTATGATTGTCTATACGAATTTGCTAAGGTATCCTTACATGTTGCCTTCAATGACCATAAGATGACCCTACACATGTCCCTTCACATCCAACGGATAAATTTACCTACCAACCAATGGTATGCATAGCGCTATCCTAAAGGAGAAAGAAACTAACAAGAAGGTCCTTTCTGAGTAGGTTATAAGAATCTAAATTGCTTGCTCCAATCTAATCAAAAAAATTCTTTTCACACCTCACACTCTTCTCAAAAATACTTACAAACAAACACTTTGTATACATTCCAACGAGAATCATTACAAAGTTTTACACTTTCAAAGAAACATTTCCAAACGCTTCGTATATACATTCTTGAGGACTAATACAAGAATCATTACGAAGTCAAAGCGAAATACTTTTCAAATATTTTTCAAAATGCTTTTCAAATCACACACACACAGAAAGCAAGTTTTCAAAAAGTGAGCTAAAGAAATTAAGAGCCTGTGGATAACTACGGATGGAAAAGGTTTTAATACTTTCCCTTTTCATAATTACATCCCAAACTCAGAATCGGAAAAAGGGTTTTCCTATTCTTTTCACCTTTCCTTTATTGGATAAAAGAAAAATAGGTGGCGACTCTTGCTATCCGCAACATTTACGATAAAACGCAAAACAAACAAGTCAGTTCTCCCACCGTGTTACAATGCCAATTCTACCACTAGTCGAACAATTTCCATTCTTGCCACTAGAGAAAATACTTTATACTAGTTGATTTCTTATCTTTGAAGAATACCTCTAGCTACTAATCTTGATTTGGGTGTAGCTAACGACCCATCTGCATTGTGTTTCAACATGAACACCTACTTTACTTCGATAGCCTTTGTATGTGCTGGGAATTTGACTAACTCCCATGTGTTATTACTTTCGATTTCCTGTAACTCTTTGACTATAGCTAACTTTCACTATTTAATCTTCAAAGCTTTTTTATGGTTTATTGGTTCAACACTTGCAACTAAAGCAAAATGAACTAATTCTCTATCTGGTGTCACTTCATCATCACCAGTCACTTTATAATCCTGAAGTCTTGCTGGAAGAGCTCTTGTTCGTTGAGGTCTATGGCTTGTGCTATCCACACCATCTTCAACTTCGACATTGACGGGAATGTCAAAAAATTCTTCGAATTCGATTGAAATATTAGCAATTTCTTCGACTTCATCAATTTCTTCATCGAATTCATAGCTCATCGATGGCTTATTAATTGAATCATTAGAATTCCAATCCCAGGAAATTTTTTCATCAATCACAATATCTCTACTCAACATAATCTTCTCATTAATTGGATTTAATAGCCTGTATGCACTAGTTTTATGATATCCTACCAGAATCATAGGTTCCCTTTTGCCATCAAGCTTCCTTCTTCTCGCATCAAGAAAATTCTTGTAACACATAAATCGAAACACCTTCAAATGACTTACTGGTGGTCGTTGCACACTCAAAACTTCTCCTGGAACCTTGTTCTTCAATATATTGGTAGGTACATGTTCCAGATTTATAAACTGCAGTCGAAACAACTTCTCCCTATAAAAGTTTTGGAAAATTCTTCTGCTTCAACATGCATCTCGCCATATCCAATTTGGTTTTATTTCTTTTTTCAGTAATTCCATTATGTTGAGGCATATAAGGAGAAGTTACCTCATGATCGACACCATATTCTACACAAAAATCTTTAAAAATCTTGGATGTGTATTCGCCACCTCCATTTGTTCCCAGAACTTTGATCCTGTTATCACTCTGGTTTTCAACAAGTATCTTAAATCTCTTAAAGATTTTGAATACTTCGTCCTTTCTCTTGATCACATATATCCACAACTTTCGACTGTACTCATTGATAAACGAAACAAAATATCGGTTTCCACCAACGGTGTGTGTTATACCCCAAAATTTGCCCTCCCCGCTTCTCAAGACATTTCACATATCCATACTCAAGGATTTCACAACGGTTAACCAGACAAACCCTCTCCTGAGCAATCAACCCAAACTAGGGTTTTGCCATTCTCAAGTCAAGTTGGACTTCCAATGCTTCAAGTATTCATCATGCCTGATCATATGCTTCAAAGAATCACCATGTCAAATTTCAAGCCTTACAAGTCAAGTTTGCTCAATCAATTGCTTAGATGGTTAAAAATCAACTGTATTGGACAAAAAGTCAAATGTGGTCAACATATAGTCAAACTTCATCATTCTTGGTCAACACCAATATTTTGAAGTAATATTTATCATTTGATCAAGGGTTGATCATGATTCCTCAAGAAAAGTCAAAATTTGATCAAAAGTCAAAGTTTCTAAATTAGGGTTTTTCAGACAAAAGTCAACAAAACTTTGACCAAGCATAACTTTCACATACTTTATCAGAAATTTTTCCACAACAACTCATTTTGAAGAGAATTCAATTCTCTATAACTTCATGTCTCACAAGCTTGGGCAGAAAATGCTTCATTTGGATGTTATGGATCAAAACATTACAGGTCCTTTTAAAAGTCAACAAAAAGTCAACTTTTTGCAAAGAAGTGTTCATGAGCATGGAAACTTCAATGAAGATGAAACCAAAAGGGCTGTTTAGAAGACATCTTGAGCTTTCTAAAAAGTCCAAGAACACCCAAAAATGTTAAAAATTGAGCAAGATACACATTGTGCAAGTTAAGCATTTTTGAGGAGGTGCACAAAGAGAAATACTTGAGAAAATAAAAACTTTTCCAAATGGGCCTAACTTTTCTTGATTCAAACATGTTCCTTATCTGAATTGGAACCTCCAAGCCCAAGGCCATGTTTTTATCTTTTCTTTTTTATTTATTTTGGATTTTTAATCATTTAAAACCAATTTAATTAAAATAAAAGATATAAAATCAAATTTTAAATGCAAGATGGATTTTCTCTCATCCTTAAGGTCCAAGCAAGCCAATTAATCTGATTATTTCGAAATAATTAAGATTGGAAAGTGATTTGATTGAAATTGGCTCAAAAAGGAAATATTTGGTTTGATTCCAAATCAAATTATTTTTCATTGATTGGCATGATATTTCTTCACAATTCCTGACCTAATTCACTCTAGTATATATACTCAATGATTCCAAATGCCACAAGAACGAAATTTTGGCCTCAAGAACCCTAAACCAAGTTCAAAAAACCGTGTCCTTCAAGCAACATAGCAGCCATACTTTTGCTTCAATTCAGACAATTCCAAGCATTGCAATCGTTTCCTGGAGGTCCTCTGAGTCGATCCAGATACTCGCAAGCCAGCCAAATCTCCAAAATCACGAAATCAAGAACACGGTTTGCACTTTCTTTTTCAAAATTGATTTTGATTATTCATGCATATTTAACCTATTTTGATTATTTGTTTATGTTTAGAATGATGTTTGCAAGCTATCTGGGTGGTCCAATTTGATTTTAGATGCCGGAATACCGTGATTCCATTGTTAGGGTTTTAAAGCTCTAATTTGGGATCCATCGATTTAGGAAAAATTGGCCAAAACTAGGGACATATTCGTGTTGAGGAGGTCAAACCGGATCGAACCATGGCTTTACCTTGAATTTATATTGCTTGTGTTGAATTTTTGAAATTTGCAGGTCTTATAGCTACAGACAATCTGTAGCTAAAAGCTATTGCTACGAACAAAAAACCGTAGCTAAAGGTTTGACAAATTCAAACGGGGATGAAGATGTTCTTGGTGCGTGTTTTGTTTGGCATCCAGGGATCAATTTCCCTTATAATTATTTCATTCCATTATGCTAACTAATCCACCCAAGATGGCAAGGCGTCGTGTTCACCTGTAGGGCCTTGTTTCGAACCCTGGCTCCTGCAAATATTTTTTAACAATTGTTCTAACTAACCTTTTTCATGTTTTCTTCATATTTTTTCCATTCAATTTAATTTCTTTTCAAATATTTTTCTAACACATTAAAAAATCACAAAATATTTTCTTTTTGCATTTAGGTCAGAAAAATGCTTATTTAATTTTTAGCATAAAAAATAATATTTTTGCAAGCATATTTTAATTAATTGTTAATTAGTCAAAAACTTAACTTTTAATTTTTTTCTATACTAAAATCAATCCAGAAAATTCCCAAAAAATATTTTCTTATCTAATTAGGTTTACTAACCCTTAAAACTTTTTCCTAACTCAAAAATATCTTTTAATAACATTATTTTCTCTTATTTATAATTCGATTCTTTTTTCCGATTATTGTAACTGTTTCCAGGTTGTAATAGTTTGGATTATTTTCTCGCATTTTCTTTTCCAATATTATGTAACTGCTCATGGGATGTAATAGTTTAATTAGGGCTTTTACTTTCCACACTCCTCAATTATGTAACTGCCCTAAAGCCATGTAATAGCGTAGGATTTACTTTCCGCACTTTATATTTCCACAATTTACTTTCCGCACCCATATAAACTGTTAGTAAATTAGGCGTGTATGGCAAGATAAAATCAACATAGTGTTAGCTGGCAATTTCGAATAAAGAATAATTAGATATCAAAGGGATATTTCGAATAAACAAAGAAATAGGGGTTGATATCAATGATGAATATTGGTTGGAAATATAGAACCATTGTTCTAAAAGGACTCTTTGATTTCTAGTAATAAATGATGGACTTCGATCTGGCATTTTTTAGTGGTTAAATATAAAGAGTTCTTTTATGCAACGTATAAGAATTGGAGCGGTCCGAACAGGTTATTTACGAATTCGAATCGAAAAAGACAAGGAGTACTTTGCTGGCATGGGATTCGAATTTCAAATAAGAGTGTCATTCTAAGAAGACACGTGGAAGTCAATGAACGTGAGAAACCTGCATGCTTCGAACGTGGCATGTTTGTAGAGTCAGACCCTTAGGGTCAAAATACTAATTTACTGTGACTCAAATTACTGTGACTCAAGGGAAACGAGTTAGAAGACAAAATGTATGTACTGAACATCATGGTTCTTTATAATTTAAATCTAAGTCTTTTTATATTTCTTTCACTTTTACAGTGCTTTTGCTCTTAGAATCTTTCGATTTCCCTTTTATGTTCTTGTTTTACTTGCTTTCAAACACATTTATCTCTTTAGAAACTCCATTTTTACTTTGTCCTTTCATTCAAACACTTAATATTTCCGAAACTTTTATATTCTCGTAGACTCTTTATCTTCACGCTTCAAGTGTTAAAACATAAGTTTAATTCGAAGTCTTTCCTTTATACATTTAGTCAGCATATTTCTATAGACAATCTTAGAGAGATCTCTTAAGAATCTTACATTCTACATTAACATACAATATAAATTTATCAAGATAATGGGTATGAACATAGAAATGAGTTATGACACATGTGTCCTATGATCAATCTAGTCGATCCTGTAAGTAACCAATAATAATCAATCAATTGGAAGATTGGCGGTTGTTTACTAGAAATCACTATAAACAAATTGGCACGCCCAGTGGGACTGTGTCATTATAGAAATTTTATCAAACCTATTAGAAAATTTTAGGATCTTCTGAATTTGGAGCGTGTTTCATTATATGAACCTTCGAAGCAGCAAAATAAAGAATAATAATCCACATATACCCAAAAGACAACGTACCAAAACAATGGTTAACACAACTAACCAAGATAGGGGACAAAATCCCCCACAGGGGGCTGCAACAATTGTTTCAAGTTCGATTGATGCCTCCAATACCATCCATGTTGGCAGTTCGAATACGGTCCAAGTAAGTACATTAGAAATACCATCTAACATGTCATCAATGCAAACTATGCCACACATAGGGAATCAACAGTATTCGACCCCTACTAGGCCTCCGGGCTTCGAGCCTTTGAGACCCATAAACCCTCCGTATGGAATGCCAACTTCGTTTATGGCAGGGTTACATAATGCATCAACCTCGTCCCCACTCCAAGGGTCTGGTTCAGGAATGAACCATCTGGGTACAAATTCCTCGAATATAGGAAACTTCGCCCAGTTGCCTACCCTTACAACTAATAGTCAGGCAGCGCTCAGGCAATAGATGGATGATAGCAATCATGATATGGTAGGAATCCTAGCCCGCGAAATGAATGCCATTTTTAATCCCCTAATCCAGAACATAAATAGAACGAACCAAGAAAATGTAGCCCAGATGGCTAGAATAACAGATTTCTTTGGTGCCCCTGATGCGCCTGCAAGACGTAGGCAGAACCTAGTGGTGATTCAAAATGAAGAACCCACAATCGAACAGATTCGACCCCCTATACAAGTGGTCGAAGAGAGAAATATAGGGGCAAGATTAAGGCACCAGGAAGTTCAAGAAGTTCAGGACGAACAACCTAGACCAATAATGATGGTGAATAGCGACCAAAATGCAGACGAAATTGTTCATAGAGTTAGAAATGACAATTTAGTGGCAGAAAATAACCACACCACCATGATCGAAAGAATAATGGCCCATAATGGTTTAAATTCAGGATTTAGGAGGACAAATTACACATCCCCTATTGTAGACTATGTTCTGCAAACAGAATTACCTAGGGGTTGTAAAATCCCTAAGTACACGAAATATTCTGGAGATACGAGTGAATCAACAGTGGAACGTATAGCAAGATATTTAACTGAAGCAGGAGATATAGCAAATAATGAAAATCTTAGGATAAAATACTTCCCAAGTTCTCTAACAAAGAACGCTTTTACTTGGTTCACTACCCTACCCCCTGGATCTGTGGACACGTGGCCTTATTTAGAGTGACTTTTCCATGAACAATTTTATATGGGTCAGTCTAAAATTAGCCTGAAAGAATTAACAAGCATTAAGAGAAAATTCACGGAACCAATAGACGATTATTTGAATAGGTTTCACAGTAGTTCCTGAACACGAATTGGTCGAAATGGCTACTAGGGGCCTAGATTATTCCATTCAAAAGAAATTGGATACACAGTATCTTAGAGATATGGCCCAACTAGCAGACAGAGTTCATCGGGTCGAAAGATTAAAAGCTGAAAAGGCTAGGGCTAGTAAAAATAATAAGAAAGAGAGAATAGCCTACATAGAGGCTGAAGGGGAGAACATAGATGATTCTCAAGACCCTTACGATTTCGATCAGTTCAAAATAGATCTTGAAGAACTGAAGGAAGCACTCCCTTATGCTTGCAACATCATCTACAATCCTAGAATTGCTGCTGAGTTCGAAAGGGCCCAACGCGAAAGAACAGGGGTCAACTGGATGCAAGACAACCAACTGTACAGAGTTTATCCAAAAGCTGATGAGAGTCTGCTCGAATTCTTGGGTCGTTGCCACAAGATTGGAATAGAGTGTTTAATATATCCCAGATGTGCAGCCGTGTATGATAGAGAAATGGCTGAAGCGTTTGAGAGAATTCCGTTTGCATCAGGCTGGGGGCACCAAGGTAGAATGCCTTCGAATCCTGCTAAAATTGGCAGAACCATGCCAAGGAGGCCAGATAGCCCTTATCCTAGGGGAGAAAAGAGAGTTTCTTTCAAACTACCTGCAGAAATCCCCACTGACAGATGGTTGTAGGTGAAGGCTGATAAGGGAAAAGGGAAGTGGTGAAGCTATGACCAAGGAGGCAGGACTGCGATGGCTTACAGGAAACAATTTAATTCGAACAGGAGGGAAGAAATAAGACTGGAGAATTACAAAGGTAAAAATCCAATGTCTCGCTCTTAGTGGCACAGACACCAGAGAAACAAAAAGGCTGAAAGGGATTCGAAGCCCATGGAGATAGGAGAATCTAGTACCAATAACCCATCATCAGTGACCCAGACTGGGGGCAAACCCCCAGTGTCCAGGAAGCTTTTTTCACCAAAGAAAGACATTGGAGAAAATCAGGAACAGATGGTGGCTGCAAACGAAGAGGACTTGATGACTGATGACTTCGAATCGGAGGGGGAATCCTTCTTTAATGCAAACTACAATGTAGTTTCGGTGTTTCCCTGTGAGTACAATCAGGATACAAAAGTTTACACTGGTGAGGAGACTGATGAGGACGAAATGGCCAGACACATGCCAGTGTGTTATTATGTGATAAACAATGGAGCGGTCGAGAAGCAAAACGCTTTCTTCGAGTAGCCAGATGAGGGAATGAAGAACCATCTAAAACCCTTGTTCATCCGGGCAAAGATAGAACAACATGGTGTGAACAAAGTTCTGGTGTATGGTGGAGCTACTGTTAATTTGATGCCCCGCTTCATGTTAAAAAGGATAGGCATGCACGATTTAGATGTTAGACCTCACAACATGGTACTTTCGAATTATGAAGGAAAGGTTGGAAAGACTTTGGGAGTAATACAAGTTAACTTAACAGTTGGTTCCCTCACAAGACCAACAATGTTTATGGTCATAGATGTGAAGGCAAACTACAATCTGTTGCTTGGTAGGGAATGGATTCATGGAATTGGCGCAGTGCCTTCTTTGATGCATCAAAGGTTGGTGTTGTGGAGAGACGATGGAATTATCAAAAACATAGAAGCAGACCAAAGTTACTATATGACAGAGATCAACAATGTGGACAAAAGAAACTTCGATCGAAATATGGCCAACATAGGGCCATGTCACCCACCTGAGGAATATTTCGAGCCCAATAAGAACGCTTACTATTCTTTAACCCTTCATCCCAATGGATTCCAATGGGATAGAGAAATCATGTGGGACGGGCAGGAGATTGAGGAAAATGGAGAAACTTCGACGATACGGCCAACTGGCTGGGGAAGCGAAGATTATTATGACTGAATCAAGTTACTACAAAAAGCTTTCGGCCTATCTGGCTTAGAATAAACGAAAGACGGCTCTCAAAGCCGAAATACAAAACATGGTTGTCGAAGCCATAGATAAAAAAGAAAAAACAAAAAAAGAAATAGCAAGTCCTGAGGGAAACTACTCACACCCACCCTGTGATGGAAAAACTTCTGAACTAATAGATCAACGGCTAGATGCCATTTATGATCAAGAGCCCTTGGGGTTCGAAAAGGATCCAGAGTCAACAAGCGCTAAAATGCTGCCACAAGATCCATTAGAGAAAGTTGATATTGGGGATGGCGTCGAAAAAAGAGTTACGTACATCAATGCGAAACTCAGTCCTAGTCTAAAAAGCAAGGTGATCGAAATGCTCAAACAAAACAGAGATTGCTTCGCCTGGGACTACGACGAAATGCCTGGTTTAAAGAGGGAACTAGTGGAACATAGGATTCCAATCAAGGATGGCAAGAAGCCCATCAAGTAGATGCCTAGACGATTCGCCCCAGCAATCCTCTCAAAAATAAAGGCAGAGGTAGAACGGCTCCTTCGATGCAAGTTTATCAGGACCACAAGGTACGTAGAATAGCTTGTTAACATAGTACCTGTTATTAAGAAAAATGGTTCTTTGCGAATTTGCATAGATTTTAGGGATTTGAATACAACAAACCCAAAAGATGAATATTCCATGCCCATAGCAGAAATGTTGATTGATTCTGCTGCAGGTTTCGAATACCTGAGTATGTTAGATGGATACTCTAGGTATAATCAGATTTTCATTGCTGAGGATGATGTTCCCAAAACTGCGTTTAGATGTCCAGGCGCCTTAGGCACTTATGAATGTGTAGTTATGCCCTTTGGACTAAAAAATGTTGGGGCAACATATCAGAGGGCAATGAACACCATTTTCCATGATTTCATTGAATCATTTATGCAGATTTACATAGATGACATAGTAGTCAAAAGAATGAGAAAACATGGTTTAAAAATGAATCCTCTTAAATGTGCTTTCTTTGTGCAGGCTGGGGATTTCCTAGGCTTTGTGGTCCACAAGAAGGGGATCGAAATTAACCTGAACAAGACGAAGGCTATTATGGAGACAAAACCTCCATCAACAAAGAGAGAATTGCAATCTTTATTAGGTAAAATCAACTTTTTAAGGAGATTCATATCTAATCTGAGTGGGCGAACTCAGACTTTCTCTCCACTCCTCCGTCTCAACCAAGGGAATTTCGAATGGACGGCGCCCTATTTGATGCACCCTCCTATACTTGCACCTCCTTCTAAAGACAAGCCGATGAGACTGTATATCTCTTCCTCCAATGTAACTATAGGTAGTATGTGGGCCCAAAAAAATGATGATGGCGTCGAAAGAGCCATCTATTATATTATTAAGGTCCTAAATAAAGCAGAGATTAGGTATAGCAGCATAGAAAAACTATGTCTCTGCCTGTATTTCTCTTGTACAAAACTTAAATATTATATTAAACCAGTTGATGTTTACGTTTCATCTCACTTTGATGTTATTAAACATATGCTTTCAAAACCAATCATGCACAGCAGGATTGGCAAATGGGCTTTAGCGCTCACTGAGTATAATTTAGTCTTCAAACCTTTAAAGGTTATGAAAGGGCAAGTAGTTTCAGATTTCATAGTGGATCACTTTGTGAGTGAGGGATTCACGTTAGATTATGTTGAGATCCACCCATGGAAATTATCCTTCGATGGGTCAACACATAAAAACGGAAGTTGGGTTGGAGTCCTTATAATTTCTCCTGAAGGAATTCCAACAAAATTCAAGTACAAGTTAGAAGGGCCTCCCTGTTCGAACAACGAAGCTGAGTATGAAGCATTGATTGCTGGACTTGAAGCTTTGTTGGAATTGGGGGCAACCAGAGTCGAAATAAGAGGAGACTCAGAGCTGGTCATCAAACAAATAACCAAAGAATACAAATGTATCAAAGAAAATTTGATCATGTACTTTGTTATTGCTAAAAGATTACTCAAGAAGTTTGAATATGTGGATATAAAACATATTCCCAAAATTGATAATCAGGAGGCAAATGATTTGGCTCAAATAGCCTCAGGGTATAAGACATTCAAAGAAAAACTCCAATACCTCATAGAAACAAGAGGTAGAATAATGGCTACCAAATTATTACCATTAGACTTAGAGAATTCGAAACTTGGCTATGCAAATCAGAAAGAATTCGAAGTGTTAAGTATAGATACTTTGGCAGATACAGATTGGCGAAGTCCTATAGTAAATTACTTGAAAGAACCTTCAGTAAGTACAGAGAAAAAGATCAAATATAGGGCATTGTCTTATGTGTTAATAGGGAATGAACTTTTTAAGAAAACCCCAGAAGGGATCTTACTCAAATGTTTAGGAGAAAACGAAGCGTATTTAGCCTTGTCCAGTGTGCACAGTGGGGCGTGTGGGGCACATCAAGCAGGCCACAAAATGAAATGGTTTCTATTTCGATATGGAATGTATTGGCCCAATATGCTCAAAGACTGCATAGAATTTGCTAAAGGATGTGAAGAATGCCAAGTTCATGTAGGCATTCAGCATGCTCCTGCAAGTGAGTTACATTCAATTGTTAAGCCTTGGACTTTTAGAGGATGGGCATTGGATCTAATTGGTGAAATAAGACCAACATCATCCAAAGGACAGAAATATATCCTTGTGGGTATAAATTATTTTACAAAATGGGTCGAAGTAATTCCTCTAGTGAATGTTGATCAAGAGGTTATTATGGAATTTATCCGGATGTAAATAATTTACAGGTTCGGAATACCAGAAAGTATCACAATAGATCAAGGTTCAATTTTCACAGGGCAAAAAATGCAAGAGTTTGCACAAGAAATGGGATTTAAGTTACTCACGTCAACACCTTATTATGCTCAAGCAAATGGTCAAGTGGAAGCGGCCAATAAAGTCATAATAGGGTTGATAAAGAAACATGTAGGGAGAAAGCCAAAGAATTGGCATAAAACTTTGGACCAAGCTTTATGGGCATGTCGAACATCTCCTAAAGAGGCAACAAATACTACTCCATTTCAACTTACATTTGGACACGACGTAGTGCTGCCAGTCGAAATACATTTACAGTCAGTTAGAATCCAAAGACAAAATGAGATACCAGCTGACCAATATTGGGAAATGATGATGCATGAATTAGTGGACGTGGATAAAGGTAGGCTACATGCTTTAGAAGTTATGAGAAGATAGAAAGAAAGAGTAGCCAGAGCATACAACAAAAGAGTTAAAAGCAACTTGTTCTCAACCAATGATCTGGTATGGAAAGTTATATTACCTATGGATAAAAATAATAGATTCTTAGGTAAATGGCCACCCCATTGGGAGGGACCCTTTCGTGTTTTGAAAACGTTTTCGAATAATGCTTATGAAATAGAGGAATTAGCAGAAGATAGAAGAATCTTGAAGGTAAATGGGAAATACTTAAAAAGGTATAAGCCATGCTTGCAAGAGGTTCGAATTACTACAGAATAATTAAAGTACAAAAATAATAAAGTCAAAATGGTATTACATAAATGCCAAAATCGTTGTGTTCAAATTACAAAAGTACGTAGTAAATATCCTTAACAATAAAAAAGCATTAATAAAATACATTCGAAAATCAGAAAGGGGTGTCTCATTTCAGCTTAGCAAACTTGCTCTTGCATAAGTTGATCTTGCATTGGGTAGCATTTCTGACGCTTTCGAGCCCCTTGATCTCTTCGCTTATTCCTTCAGCTACTTCCATATGTTGAAGACTTTGTGTGACAAGATTTTCAAGCTCTTTGTCATCAACGGGCTTCAAGGCTGCCTGCTCATTTCGAGCACCCTCAATTTTCTTCTTGAGTTCTTCAATCTGGGATTCCCAAAACAAGATTGATCGAGCCAAAACATCATGCTTGTCTTTGGCCTGGATTTTAGCACGCTGCAACACTTCTGCTTCTTCAGAGAGTCTCGAAGTTTGGTCATAAGCTTTAGACAAAGCATCTTATTTTGTTCGAATCTTGGCATCAATATCATTTGCCCTAATATATTCGCCACTAACCTCATTAAGCAAGATTTGCAAATCATATATGGTTTCACCTACTTCAGATGGACAGATGCTGAGATCTATCTGAGAGAGCAACTATTTCATCGAAAAATAGGCTGCAGTGTCTTTTTTCAGAATAGTGAAAATATCAGCCTCAAGAATGGTTTTGTTGACTTGTTGGAGAAGTTGGTCGATGGAAGTAAGAGGGGCATTATCCTTCTTTTGGCTCGAATCTTCAGATTGATTTTTCCCAAAAGAAGAATCTCGTTGAGCTAGCATTAATTTGATGTATTTCAGGGGATTGCTTCTTTTCATTTCCTCTTTCTGCTCTTTAGTCAAAGAGGAAGGATCCTGGTTTCTTGTGGAAATGATTCCTGCAGGAATAGAAATCTCCACTTCTACTTGCATTACTTCATCGTCTTCCCCATATGTGAAATAGCGGCTCACGGTGTGTGTTTCGCTTTCCTCTTCAGATTGGTCAGCAAAATTCACCCTTCTGGGAGAAGAGTCACTAGGAATTTCGATAATAGGAGTTTCAAACGCTATGTTTGGTTCGCCAGCTATAAGAGCTTATGTCGGAGGAGGTGACGTTGCTTGTTGGTCTAAAGCTTCGACCAATGGAGTTGAAGTTGCTTGTTGATCCAAGACTTCGATAGTCCCTGCAGGAGTAGCAGTAGTGGATGAACCTTTGTTTCAAACGGCTTCGTTGAAACCTTCTGGTTGAGGAGAGGCTGCAGGTTTTGAAGCTTGGCCTTGAATGGTAGGAGGATCAGAAAGAGCAAAAGGAACGCTCTGCGCAGAAACAAGGGCTTAACATAAAGAAGGTCACATAGTCAATCTAAAAAAGCATTAAGTGAGATTTACCTTTTGTTCATCAGAAGTTGCATTGCTACCAATACGTTCTGAAATTACGTTCTTCGAAGACTGAGACTTCGAAGGTCCTTTGGATTTAGGTTTGGGAGAAGTTGCATGTATTTTGCTTCCAGAAGGATTGGCGAATTGAGAGCCCTTCGGTTTTGGTTTTTCTTCTTCTTTCGCTTAAGAGGAGAAACCTCTTCATCCTTTTCGATTCGTTCTCGGAATGGACACCATCGCCTTTGTTTCTTAGGAGACTTGGGAGGTAATCCACACGGAGAAATGGAAAGAATAATTGGTCAATTTAAAGGGTAATTTTGACAATAAGAAAGGAGTGAGTGAAGTATTACCTTTTTCTTTTCCTTTTTTGGGGAGTCATTTTCTTGTTCAGGAGGAGGATTTCCAGTTGTGATCATTGGCGCTTTCGAAGTAGAAGTTGAACCTGCCTTGGGAACAACTTTATCCTTCTTCAATTATTTTAGATCAATATCTGAAAAGAATATGAAACGGTCAAGTTTAAAACAAAGTTTAGAACAAATAAGGGAACTTCAAATTTCTTCAGTTCCGCCCCTTCGCCGTTTCGAGACGTGATAGACATGGCTGACAAGTCATAGCGAAGGTGCCCCCTGAAATTGTCTAAATCACATTTAGCCCACACTACCCTTTGGGCAGGTTTCTTGGCATCATTTTCATATCTATGAAGAATGTCCCTACAAACCAACCACCAGGGATATGGGGGAAAAAAGGCCAAAGCCAGCTCTAAAGTAGGTAGGTTTGGAAATTTGGTGGTTGATGTTTAGAAGCCCACCAATACCTATCTTCAGGTTTTACATAAGGATGAAATCGAATTTTTGAAATATTTCGAAATATTTTTGGAAGGCTTGAATTTCCTTGACATGAGTCAGTCTACCTTTTTTGACATGCTCCTGCACAAGGAAAAAGTCAAATCAATTGTTGTTGAATTTGGATGGTGTGAACATATCATTCGAGTAATAAGCCGTCCACCAAGTATAAAAATATTTTGTCATATAAAAGGAAGGAGTAAAGAAGAGTAGTGAAAAGTCAGCAAAGCCAGCATATTGCTTCTGTCGAGTTTCAATTTCCTTGAAGGAGTAGGGTGCCCCTGCTAGACATAGACCCTTTTCTTGTTAAAGAGAGGTTCAGGTAGGATTTGGCATAGTTCGAATTGACGGGCCACGAAATTGGGTTGATAAGCAAGGATGCACACTTGTCTCTTCACAGGCGTAATCCTAGAGATGATAAGCCTAGGGTTCAAAAAGGCACACCAAATGTCCCTGAGTACCTTTTCTTTGATGGCTTGTTCAAGGGGCATGGTAAACAAAGTTGGACCACAGTTTTGATTGGCGAAAGGGGCCATTGAAGGGTCGAACCTATGCCTCTTAGAGAAAATCATCATATAGTTTGAAATTCCTGGCAGCAGATACGTGATGTCACAAAGAATGTTATGACACAAAGATCTCGACACTGTTAACAATTCACATAGTAATTTAAAGCGAAGAAAGAACACAATCAATTGTTTACCCAATTCGGTGTAACTACACCTACATCCGGGGCTACCAAGCCGTGGATGAAATTCACTATTAGCATTATTAATTCAGAATAAACCAACGGTTTATCTCCTTCACTTAAGACCACCGTAATACTTGAATCGACTTTGAGATTTTTGTATCGCAAATGTGCGGATAGCAAGAGTTTCCACCCACTTTTCTTTTATCCAATTAAGAAAAGGTGAAAAGAACAGGAAAAGACCTTCGTTAGATTCTGAGTAAGGGAGAAGGTTATGAAAAGGGAAGGTATTAGCACCCCTTTCCATCCGTAGTTATCTACGGGCTCTTAGTTGCTCTTAGATCACTTTGAAAAATGTGTTTTCTGTGTGTTTGACAAAAATGTTTTGAAAAGGCATTTCGCTTTGACTTTGTAATGATTCATGTAGGAATGTATACAAAGTGTTCTGAAATGTTTCGTTTTGAAAAGAGTTTGAACTTTGACAAAAGTGTGTGGTGTGAAAAGTATTTTGATAGAGCAAGCAACTAAAAGTCTTAGTACCTACTCAGAATGGTCATTTTCGTGTTGCTTTCATTTCCTTTATAATAGTCCTATCCATACCATTATTTGGTAGGTAACCTTATTCGTTGGATGTAAGAGGGACATTCGAAGGGACATCGGATGGTCATAGAAGGCAACTTGTAGGAAGTATCCTAGCATATTCGAAGGGACTATCATCATTTTTCGTAGGTGACAATCGAGGGTCAAGATCATGTATTCGTAGGCGACATCGTGGGTCTATGATCTTTGTATCGAAGGGACTATGATGATTTGTTTTGAAGGCAACGGTGCTAGAATACCTCTACGTTCGAGGGACTTGACCATTTAATCGAAAGGCAACGAGAGAGAATTACCCTAAGGGGTGCATGTGTGAAAGAGTGTGTCAAATTCAGATATGTGTTATCTTGAAATTATGAGTGATCTATGTCCAATTTTATCTTGTCATGCACGCCTAGTTACTAGCAGTTTATTGGGTGCGGAAAGTAAATTGCGGAAATGTAAAGTGCGGAAAGATAAAGTCCTACGCTATTACATGGCTTTGGGGCAGTTACATAATAAGAGTGCGGAAAATAAAAGCCCTAATTAAACTATTACATCCCATAGGCAGTTACATAATTGAAAAAGAAAAGCAAGAAAAATCGTCCGAAACGTTACAACCTGTAAACAGATACATAATCGGAAAACAAGAGAAATTGCATAAGAAGAAAATGTTAGTAAAAAGCATGATTTTTGAATGAGGAAAAAGGTTTTTGATTAGTAATGGCATTAATATGATAAGATAAATTTTTGGTAATTTTCTGGATCGTTTTGGTAATTTAAAAACAATTAAAAGTCATTTAAATGATTAATTAATAATTAAATAAAATATGCATGCAAAAATAATAATTTTAATGCTAAAAATTAAATAAGTATTTTTCTGATAATAATGCAAAAAAGAAATATTTTTGGTGATTTTTAGATGCATGATAAAAAATATTGAAGATAAATTAAATCTGATGAAAAATATTAAAGAAAATAGAAAAATAGAAAAATATGTTAGTTTTTCAAAGGAGCAAAAATATATTGGTCTTGCCAGGATTCGAACTGGAGACCCTTGCTTCACACACACGCTGCCATGACCAACTGAGCTAGAGCGTTCACGTGTTTAGGAATTGAAACGAATTCGTTTTAAACGAAATTGCACCCTGGACATTCAAATCACGTGCGAAGAACACCTTCTTCTTCGTTTGAATTTTTGAAAACTTAGCGTCGGCTGAGTTCGACGCTATGGCCCCTGTAAATATCAAAAATCCAATACAAGCAATATAAATGAAATTCAAAGCCATGGTTCGATTCGTTTTTGTTCATTGATCATCCTGGTAGCCTTGGTTTGGCCCAATTTTACGTGTTTTAGGAAGCCCTAAATCGAACCAGGAAACCCTAACTATGGTGAATCACGTTTCAGGCCACGAAAATGCAATTGAACTATCCAGAAAACTTGCAAACTTTGTTCTAAACACAAAACAAACATCAAAACATGTTAAAAACGCATGAGAATTAAAAATCAATTTTGGAAAAAATTTGACAAACCGAAATCGGGATTGCTTGATTCTTGATGTTTTTGAGGTTTGTAAGGGTCTGGATCGATTCAAGAGGATTCAAGGAATGCAATGGAGTGCTTGGAATCAACTGAAACGATCTAAAACCAAGGCTGCAGGTTGCTTGAAAGGCACGGATTTTTGGCTTTAGGTTAGGGTTCTTTTGAGCAATTTTTCTGTTCTTTTTCATGTTGTATGCATTGTATATTTATAATGGATGGATTTTGGGCTGAATTGAAGAGCAAATATTGATCAATCAATGTAAAAAATATTTGATTTTGTATGAAATCAAATCTTCCTTTCTTGATCCAATTTCAATCAATTTCTTGCCAAGTCAATGCAAATTTCGAAATTTGCCAGCTTATATGAGTTGCTTGGATCTCAAGAATGAGAGAAAAATCAACTTTGCATTTAATTTTGATTTTATACCTTATTTTTTAATTTAATTTGTTTTTAAATGAATAAAATTCAAATTAAATAGAAAAATAAAGACAAAATTCGTGGCATTGGGCTTGGAGGTTCCAAATAAGATGAGGAACAAGTTTAAACCAAGAAACGTTAGGCCCATTTGCAAAATTTTGGATTTTGACAAGTATTTATCTTTGTGCACCTCTTCAAAAATGCCCAACTTGTGCAAGGTGTATTTTGCTCATTTTCCATATTTTGAGTGTTCTTGGACTTTTTAGAAAGCTCTAGGTATCCTCTAAACAACCTCTTTGGTTTCATCTCAATTGGAGTTTCCATGCTCAATAAAACTTCAATACAAAAAGTGGACTTTTTGTTGACTTTGAAAAGGACCTGTAATGTTTTGATCCATACCTTCCAAATGAAGCATTTTTTGAACATTCTTGTGAGACATGAAGTTGTAGATAATTGAATTTCTTTCAAAATGAGAGGTGGTGGAAAATTTTCTAAGAAAGTATGAAGAAGTTATGCTCAGTCAAAGTTTAGTTGACTTTTCATTGGAAAACCCTAATTTGGAAAGTTTGACTTTTCAGAAAATCTTGAGTTTTCTTGATGAATCATGATCAACCCTTGATCAAATGATGAATGTGACTTCAAAATGAGGATGTTGACCAAAAATCAGGAAGTTTGACTGTATGTTGACCACATTTGACTTTTTGTCCAATACAACTGATTTTCAACCATCTGAGCAATTTTCTGAGGAAACTTGACTTGTGAGGCTTGAAACTTGATATGGAGAATCATTGAAGCATATGAGGAGGCATGATGATCATTGGAGATGCTGGAAATCCATCTTGATCTGAGAATTGCCAAACCCTAGTTTGGGTTGATTGTCTAGGAGAGGGTTTGTCTGATCAACCCTTGAGGAATCCTTGAGTATGGATGCATGAAATGTTTTGAGAAGTAGGAGGGCAAATTTTGGGGTATGACACTACCCAATGCAACTTCAATCTAAGTCCTACTTAGACCTGTGTTCCTACTCACTCCCCCCAATCACAATAGTGATATCAACCTATGGATTAATTGAATTGTGAAGACACTCTTCAATAAACATACTTGATTTTGCTTCAAAGCTTTAATCAAGAGACACAACACTTGTGCTTCAAAGCTTTGAGTGATAAAAAACCCTTACAACCAAATCCTAGTCCAAGGCACTTATCAAATGATAATTTCTTGGCTCACAAGAGTAACTAGAATACACAAATTAACAGTCTGCTAAATCTTCAATACACAGTAAAGGCGCAGCAGTAGAATAAGGGTTCTTTTCCTATTATAGAAGCAGTAACAAGACTTCAGTTTTGGGCTTCCATAATAATAGCTAGGGTTAACTTAATTTAACCTAAAGACTTGGTCTTTTTAACAAACCAATTTAGGGTTAAATAAGATTAACCACAGAGCCACGTGAGCATGTGATCCAATGATATAATCCATAATAAAAACAGCTCAACAGAAATCCTAAAAAGTCTCAGGAAAAGTGAATCTGCAGAACAGCAAATGTCACACAGAATGTCATAACATTGGTTATGACATCAGTCATTCTTCTGCAGATTTCTAGCAAAACAGTTAACTTCTGGTCTGAGTTGTACCTATATTATTCTTCTTCTACATAATTTATCTTCAACTCTGAATGTCATGACATCAGTCAAGACATTGACATATACTAGTTTTACCAAAAATTAAAGCCAACATAAAAACACTTACAAACTCCCCCTTTGGCAAATTTTTGGCTAAAACACTAAGCTATCAGAGAACTAATGCAGCAGAAATAAAATAACCAGTCTAAGCTAACTAAGCTAAATAACCAGAGCCTAATAAAGATAAATTCATCCCACAATTTCCCATAAATTCTTCTCCCCCTTTTTAGCCACAAAGGGGCCAAAGGTGCCAGTACAAATTCCCAAAATTCATTATATAAAAGTAATAGCAGAGTTGAATATTACAGCCCTGTAATGAAATACAAAGTTCAAATCAAATAGAACCAAAAAACAATAGAAAAAAAACAAAACACAAGTAACAGCAGCACAAGTGATCAAAAATCAAGCACTTTCTTCTCCTGAAGAAGCACTGTGGTACGTAGCATCTTCTAAACTACTATCAGCACCAGTCTCTTGTTCTGCATCAGCATCCTCATTCAAATCTGCAGCAGTATCCTCAGCTAGCCTTTTATCCTCAACCTCAATTTCTTTTTCTTTCTCCAAGGTAGAGATCATCTCCTCAAGACTATGCTTGCTTGCTTCAAGCTCCCTGCAAGTTGCTTTCAGCACAGCAATGACATCAGCCTTTTGAGAATTATCCTTGACATTTGATGTCTCAGCAGATGTCATGACAATGTCTGGGACATGTTTCCCCTGAAACAGCTTGTAGTGGAAACCAAGAGCAGGAGCTCTTTTACAAATAGAATCTCTGTCTACCAGGATGTCAGGGTATCGGTCTGTTATAATACCACACAAGAGGGAGGGAAAGGCTATTGGACCTTTGATAGCATAACTGTCTGTATGTTTTAAAGTTTGCTCAAAGATATAGGTGCCATAATCAAACTTTGTCTTTGTTCCAACAGCAAAAATAAATCTTCCTGGGCCAATGGAGATGGTGGACTTGTGATTTGTGGGAACCTAGTTGGCTGCACCTATCTTGTGCAGAATAGCAAACTTGACACTCAGTTTGCTAGCAGTCAACTTTCCCTTCAATGGCCATTGTTTCACTTGCTTGGAAGTGATGGTTTGGCATACTTGGTTATCTGTTTCTTCAAGCTCAGGTTGAGCATCATCAGATCTTCCCAAATATTTGTTGATTGCACTTGGAGAGAACTTCACTTTTCTTCCTCTCACAGACACACTTTTAAAATCTGCTGACCTTCCATCAGCACAGCCACTAGTCAGATTCACAATAAAATCCTTCACCAAAATATCATAACAATTTGAAACCTTAACCACATTTTTCATCAGGCCAGCTGCCTTGGTCAGATCCATAACTTCCTTGCATTCAAGGGCACTCCCGTTCAACTCCCTCTCCAAGGCAATTCTTTTCAGAAAAACATACTTCCACCTACTAGCATTCTTTAGATGGTGAAAGGAGATGTTATCAATAGCCACCTCAGGAACCTTAGGCAGTTTTCCAAGAGAGGGTTTCTTCCTAAGAGGAATGTCTGAGACATTCTCTTCAACATCAAAATCTGAATCCTCATTAGATTCTGAGGGTTCAGGAACCTTTCTCTTCTTGATGATTGGAGTTCTCTTTGGTCTGGAGATACCCCCAACAGATTTTATCCTTCCCTTCCCCTTGGAAGTTCCAGCCTTTTTGTCTTTTTCACACTTTTCTCCAGCCTTGCTTTCAGCCCTAGGAGTCTCATGAGCAGACTTGATCCCTCTCCTTGGAAGGACTTTGAGTAGCATTCTGCTTTTATTTTCTACTCATCATCCTCTTAGCTATGCTAGGGTTAACACTAGCAATAAGGTCATTGTTAGAGAATTCTTCATCAAGATCAATAACAGGAGGTTCAACAACATTTTCAGAGGTTTTCTCTGGAGATTTTTCAGTTTCGTGAGTTTCTCATGAGATTCTTCAGGATTATTAGCAGAAGGTTTCTATGGAGACTTCTCCATGTTTTCCTCAACAGGATTCACATGAGACTTATCAGGGGTGTCATCAACAGGTTTCGGGGATTTATCAGAAGTGTCATCAACAGGATTTTCAGGGAATTTCCTAACAATGTCATCAGATGTCTTGACATTCTGTGTGACATCTGGATCAGTTGCTAAATTAGGGCTAGCAGATTCTTGATTCAAGGGAACAGATACCTCAGGTACAGAGTGATTCTCATTCAGAATCCTAGTAACTAGTCTAGCTATGGCTTGATGAACATATCTAGAACCTTCCCTATTAGTTATCTCAGGAGGAACAGAGGAAGACGGTTCAGTAGTCTTACCAGATGGAGAGACTTGAGACCTTCTTGCATGTCTGGTACAAAGCTTCTTGACCCTCCAAGGATCAGTTGCCATGGCACGAAGAGGAGTAACTTCCAGAACCTCAGTCTCCATTGCGTTTGCCCTAGGTCCAGAATCAGTGGGAGAAGGAGAACTAGCTTCCTTTGATGATGAAGATGATGATGACATACTTTGTTGAGACATCTTGAGAGAATGAGAAAATAATTGACAGGGAGTTTGAGATTTTCTATTGAGGGAATGGAATGTGATACAGCCAAATGGAAAAACTGGGATATAAATATGACTCTTCCTCTTCTTAAATTTTTCAAAAGAGAGAGGGAAATAATTAATTAGCCCAATCACAATTAAATTAAATAAAATGTCTCTTCCTTCCCTTGTTGTAAGCAATATTAATTGCTACAACTCTTCACATTGGCAAATACCCAACTTACCCCTTCAATTCTCAAACTGATTAGCATCAAGAGCTTTAGTAAAAATATCAGCCAGTTGAAGTTCAGTGGCTACATGCTCCAACTTAATCACCTTCTCTTCCATAAGATCTCTGATAAAGTGATGTCTAATGTCAATATGCTTAGTCCTGTTGTGCTGTATAGGATTCTTGGAAATGTTAATAGCTTCTGGTTGTCACAATATAATGTCATGACATCCTGTGACATTGTACTCTCGATCCGCTTCATCGGATCATTTGAGAACAATCGCTACCACCGCTATGTATTCAAAGTAGATAATAAACACACAATTTTGCTTCTTGCTGAACCAAGAAACAAGATTGTTTCCCAAAAAGAAGCATCCTCCAGAAGTGCTTTTTCTATCATCAGCACTACCAGCCCAATCAGCATCACAATAGCCTGATAGAATTGGTTCACATCCATGAGAATACAGACATACCATAATTGTAAGTTCCACTCACATACTTCAGAATTCTTTTCACCTGGTTGATGTGACTTACTTTAGGTTCAACACGGTATCTTGCACACACTCAACCAAAGGAAATGTCGGTCGCTGGCTGTTAAATCGATGAACTTCCTATCATCTATGCAAGCTTTGATCTACATTTGTCCCACTTGTGTCTTTGGACAACTTTAGATGAGTAGGTGCAGGAGTCCTTTTATGGCTGGCATTTTCCATCCCAAACTTCTTGACAATATTCTTTGCATACTTACTTTGAGAGAGGAAAGTTGAGTCTTCCATCTGTGTGTTGTAGTCCAAGAAAGTAGGTCAATTCTCCCATGAGGCTCATTTCAAATTCAGCTTGCATTTGGTTGGCAAAATGTCTCACCATTTTATCTGACATTCCTCCAAACACTATGTCATCAACATAAATTTGAGCTACCATTATCTTTCCTCCTTCATCCTTGACAAAGAGAGTTTTATCCAAACCTCCTTTCCTGTAACCTTTGTCAGTGAGGAACTTTGTCAACCTTTCATACCAAGCTCTAGGAGCTTGTTTCAGACCATATAGTGCTTTCCTCAATTTGTAAAGATGATCAGGAAAGTTATGATCCACAAATCCTTTAGGTTGTTCTACATATACTTCCTCATTTAAGTAGCCATTTAGGAAGACACTTTTCACATCCATCTAAAACAGCTAGAATTTCAGAATGCAAGCAACTCCTAGTAGTAATCTGATTGATTCCAGCCTGGCCACAGGAGCAAAAGTCTCATCAAAATCAACTTCTTCAACTTGAGTGTATCCTTGAGCAACAAGTCTTGCCTTATTCCTGGTGACAACCCCTTCTGCATCTGACTTGTTCTTGTAGATCCACTTTGTGCCAATGATGTTTGTTCCTTCTAGTCTAGGAACTAACTCCCACACTTCATGTTGTTTGAACTGGTTCAATTCATCTTGCATTGCTCCAATCCAGTATTCATCAGTCAAAGCCTCTTTAACATTCTTTGGTTCAATCTTAGACACAAAACAAGAGTTTGAGATGATTTCTCTAGATCTTGTAATGACTCCACTGTTAGGATCTCCTATGATGAGTTCCTTTGGATGATCTTTCTGAATTCTGATGGAAGGATCTTTGTTGGCTTCCTCTGGTTCATACTTTAGTGAAGTAGGGATAGGCACATCATCCTTATTAGACACTTGAGGTGATGTCTCAAACAATGTCTCAACATCATATGGGACATTTGTTTCCTCATGGTGATCATCAACTATGACATTTATAGACTCCATCATAAATTTGTTCCTAGAATTGAATACCCTATATGCTCTGCTGTTTGTAGAGTATCCTAGAAAAATTCCTTCATCACTTTTAGAGTCCATCTTTCTCCTTTGTTCACGATCTGTCACCATATAGCATTTGCTCCCAAACACATGGAAATACTTCACAATAGGTTTTCTTCCTTTCCATATTTCATAAAGGGTGGAGGATGTTCCCTTTCTCAAGGTGACCCTGTTGTGGACATAACATGCTGTATTCATAGCTTGACCCAAAATGAATAGGAAGCTTCTTGGCATGTATCATTGCTCGGCGATTCTGTATAGTTCTGTTCTTCCTTTCCACAACTCCATTTTGTTGAGGAGTTATAGGTGAGGAGAACTCATGATTGATTCCTACGAGGGCAGAACTCATCAAACTTGCTATTCTCAAATTCCTTTCCATGATCACTTGATTCGACAATGCATACTTCTTTTTCTCTTTGAAGTCTCCTGCATAATTCTTTAAAAACATCAAAAACATCAGATTTTTCCCTGATGAAGTTTATCCAGGTAAATCTGGAAAAATCATCCACAACAACATAAGCATATCTTTTTTCACAAAGGCTTTCAACCTGCATAGGACCCATCAGATCCATGTGCAAAAGTTCTAGAACCTTAGAGGTGGTCAGATGTCTTGACTTTGGATGTGATATTCTGGTTTGCTTTCCAACCTGACATTCACCACAAACTCTCCCTTCATCAATGTGAAGTCTTGGAATCCCTCTGACAGCCTCCATGGATATGATCTTTTTCATCCCTCTAAGATGTAAATGACCAAGTTTTTGGTGCCACAGTTTCACTTCCTTTTCTTCTTTGCCTGTAGTGCACACAGAAGAATAGTTAGTGTCCTCAGACTCCCATAGATAACAATTGTCCTTTGATTTGACTCCTCTCATAACAACTTCTTATTTTTCATTGGTTACAAGACATTCAGACTTGGTGAAGTTGACCTTGAATCCCATATCACATAGTTGACTGATGCTTATGAGATTGGCAGTCAATCCATTTACCAGCAACAATTCATTTAGGTTTGGAACTCGGGCGGTCAAGTTTCCAAAACCTTTGATTTCTCCTTTAGCTCCATCTCCAAAAGTAACAAAACTAGTAGTATGAGGTTTGACATCATTCAGTAGGTTCTTGATTCCAGTCATATGCTTAGAGCATCCAATATCAAAGTACCAGTCTTCCTTGGTAGAAACTCTAAGGGAGGTGTGAGCTATCAAGGCTATAGTCTTCTTCTTGCTTTGTATATGGTACCTTGTTGGTCTTAGGCTTGACATAAGGGTCGATTAGGATATCCATATAGTCAGCAAAATGGCTTTATGTGCCCAAACCTTCCACAATAATGACATCTCCATCTTTGAAACTTTTCTTCATGTTTCTCGATCTTGATGTTGAGCCTATGTTGTGACATACGCTTTGACATTGGTTTATCGGATCTGTTCTTCTTCTTGTTATTAGCAAATTTCTTTGCAGCCACATATCTGAACGGACACATTTCTGCCCTATATTGTGACATACGCTTTGACATTGGTTTGCGGGCTGTTCTTCTTCTTGTCACCGGTGATTTCTTTGCGACCACTATCCTAGACCATGCATATTTCACGCATTTTGTCGATCTGAAGGATTTCCTCCAACTTATCGGTTCAGTTGTCGACATCTTGACGAGACTTAGTCATCGATTAGGTTTGAGTTCAACACTATAACTTCCTTTGTTGAGATGACTTATAGTAGCGATGTCGCCTTCTTCTCGATCTCGACTTCACAATTAGCTTTTACATTTCTCATTTCTTGTGGACTTCAACATACGATACGGCTTCTTGTAAGTGTCGGCAAGTTCTTCAAATGTCACTTCCTCATCACTAGTATCATTATCGAGTTACGAGACTCGGATAGTGCGGTAACTAGTTTGGCGATTCTTCTTGAATCACTTTACGAGTCACCATCGGACCAAGTGGCGGACATTCCTTTCTTTTGTTTCTTTAGAAAGGTAGGACATTCGGCTCGAATGTGCCCATATCCTTCACATCCATGGCCTGGATTCCTCTGCTTTGACTTCCCTTTTCTTGGACTTGGATCTTCGTTGGGTCATAAGTTTTTTGATGTCGGATGGGATGTTCTTGACATTGGACCTTGACTTTGGGTCAATTCTCTTGATGAGTTTGTTGAACGCCTTCCAAGCATAGCTATTGCTTGATATCTTCTCTTCATCACCTTCCTTGCTTTCCTCTTGAGTATTGGATACAAGGGCTATGCTCTTGTTTTCTTGTCAACATTTTCACTGATCCCCATCTCAAATGTCTGAAGTGATCCAATGAGTTCATCAACCTTCAAGTTGCAGATATCTTGAGCTTCTTCTATAGCAGTTACCTTCATTGCAAACCTTTTAGGTAAGGATTTGGGAATCTTTCGTACTAGCTTTTCTTCTGACATCTTTTCACCCAATGCTCCTGAGGTGTTGGCAATCTCCAAGATGTTCATGTGAAACACATGAATGGTTTCATCTTCCTTTATCTTCAGATTCTCAAATTTGGTAGTGAGCATCTGAAGTCTAGACATTCACCTTGGATGTACTATCATGAGTGGTTTTGAGGTGTCCCAAACATCCTTGGCGGATCACCTGATGTACTAGTTTGAAAATATTTATGTCAATTCCATTGAATAAGGCATGCAATGCTTTAGAGTTTCCCAGTGCTAGCTCTTCTCCTTCTTTTCTCCATTCTTCCTCAAGTTTCAGGCTAGTAGTCTCATCTTTCTCAAGTTTGGTGGGATGTTTCCATCCTCTGTCAGCAGCTCTCCAAGCCTTGTTATCAAGTGACTTTAAAAATGCAACCATACAAGGTTTCCAATAATCATAGTTAGATCCATCCAAAATAGGTGGTCTACTCCCAATCCTCCTTCCTTGTCCATAGCGCTGAAAATAATATCCTAGATCTCACCGAAATAGGGCAAGGTGCTGCTCTAATGCCAATTGAAATTTCGGCGGATCGTGATGTCGAGAGAATGTTATGACCACGATGTCGACACTCTGTTAACAATTCACCGATAATTTAAATAGCGATAAAGAACACAATCAATTGTTTACCATTCGGTGTGTAACTACACCTACATCAGGGGCTACCAAAATTGTACCCCAAAATTTACCCTCCTTTTTCTCGCGTTCCTGACTTATAATTTGATTGCATAAACATACATGTAGTCGCATACATAGCATTCATCATAAGGAATATCAGATTCGAGGTATCCCGAATGGCACCCAAAAAGAAGGAGTTCATTTCTCAATAAAGTGGATTTCGGGTTTCAGCGCATTTTGAGAACTCGAGAAGGCGTATCTCTTACTCCCTGGAGTATTTTATGTTGATGCTTGATTTGTATTCCCCCCCTCATGTTTATCTACAACTTTCGTTTGGAAGTCAAGAACGGATTTTGTGAGGAAGGATCTTAAAAGGAGTCATTTTTCTCGGCATATCAAGTTGATTTTAGTGCTGAACCGTGTGTTTTGGCTCATTGAAAAGGCCTTATCTCTTAGCTGGAAGCTTGGAATTGAGCGGGACCGATTTCTAAAATTCCGTATCAAGGTCCTCTACAATTTCTATTTGCAACTCGAGAGCTAATTCCCCACCGATCGGTACCAATTTTAATCTCGAGTTTGATTTTGAGTGAACGAGCAATTTTCATCGATTCGCGAGGTTGAAAATCATATCTCACTCGATTTTCATCGAAGCGGGGCGGGACGGTGCCAAAAGTTCACAAATCTTGTTAGCTTCAAATGTCGAGATTCGCATGTGCAAATTCGATCAAAAGGTCCTCGTCGGGCGTTTTCCTCCGCAGGCGGGAACGAAATTCTGCACGTGTCAGTGGTCCAAAATTGAGGCTGAAACTTCAAAAATTTCTATTTCCTTGACCGAGCATCGGATCAAGTCGGTATTTTGATTCTCACAAGCAAAATCGCATTTCAGACACTTTTCGTTTACATTCCGACTCAATTCCACGGTTTGGTGTTTTGCATTAATTACGAAAATTATTCGGATAATCACAATTAGCTTGTTGATTAAGGATCCAAAGCTATAAATAGATTTCCCTCTTCACAAATCACAACAACACATTCATTTGCTTAATTTCCCACTACCAAACACACTCAAATTCTAAAGCACAAAAACTCAAGAAAGTTCAAACTTCAATTTTCCTCAAGCAACCACCACGGGCATGGGACCACAGCACACTGCTTCTTTCATAGGCGGCAGCGCGACCCAGCGCGCGATCTGCTGAATCGGTTTTCTTCCATCAGACTCCTTCTACTTCAATCTAAGGGATCTTCTCGTCTTTCTATTCACATTTGACATGGAAGGAGCGGTTTAATCTCGGTTTTCTCTCAAGTTCAAGATTCAAGAGTTTCTTCTTCTTCTTCTCCAAATTCTCCATTGAATTTCAAGCTTTTCTTCAAGGATTCAAGCCTAATTTCGAAGATTATCCATATTTCCTCATTGATTTGGTATTTTCTTTGAAGAGCACAAGGAATTCCTCTTCAATTTGACTCCAACTTCAAGTACAAGTAAGTGTTAGGTTCAAATAATCACTTATTTTAAGCTGTTTTTGAACTTTCAGCTTTTCTTGAAATTGAACAATGAAATTGCATGCAAACTCAATGTAGATTCTAGGTCTTGAACTTGTACTCTTGGATTCCTTGATTTGAATTGGATTTTGCCGCCTTATTTGTGTCGGAATGTGAATTTTGCTTCATAGCATGCATATACACTTGTGCATTTGATTTCTCCTTGCATGTAAGACATGAACTCGTACACTTTTGCATCATCCATCGCATGCTCATGCATTGGTGAGTATCTAGCTTGATTCATGGTGATTTGAAGCATAACTTGCATTCAACATGTAGCTTCCAAAGCATTTGGATCATTATGTATATTGTGCATTATACGTAGTCCATGCATTTGCACTCCAAGTGTTTGTGTTAATGTTTCACTTAGGACTTGACATGATCGACCTCCATTGCACTCCTTGTAGTGGTTAATTCCTTGCATCCACACATGTTCATTCCTAGCATTGTACATGAGCATTGAAATTCCTTTTGCATTGCACTCCTAGCTTGTTCATGCATAACTTCACATGCGAGAACGTTAGAGTTGTTGATTTGCTTTCCATATATGGCCATGCACAACATTGCATACATGAACATGGAAATTGTTGATTCGTCATTTGCATTCCCTATATGTCCATGCATAACATTGCAGACATGAGCATGGGAACTATTGATTCATCGCTCGCATTCCGCATGTATTCGTCCATAGCCTTGCACGAGCATCGGAATTGTCATTCCTCCTTTAGCATCCCGAGCATGTTCATGTCTTGACCCTTATTCATAAGCATCATAGCTATTTGTTTCCTTTGCTAGCACGCCGCACATGTTCATGCATAGCATCACGCATATGGGCATTGAAACCGTTGCGTCAACTTGCATTCCTATGCATGACTATGCGTAACATGGCATACATGAGCATTGGAATAAGTGTCAAACTGTATGGATCACTTTTTGGCATGAAAACATCACAAACGGTGGTGCAGTGCGAAAATAATTTTTCAGGTTGCGGTCGCACTTAAGCGCCACGAGCGCTAAGCGTAAGCGTTCGACTTTTGGGGCGGGCCGGCGGTATACCGCTAAGCGCGCCTTCGTTTATGTTTTCGATTTTTGATTCGATGATGAGCAGTAGTCCCTTGGCTGCAGCTCTTGTTTGCACTCACTTTATGAGGACACACGACGCATGCATATGCGGCTCGTTTTGTCGATATTCACACACTTTTCCTTTGCTTGCGTTTTGGGTCTAACTCCCTTTCTGCAGGTTTCTCATGTTCGTATACCGCGTATCGTCCTTGTACTGCCTCTTGGGTCCAACTCCCTTTCCGCGATTTGCTACGCGTTTGTATACCCACGTATACATCCGTTTGTTTGTTTTTTGGGTCTAACTCCCTTCTTGCAGGTGTTTTGCATTTGTACACCCACGTGTGCATTTCTATACTTGTTTTTGGGTCTAACTCCTTCTTGCGGTGTTTTGTGTTTGTACACCCGTGTACATCCTTTTATTGCTTTTGGGTCTAACTCCTTCTTGCGGACATTGTTGCTTCACATGCGCTGGCGCGCATCCTCTTCTTTGATGCCTCGAGCTATTCTCACGGTTTACTCTTATTGCATGGTTGCGTGCTTGAAGTTTTCGGGGCATTTCATTAGCTTGCGTGCTCTTGGATACTATATTCGTTCGGTACTTGTTACCTTTGTTTATTGCATTCTCTTTGACTTTCCTAGATATCATGAAGTAGGGCTTCTGACTTTCTTTTGCCATGAAGTAGGAATAGAGATGCATGATGGGGCTTCCGTGGAGCATGTTGGGAACCCCTACGGTTTATTTAAAGACCGTTTAGGAAATTCTACTTGTGATCATGCATATTTGCTTGTTTGTTTCCTGCAGGTTCCCTTGGTTAGGTTTGGTTCTCTAGCCTAGACTTTAGGATTCACATCCTTTGCATGTTAACATAGGTAGAGATTCCCTCATCTTCAATCATCGGGCTAACCTTTTGCTTTGCTAGTTTCTTTTTGCATGTTGCATTGTGAATAAAACCAAAACTTGCTTTTCCTTTCAAATTCAAAACACTATTAATGGTTTAAACTCCTTTCTCAAGGTAAAAACAACCAACCAACACCAAATCTTTTTCGCCTTTGCGCGCTCTCTTTCTTTTTGTGTTTAAAACCTTTTTCACAAGTAAAAAAACACAAAACACACAAAACAAGTGAGCCGAACTACGGCGCTTTGACTTTCCCATTGCACGCGGGAATAAGTAGGCATCTTGTCACGGGGCTCGATCGAGCAAACTTTGTAAATACTTCCTTCTTTTCCCCGTGGTTTCTTATTTTCTCTTTTCTTTTGCATGCATGATTAGCGATTAAGCATAGATATAACACACCCTTTAGCTAGAAATAGAAAGTGGATACCGTAGAGTACTACGGGAGTGTGGGGTGCTAATCCCTTCCCCTCGCGTAACTAACTCCCTTACCTAGATTCTCTCGATTTTACGGTTATAGGACCGTGATTTCTCCCCTCAGGTTTACTCTATGTTTTCCTTTCTCCCTCGCGAGATAAAAGACGTTCGATGGCGACTCGATTTGATAACCCAGTTATCATCTGTCGGAGTTCGCGGTGTTTTCATTGGCGACTCTTGAGGATCGTCTGGACTGTCTTGGTCCGATCAGGAGTTGATCCTAGCTTTCTCTTTCATGCTTATTGGGTGTTTATTTGCTTTATCGCTTTATCATCCTTTGTATGCTTTGCATTGCATTCTATGTGGCATATTTACCGCTTTCATATATCTTGTATACGAATTCTTTGTTGTCTTTGGTTTCATCTCTTGATGCGGGTGGGTGTTACTTGAGGTAAAGGCCAACTACCGACCCGATGACATATAGGTTAGATGGATGTCCATGTCGAATCCCGCATCCCATGGTGCGTGTGGGGAGGCATGGAGTACCGAATTCAGACGAGATTCGATTAACGGTGCTCTCGCCCTACACCCTGTTGTGTAGACAGCGAAGTACTCGATAAAGGATCATCAACTCTGACTATCATTAGGGACATCCTGTTGAGTCTAGAATCACCCTGTGAGTTGGGGCGGGATATCATTACTACAGGTGCTGTTGGTGACTATTGGTGACTTGTTACTGTCGGTGACTCTGTTATTGATGGTGACTTGGTATTTTCTGGTATTCTCTGGTATTTTCTGTGGGACTCCAATTTGATGCCGGACCTTTGAACCTGTCACATTCAGATCCAGTTCTATGTGGTATCTTGGTTGCGTGACAAGTTTGGACTTTGTGATCGTTTGAGAGTCAATACAGCGATGGTTCGATGAGCAGGATACATGATTCAAAAACATTGCATTCATGAAAATTTTAATTTTTGCATATTTTAACATGCATATTTGTTATTTCGAGGTTTCTTATCTTTGAGTCTAGATGTCGAGTTGTTTTGGAAGATGGATATTGAAAAGAAGAACAATCGAGGCGTCATCGATTGTACAAATTTCCCTCCTGCTCTTGAGAATCTCCTCTTGCTTGCTAACAAGTCTCCACACGAGAATGTTCTCACATTTACGGGATTATGGAAGGATTACGGCGTGGTTGAAAGCTCCTTTGACCGATTATCGGAGGATGGGCTCGAGGCCTTTTCGGTTCTATGACCAGAAGGTGAGGTGCTTTGTATTCCGGATTATTTGCTGATGCCCACATTGGAAGAGTATTCCAGTATCCTCGACATTCCTATCCTGCATCAAGTACCTTTTCATGCTTCCGTGGAGAGACCTACTAATGATCAAATCGCCAAAGCTCTTCATTTGCGAAAATCAGTGGTATCCACCAATGTACAAGCAAGGGTGTCGTGAAAGGCTTTCATTTGGGTTTTCTTCTTCGGGAGGGTAATGCCAAAGTTGTCAAGGAGGATTGGAAGGGTTTCAATGCCATTCTAGCCTGCTGTACCTATGGGATGTGCTTGTTCCCGAATGAGCCCAAATTTGTTGACATGAACGCCATCTCTATTTTCATCCAACGGAATCCTGTTCTGACTTTGCTAGGGGATGTTTATCATTCCCTTCACTCCAGAAGCTTCAAAGGCAAGGGTGGAGTTGTAAATTGCTGTGCGCCATTGTTATACCATTGGTTTCAGGGTTTTCTTCCCCGAAACGGTGCTTTTGTTGACACTCGACACACCATGAGGTGGATTCCTAGATTGATGGGTCTCACATCTCACGATATTAATTGGAGTCGACGTGAGATGTCCAAGACCGAGTGTGAGAAGATTATCATCCGTTGCGGAGACTTTCCTAATGTCCCTCTCATGGGCATAAGGAGGTATCAATTACAATCAACTCTTCTTTGTGAGGCGGTTGGGCTATGCTTTGGTTGGACCTCGATGCGAGTTTTGTGCGGGAAACTCTATATTATGATGTGCACGATGTTGCGGTATGATGGCTAGAGCTATTCAAGCATGGAAAAGCATCCGTCTTGAAGGAGGCGTATTTTGGCAAGAAAGATCCTGACCTATGCTTCTTACATCCAATGGATCAAAGACAAGAATAGTGATCGTCAATGGCCTTCTCTTACGGGAGCACCTTTTATCCACAGTCGATACGGATGTTGTTTCTAAAGGAGACTATGAGTGCTTGCTCGGGAATCGACTTTTGCTTGAAAAAGGAGACCTTAGCGATGGCTGTCTTGTTGCAACTCAAACAAGAACCGGTTGGCTCACGAGCTCAAGTATTTCAAGGGAAGCATCGGATTCAACCAAGAAGAGGTCTAGAGTCGAAGATTTATCTATTTCTCGGAAGACACCGAAAGGTTGTTGTCGGCTTGGAAAAAAGTATAAGGCTCAAATAGAAGACTTGAAGAAGCAAATGCATAATCAGAAGTTGGTGTATGAATCCGTATCCAAGAGAAAAGTTCAACTATCCTTTGTTGTTGGAGAGTTGGAGCGTCTCAAGGTTCAATCGAGTGCACCAGAAGGATTTCCTATGTCGGATATCTAGAGTTATGCTTTATTTGTCTTATGCGGAAATCACCATCAGGCCTGTTGATGGGATTACTCTTTTTCCATGATTTACAAAAGTGATTGATTCAAATGCTTGTAATCTCCTTTGATCCAATGATATTAGACTTTTCAGTATTCATTATCTTGTTAAATCCTAAAACTAGAGTCGAAGTGTTAAGAGTCCTGGAAATGTTCAAATATGCCATTACATGCATAACATGCATATCATTCATATCTGTACATGCCATGCATAACAGGTTTTGTCCGGAGTTCTCATCCTCGGCTTCTGCTTTTATTTAGCAGAAAGATTGCAAACTTCCACCGTTACCCGGCTCGAACAGCGAAGCAGCAGATGGAACAACCGGGTAGACATGGCGCGATGAAAGCGCAAATGGATGCTGAGATGGCTCAATTCATGGAAGTCATCACCAATATGAATCGAGTCAGCAGAGGTGAGGGCTTTGGTTGAAAGGACTCGTTCGAGAGGATGGTCGGTAACCGGTTTGATGATGTACGTGGGTCAGCCCGTGTTGAAGCCAATATTGCGATTTGGGTGTCAACGACCACCTTCGTGGTCAGTGCACACATTGGTCGGTTTCCACCTCCACCTACTCCACCTCAAGGCGGTTTTCTTTGATGATGGGATGCAAGGGTATCGTGTTCGAGGTCGTCCTCGTTCTCAGGGTGCCGATTTTGATCAGAATGACGAAGCATATTATGTGAATGGTAGTGAAGTTGACTTCCCATGAGATGACCACAGTCCGTTTGCTTGAAGAGGTTGAATTTGTTGAGGGTCGAGAAGTTATGCAAAATGGTTGTCGATTTGGGTTTGGCGCCTAGAGTCAGGCTTCCTCCAAAGTTCAAAGTGCCAGTATTTGACAAGTACAATGGGGCAACTTGTCCCAAAACTCATATCACTTGCATATTTCCATAAGATGGCGGTTTATCTTGAATGAGAGATTGCTTATGCACTTTCAAGAGAGTCTTCTTGGGGCATCTCTAGAGTGGTATATGCATACGGAGCGAGGCCATGTCGAGGACATGGCGTGATCGGTGAATGCTTTCCTTCTGCGATGTCGGTTCAACATTGATATGGCTCCCAATCGCACACTATTGGGTTTGTCTCAAAAATCGGGCAAACATTTAAAATGCGCTCGAAGTGGAAGAACTTGCTGCTGGAGTTCGACCACCCATGGTCGGCGAAATGATCGATATGTTCACGATACTACTGTCTGGACACTACTATGTTGCATGTAGTACTTCCCTGCTTTCTTGAGATGGTCCGATATGGTGAGCGTGTCGAGTGGGGTGAATGCAGTAAGATCCCGGTCGAAGGAAGCTCTTCGGTACTAAGAAAGCTTCGGTGGTTATCCCAAGAAGGAAAAGGAAGAAGCCCGGCGTTGTGTATGGGGAAGAAGCAAAGCTCGGTCAATGCGGTGACTATATCGCTGACCTCAAACTCGGCAAGCACAGCGTCCGTGAGAACCAAAGACAACAAGAAACCGTGCTCTAGGAGGTTTGATGTTATCCTATGAGTTATCTTTGATTTATTTGTCCGCTTGAATGACCTTAAATTGGTTACTCCCAAGCCTGCTTTTGCACCTCCTCCCCTGGATAAGCGGCCCAGAAATTACGATGCCAATGCTAGTTGTGAGTTTCATTCTGGAACCTTGGGGCATAATATTGAAGCGTATGCATTCAAATGCAGTGCAAGACCTCATTGATTCAAAGACCATTGAATTGGAGGCTCGACCACAAGTTGCTGGACCCAATGTTACCTAGAACCCGATGCCGCGTCATGGGGCCGTTCAAGCTGTAATGGAAGATGAGGAGGCCCTTAATCTGATCATGGATGTTGACTTGGTGAAAACACCTTTGCCTTTTGTCAAGAAGTATTTGATTGAAAGAGGTGTCTTTCGGGTTCGTTGCTTGTGATAAGGTGTGAACATTGTTCAATGGTTGTACAAACACGAAGGTTGGTATTCGTGTTTGATTGATGATGGTCGATTCTGGTTTGATCAAGGCCGAAAGGATAAGTTCGAGGCGGGCTATCTACGTGATTACCATTCCTTATACTCAATTGTGATATCTGCGCCAACAAAGTCTATTCCCTAGCAATTACCAAGCCTAGTCCTTTGCCATATGAAAGTGATAAAGCTGTGTCGTGGCATTACGGATCGAATGTCTATTATCACGGGGTAAAACAGGAAGATGCCTCTTCCCCAACTGAGAAGGGTGATGTGTTGGATGTTGCTAATACTGATAGTATCGCTGGATGTAGTGGTGCGACCCAGGCGAATTTTCTCGATCCAGCAATACAACTCAATCGGCTGCCAAAGCTAGGGGCAAGCAACCTATGAAGCAACGGACTTGCAAAGTGCCAATCGACCTAGAAGGATATAGAAGAGATTATGAAATTTATCTGCAGGAGTGACTTCCGTGTGATTGATCAACTTGCTCAGACGCCTGCGAAAATTTCTATTCTCTCATTACTACGAGATTCTGAGGTACACAGAAATGCCTTGATGAAGCTGTTGAGCACCGCTTTTGTGCCACAAGAGATCTCGGTTGGGTAGTTTGAAAACGTGTGTGCAAGTATATCGGCCAACAACGGTTTGGGTTTTACCGATTGTGATCTACCACCGGAAGGTCGGGACCATAACAGAGCCTTGCATATCTCCATAGAATGTCGGGGCACCACTTTGTCCCGAGTGTTGGTTGATATTGGTTCCTCACTCAATGTGATCCCCAAATCCGCACTGATGAAGATTGATTACGGTGGTCTTGAACTTCGGCCTAGTGATTTGATTGCGAAAGCATTTGATGGCTCTAGACGATCTGTTTTCGTGGAAGTGGATCTCCCCATCAAAGTTGGACCTCAACTCTTTGTTTCAACATTCTTTGTCATGGCCATTCAACCTTCCTATTGTTGCCTCTTGGGCCGTCCATGGATCTACAAAGCTGGATCGGTCACATCAACTCTTCACCAGAAGCTGAAATACCCCGTTGAAGGGAAAACTATCACAGCCTGTGCTGAAGAAGAATACATCGTAAGCCATCTTTCTTCCTTCCACTATGTCGAGGTCGATGGTGAGATTCATGAAACCCCGTTTCAAGGCTTTGAGACGGTGCACATGTTGAAGACCCCTCAGCAGGAAGAGGCTAAGAAAGATAAACCTGAATCTTCCATGGCATCTTTGAAGGATGCAAAAGCGTAGTCGATGGGCCACGAAGGTTGGGGCCGTGTGGTGGAGGTAACACCTAAGTTCAACAAGTTTGGGTTGGGTTTTGACCCTATTCTGCACCGTCATATTCTGGAAGCACCCAATTTGAATACCCCTGTGAGATTCTCCAGTGCTGGCATCGGTTCCGGGCAAGCAAACGCCGTGGATGATTCGACAATGAGTTTGATATTGATAAGTGGATCCGTCCGGTGTCCACGGCATGGAGCTCAACAACTAGACCTCGGAAGACTGCGTTCCAGTCACAATGGTCGAAGAGTAATTTTCTTTTGTTTCTGTTATCATCCAATAATTCCTGTGTTCTGCCCAAGACACAGTGAATCATATGTAGGGCCACCTTGTTTGCATATGCAACGTTTTTATCATGAAATAAAACGTCTTTTCATTCAAATGTTTTGTTCCTTTTCCTTCAAATTTTACATCACAATTTTAAAGCAAAAATGGCAATGCTTTATTTTCTTTTATCATCTAAAAACTAAAATAGGCATTAAAATTAATCATGCAGATATAATCCCACATTCCTAATGGATCCTTTTGATAACGACTCTACTATCACTCTTTATGACTTCGACAATCCGATCAACCAAGCCGAAGAAGAAGGTGAGGAAGATTGTGAGCTCCCTAAAGAGATAGCAAGAATGTTAGAGCAAGAGGAGAAGGTTATCCAACCGCATCGGGAAAAGATTGAGAAAGTGGATGCAGGGAAATGTTGATGTGATCGAGAGGTTAAAATGGGGCGCTTTAGAAGATGGCGTGAAAGCAGATTGATTGAGTTACTCAAGTATTCGACATCTTCGCCTAGTCTTATGAAGACATGCAGGTTGAATACCGATATTGTGGTGCCTGCTGCCTTTGAAGAGGAATGTCCTCTGTGCGGAAACTTGAAGAACTCATCACGAGATGTCTAAGAAGATCAAAGGAAGTCGAAGCGACGATGCATGCTTTAAAAGTCATTTCTTATCCCCATGGGTCGCTAACATTGTTCTGTGCCTAAGAAGGCGGCAAGGTAAGAATGTGTGTGGATTATAGGGATCGAGCGAGCAAGTCAGGAAGATGACTTCCGCTTCCCATATTGACATATTGGTGGATAATCAGCTCATGCAAAAGTGTTTTCGTTCATGGATGGCTTTTAGGGTATAATCGGATCAAGATGGCACTTGGGAGACATGGCTAAAACAACTTTCATTACCCATAGAACTTTACATTATAAGGTGATTCCTTTCGGATTGAAAAATGCCGGGGCAACTTACCAGCGTGCTATGGTAACTCTTTTTCATGATATGATCCACAAGGAGATTGAAGTGTATGTCGACGACATGATTGCTAAATCTAAAAATGAAGAGGAACATCTGGTACACCTAGAGAAGTTGTTTGATCGGTTGAGGAAGTTGATTGAGTTGAATCCGAACAAGTGTCGTTCGTCGATCCGGTAAGTGTTGGGCTTTGTTGTAAGTGAAAGAGGCATAGAGGTTGATCTGCTAAAGTAAAAGCAATTCGAAATGTAGAACAAGGCGAGAAAGAGGTACGTGGCTTTCTAGGGAGGTTAAACTACATCTCTAGATTCATCTCTCATATAGCGCCACATGCGAACCCGATCTTGAGTTGCTTAAAAGGATCGGTGGTCGGTGGAATGGCGATTGTCAAGTCGCATTCGACAAGATAAAGAGTATTTGCGGAACCTCGATTCTCATGCCTCCTGTGGAGGGTAGGCCGTGATCATGTATTTGTGATGCTTGGCTCGATGGGGTGCGTCTTTGGGCCAACATGCCAGTGCAGTCGAAAAGAGCATGCAATATACTACTTAAGCAAAAGTTTACATGTGAAACAAAATATTCATTGCTAGAAAACTTGTTGTGCTTTAAGCGTGGCGCTTTCGCCAACTAAGGCGGTATATATTGACCCACTGCAACCTTGTTGATATCAAGATGGATCGATCAAGTTCATCTTTGAGAAGCCGGCTTTGACGGGCGGATCGCCCGGATGGCAAATGATCTTAAGATATGACATCAATATACTACTCGAGCTATGAAGAGTAGTGTGTTGGCGAACTATATTGCCCACCAACGATGGATGATTATCGGTAGGTGAGTTTGAATTTCTGATGAGGATATTCGTACGTTCGGGATTGTAACATCGGTCAACGAGGACCGAACGGGGATCGGTGGTCTTTGGTCTTTGATGGAGCCTCAGCGTGTTAGGAAATGGTGTTGGCGCGATAATTACTACTCGGACGGTCACCATATTCCGTTCCAACTCGAATTTGCTGATTGCACCAATAACATGGTGAGTATGAGGCTTGTATCTTTGGTATCGGTGATTGATTTGAGACTTAAGCATCTTAAAGTGTGTGGAACTACTGCTTGATTTGTCGGATTAGCAGGGGGACTCGTCACCCAAATCGATCCCTAGAGCATGTGATGAAGTTGATTCCTTACTTTGAAATCACCTTTGATCATATCTCACGGGAAGAGAACACACTAGCAGCTTTGCCTCTAGCATCCATGTTTAAAGTCAAATGGGCTAATGAAGCACCTTGATAACTATTGATTGGATGAGCCAGCCTTTTGTTTTGAGATCGAGTAGAAAGATGGTAATCCTTGGTTTCACGATGTCAGCGATATCTTGAGACTCAAGAATATCGGAGAAGCTTACGTGACGGATAAGTTCTTGAGAAGATTCTCGTGAAGTTCTTCCTCAACAACGGTGTGCTGTACCGTAGACATCACGACAGGCTGTTGCTCAGGTGTGTTGGTAAAGATGAAGCTGCAAAGATCATCGAAGAAATGCATGAGGGCTCATTCGGAACTCATTCCAGTGGGCACACTATGGCTAAAAAGATCTTGCGGTTTGTTATTGGTGACCATGGAGGTTGATTGCTTTAATCATGCCCGCGTTTGTTACAAATGCCAAGTATATGCTGATAAGGTGCACGTGCCACCGTCGCCTTTGAATGTTTTGACCTCAACTTGGCCATTTTCTATGTGGGGCATTGATATGATTGGGAAGATCGAACCGACGGCGTCCAATGGACATCGCTTCATTCTAGTTGCGATAGACTACTTTACCAAATGGGTTGAAGCGGCATCCCTATGCAAGCGTCACCAAACAGGTGGTTGCTCGGTTTATCAAACACAACATCATCTGCCGTTATGGGATTCCCGACAAGATTATCACAGATAATGGGTCAAATCTTAACAATAAGATGATGAAGGAGCTTTGCAAGTCCTTCAAGATCAAGCACCACAATTCGTCTCCATATCTCCCGAAGATGAACGGAGCTGTTGAAGCGGCGAATAAGAATATTAAAAAGATTGTGCAGAAAATGGTAGTAACCTATCGGGATTGGCATGAGATGTTGCCTTTCGCGTTGCATGGTTACAGGACTACCATCCGTACTTCAACAGGGGCAACTCCGTTTTCTCTTATTAATGCATGGAAGTTTTGCTTCCAATCGAAGTTCAGATCCCTTCATTAAGAATCATGAAAGACGCTGAGCTTGATGAAGACGAGTGGGTACAGAACCGCTTAGACCAGCTATGCCTCATTGATGAGAAGCGGCTAGCAGCTGTCGGACATGGGCAGATTTACCCACAGAGGATAAAGAGAGCATTTGACAAAAGAGTGCGGCCTCAGAATTACCAACCTGGTGATCTTGTGCTAAAGAGGATAATCCTTCCCCAAGGAGACCCGCGGGGCAAATGGACACCAAACTACAAAGGGCCGTTTGTTGTGAAGAAAGTCTTTTCGGGTGGCGCCATGATGCTCACAATAATGGACGGAGAAGACTTCCCACTACCCGTGAACGCGGATGTAGTCAAGAGATACTATGCATAAACATGCCTAGAAGATCAATGGTCGCACTCTATGGCAATATCTCGAGCTACTCTGAGGGGTTGTGATCAAGCCAATCGCCTTTTTCGAGAAAAGGGAAGTGATGAGATAGTTGGAGTTATAAGACTGATAGCAGGGTTGAAACCCCAAGAGGATTCATTGTCGCATTGCCATGCGTTTTAGTTTTCCTCTTATTTTATTTTTGCAATTGCCTCATTTCAGGAATTGCTTCCTATTGTATTTTCCTATTTACAGGCTCACTTTCAATTAATAAAATGAGTCTTTGCTTGTCAATTAATTTCTTGCATTTACTGATTTGTTTGCAAAAGACGTTCAAAGTTTTGTGGTAAAATTTTGCATCTATAAACATTGTTGGTTTTACCATGATCAGAAACTTTTGAATATTGCTTTAAGGCTTGAGTGATCTGGATGGCAGACAAACTTGTCACCTCAGGCCAGGGTCACTCCACTAACATTGTATTGCGGGATGCCCATTGCTGTCTGGAGCGGATCGGGTTTCTCGTGCTATCTTCCAGTTTTTCCCCATTGGAATCCTTCGTTTTCCGGCATTCTTTTGTGATCCCACATGGGTCCATCATATCTTTCGGTGGGAACTCCCGGTGATGTCCTTTAGAATTGAATGTGCGATTTCCTCTTATCCGGCGAGATGATCCTCCCGGAGGGTTCTAGTCTCTTGACATCCGGTTGATATATCTTTGTCTCCCGAGCTAGAGTGGTAGTGGGTAACGGTGGAAGACCTTCTCCAGGTGTTCCTTTTATTCCCCAGCGGATCTCTGTCTAGCTGACAAGCTTCCTATGACATCATCTCCTCGGCGAGGGGTTATATGGTAGATCTCGATATCTTCAAATGGTCTTTCAGTTGCTCGGCTTGACCATATCCTTGGTTGATCTCCATTGCCATTTCCCAGCGGATGCTTTCAGTTGAAGTTGATTATCCTGTGACCTTTGGTCGCCGTTCAATTTCCATACTTCTTTCAAAACATGCATCATCGCATTTGCATTACCTCTTAGGAAATTCATGCATTTTCACAGAATTATAAGCCAGGAATAGTAAACTTACATCGGCGGTGTTAGGTGTTTCTTTGAAGTCACAAGGCTATTTTCTTTAGAGTGTGTGGCATTACGGTGTTGAAAATGCCGGTCTCTCTGGCGACACATCTTCAGTGTTGAAGGCCGGTCTCATACAGTGCAACACGTCTCTTAGTGTTTGCGGTCTCATCACAGTGCAACACGTCTCTTAGTGTTAAAAGCGCGGTATTCTCTCTGGTGCAACCCGTTTCTTGGTGTTGAAGCTGCCAGTTCCATCTGGTGAAACACGTTTCTTGGTGTTGAAACTGCCGGCTCTTACCCCGGTGCAACACGTCTTCAGCAAGCCCTACCCTTGCTCTCTTCTTTTGCACAAGAGTTGAGTCGCTACCAATTCTTGGTCAAGGTTGAAACATCTCCCTCTTTCCTTCGCATGATGCAAGTTGCTCGTATTGTGTGTGAAGCTTGAGTCGACATTTCCGGTCTTCGTTGAAGCGCGGCATATCCCACGGTGCAGCGATTCTTAGGGCGGTCTACTCCATGCCTTTTCGGGAACAAGGATCCACTTTGTCTCCCTTCTCAGAGTGTAGCGTTCTGATTCAGTGAAGCCTACTCGGCGCTTTCTAGCCTTTGCATCACTAACACATCGGTTATTCCACGGCGTAATGTGGTAGTCTAGTCGATGTATCAGTCTTTGCTTTTACGTGTCGACTCTCCCACGACATTGCGGATTGAATTGGGTAGGAGCCAATTCTTCTTAGGCAAGGTTAGCACGTGTACATGCCTTCACAGAGTTCAACATTTATTCTGTGCTTTCTTTGGTTGTGGCCCAGTTAAGCTTTGGCGCAACATGCTCCTTTTCTCGGTGAGGTTTCTCGAATTTTGGAATGTCACGCCTATCTCTTGATGCAGCTTTTTGGGATTCGGGTGTAAATTTACGGGTCGGTTTGGTATTCAATCACCACGTACCTTGTCGCTCGAAAGGCAGACACCATCTCGCTCCTAAGCTAGAGGATAATTGAATAGGGCATTGTTGTACCCCAAATTTACCCTCCTTTTCTCGCGTTCTGACTTATAATTTGATTGCATAAACATACATGTAATCGCATACATAGCATTCATCATAAGGAATATCAGTTTGGTATCGAATGGCACCCAAAAAGGTTCATTTCTCGATAAAGTGGATTTGGGGTTGGCGCATTTGAGCACTCGGGCGTATCTCTTACTCCTGGGTATTTTATGTTGATGCTTTGGCATTCCCCCTCATGTTTATCTACAACTTTCATTTGGAAGTCAAGAACGGATTTTGTGAGGAAGGATCTCAAAGAGTCATTTTCGACATATCAAGTTGATTTTAGTCTTTGAACCGTGTGTTTTGCCTCACGAAAAGGCCTTATCTCTTAGCTGGGCTTCGGAATTGGCGGGACTGATTTCTAAAATTCTGTATCAAGGTCCTCCACAATTTCTATTTGCAACTCGAGCTAATTCCCCACCGATCGGTGAATTTTAATCTCGAGTTTGATTTTTGAGTGAACGAGCAATTTTCATCGATCGCGAGGTTGAAAAATCATATCTCACTCGATTTTCATCGAAACGGGACGGGACCGGTGCCAAAAGTTCACAAATCTTGTTAGCTTCAAATGTCCCAGAGATATGCATGTGCAAATTCCGATCAAAAGGTCCTCGTCGGAGGCGTTTTCCTCACAGAGCGCGAACGAAATTCTGCACGTGTCAGTGGTCCAAAATTGAGGCTGAAACTTCAAAAATTTCTATTTCCTTGACCGAGCATCGGATCAAGTCGGTATTTTGAATCACGCAAGCAAAATCGCATTTCGGACACTTTTTGTTTACATTCCGACTCCGAATTCCGCACGGATTTGGCTGTTTTTGATTAATTACGAAAATTATTCAGATAATCACAATTAGCTTGTTGATTAAGGATCCAAAGCTATAAATAGATTTCCCTCTTCACAAATCACAACAACACATTCATTTTCTTAATTTCCCACTACCAAACACACTCAAATTCTCTCAAATCCTAAAGCACAAAAACTCAAGAAAGTTCAAACTTCAATTTTCCTCCAAGCAACCACCACGGGCGGCCGGACCGCTGCACACTCTTTCATAGCGCGCGCTAAGCGCGACCCCCGCGCTAAGCGCGATCTGTGAATTCTGGTTTTCTTCCATCGCAGCTCCTTCTACTTCAATCTAAAGGATCTTCTAGTCTTTCTATTCACATTTGACATGGAAGGAACGGTTTAATCTCGGTTTTCTCTCCAAGTTCAAGATTCAAGAGTTTCTTCTTCTTCTTCTCCAAATTCTCCATTGAATTTCAAGCTTTTCTTCAAGGATTCAAGCCTAATTCCGAAGATTATCCACATTTCCTCATTGATTTGGTATTTTCTTTGAAGAGCACAAGGAATTTCTCTTCAATTTGACTCCAACTTCAAGTACAAGTAAGTGTTAGGTTCAAATAATCACTTATTTTAAGCTGTTTTTGAACTTTAAGCTTTTCTTGAAATTGAACAATGAAATTGCATGCAAATTCAATGTAGATTCTAGGTCTTGAACTTGTACTCTTGGATTCCTTGATTTGAATTGGATTTTGCCTTATTTGTGTGAATGTGAATTTTGCTTCATAGCATGCATATACACTTGTGCATTTGATTTCTCCTTGCATGTAAGACATGAACTCGTACACTTTTGCATCATCCATCGCATGCTCATGCATTGGTGAGTATCTAGCTTGATTCATGGTGATTTGAAGCATAACTTGCATTCAACATGTAGCTTCAAACATTTGGATCATTATGTATATTGTGCATTATCGTAGTCCATGCATTTGCACTCAAGTGTTTGTGTTAATGTTTCATAGGACTTGACATGATCGACCTCCATTGCACTCCTTGTAGCGGTTAATTCCTTGCATCACACATGTTCATTCCTAGCATTGTACATGAGCATTGAAATTCCTTTGCATTGCACTCTAGCTTGTTCATGCATAACTTCACATGCGAAACGTTAGAGTTGTTGATTTGCTTTCCATATATGTCCATGCACAACATTGCATACATGAACATGGAAATTGTTGATTAAATCATTTGCATTCCCTATATGTCCATGCATAACATTGCATACATGAGCATGGGAACTATTGATTCATCGCTCGCATTCATGTATTAGTCCGTAGCCTTGCGAGCATCAGATTGTCATTCCTCCTTTAGCATCCGAGCATGTTCATGTCTTGACCCTCGTTCATAAGCATCATAGCTATTTGTTTCCTTTGCTAGCATGCCGCACATGTTCATGCATAGCATCACGTATGGGCATTGAAGCGGTTGCGTCGACTTGCATTCTATGCATGACTATCGTAACATGGCATACATGAGCATTGGAATAAGTGTCAAAGCGTATGGATCACTTTTGGCATGAAAGCGTCACAAGCGGTGTGCAGTGCGGAAAATAATTTTTCGGGTTGCGGTGGCGCTTGCGCCACCGCGCTAAGCGTAAGCGTTCGACTTTTGGGGCGGTAGCGATTAGCGCGGTATACCGCGCTAAGCGCGCCTACAGTTTATGTTTTACGATTTTTGATTCTGCGATGAACAATAGTCCCTTGGCTGTAGCAGCTCTTGTTTGCACTCACTTTTATGCGGGAACACAGCGCATGCATATGCGGCTCGTTTGTCGATATTCACACACTTTTCCTTTGCTTGCGTTTTGGGTCTAACTCCGCTGCGGGTTTCTCATGTTCGTATACCCGCGTATCGTCCTTTATGCTGCCTCTTGGGTCCAACTCCGCTGCGGGTTTCTCATGTTCGTATACCCGTATCGTCCTTGTGCCCTCTTGGGACTCCACCGATTTGCTACTGGCGTTTGTATGCGTATACATCCGTTTGTCTATTTTTTGGGTCTAACTCCCTTCTTGCAGGTGTTTTGCATTTGTACACCCACGTGTGCATTTCTATACTTGTTTTTTGGGTCTAACTCCCTTCTTGCGGTGTTTTGTGTTTGTACACGCGTGTACATGCTTTTGTTGCTTTTGGGTCTAACTCCTTCTTGCGAGACATTGTTGCTTCACATGCGCTGGCGCATCCTCTTTCTTTGATGCCTCGAGCTATTCTCACCGATTTACTCTTATTGCATGGTTGCGATGCCCGAAGTTTTACGGGGCATTTCATTAGCTTGCGTGCTCTTGGATACTATATCCGTTCGGTACTTATTACTTTGTTTGTGCATTCTCTTACGACTTTCCTAGATATCATGAGAAGTAGGGCTTTACAACTTTCTTTTGCCATGAAATACGAATAGAGATGCATGATGGGGCTTCCGTGGCTGGAGCATGTTAGGGAACCCCTGGTTTATTTAAAGACCCGTTTAGGGCAATTTACTTGTGATCGTGCATATTTGCTTGTTTGTTTCCTGCGGGTTCCCTTGGTTAGGTTTGGTTCTCTAGCCTAGACTTTAGGATTCACATCCTTTGCATGTTAACATAGGTAGAGATTCCCTCATCTTCAATCATAGGGCTAACCTTTTGCTTTGCTAGTTTCTTTTTGCATGTTGCATTATGAATAAAACCAAAACTTGCTTTTCCTTTCAAATTCAAAACACTTAATAATGGTTTAAACTCCTTTCTCAAGGTAAAAACAACCAACCAACACCAAATCTTTTTAAGCCTTCGTGCTCTCTTTCTTTTTGTGTTTAAAACCTTTTCTGAAGTAAAAAACACAAAACACACCAAAACAAGTGAGCGAACTACCTCGACTTTCCCATTGCAGGAGAATCGTGAGGCATCTTGTCCGGGGCTCGATCGAGCAAACTTTGTAAATACTTCCTTCTTTTCCCCGTGGTTTCTTATTTTCTCTTTTCTTTTGCATGCATGATTAGCGATTAAGCATAGATATAACACACCCTTTAGCTAGAATAGAAAGTGGATACCGTAGAGTACTACGGGCGTGTGGGGTGCTAATCCCTTCCCCTCGCGTAACTAACTCCCTTACCTAGATTCTCTCAATTTCACGGTTATGGGACGTGATTTCTCCCCGAGTTTACTCGATGTTTTCCTTTCTCCCTCGCGAGATAAAAGACGCTCGATGGCGACTCGATTTGATAACCCAGTTATCATCTGTCGGAGGTTCCACCGGTGTTTTCACAAGTCAGGGAGGAAATTCACTATTAGCAGTATTAATTCAAGAATAAACCAACGAGTTTATCTCCTTCACTTAAGAGCTACCCAATGCAACTTCAATCTAAGTCCTACTTAGACACGAGTTCCTACTCACTCCCCTCGATCCGGTGATATCAACCTATTGATTAATTGAATTGTGAAGACACTCTTCAATAAACATACTTGATTTTGCTTCAAAGCTTTAATCAAGAGACACAACACTCGTGCTTCAAAGCTTTGAGTGATAAACAACCCTTACAACCAAATCCTAGTCCAAGGCACTTATCAAATGATAATTGCTTGGCTCACAAGAGTAACTAGAATCACAAATTAACAGTCTGCTAAATCTTCAATACATAGTAAAGGCGCAACAGCAGAATAAGGGTTCTTTTCCTATTATAGAAGCAGTAACAAGACTTCAGTTTTGGGCTTCCATAATAATATCTTGGGTTAACTTAATTTAACTTAAAGACTTGGTCTTTTAACAAACCAATTTAGGGTTAAATAAGATTAACCACAGAGCCACATGAGCATGTGATCCAATGATATAATCCATAATAAAAACAGCTCAACAAAAATCCTGGAAAGTCTCAGGAAAAGTGAATATGCAAAACAGCAAATGTCACACAGAATGTAATAACATTGATTATGACATCAGTCATTTTTCTGCAGATTTCCAGCAAAGCAGATTAACCACAGTGCGAGTTGTACATATTATTCTTCTTGCGAAATTTATCTTCAACTCTGAATGTCATGACATCAGTCAAGACATTGACATATACTAATTTTACCAAAAATTAAAGCCAACATTAAAACACTTACATAGTTAACAAAGCATGTCTTGAAATTTTCTCTTTCATCATTTGGGGTTAGTTTTAACAACCTAGTACCCTCAATGTTGCGGGTTACAACATCGGGGTGTTCTTCATTGACTACCCCAAAGGTCGAAAGAGATGATTCGAAAGTAGCATTTAATGAAAGCTGCAGTAGCCAAAAGACGTGAGAATCAGTTAGTGCGGTTTCATAAGTTTTAGTTTGAGCTGCGGCACCTATGCTTTCATATAAGCTTGTTAACAGTAACTCACTGATGCACACCTTTTGACCATGATGAAGTTGATTTGCGAGGGTGATGAACCTGCTAGCAACTTGAGGAGACTTGCTGCAGAAGACGTATTTTGATAACCACAAAGCCAAGAAGGCTATATGTTCGACACAGAAACTTCCTCTTCAGCAGAGTGATAGAAATTGATGTATTTTGAGAAGCTGGCACTCTTGACATCAAAATCAATAAGGTTATCTGCATCTTCATTTGGATCAAAAGTTTCTCCAATAGGGAAAAGTCCAGTGATAGCAGCAATATCAAAGAACGTGGGTGTCAACATTCCACAAGGGAGGTGGAAAGTGTTATAGGTGATGTCCCAAAAGTATAAGGAGGCTAGCAAGAAGGGTTGGCTATAACTGAATCCTAATTTTGACATTCGAATCAGATTTAGGATGCCTATACTTTCCCATTCCTGGGATTTCTTATTTTCAACTTTCGAGAGCCAATCTTGGTATAGTTGATCGGAGGAGGGGCATGAACGAAAAGGCTTAAAATTCCTAATAACATAGTCCATACTAAAAACGTCCCTCATAGGTTGTGACGTTTCCATTTCACAGGTTTTCTCTTTAACGGTTTTTGACAGCCTAACAACTGATTCATCTTCCTTAAGTTTTAGAGGCGTGGATTTATTAACAATGGGTTTGGGTTCGGAATACGCGGGAAAAAATCCCTTTGTCTTTTCTAGACGATCTGTAGAGATTAAGGGACCCATAACCCCTAGGGTTTTATCAAGAACAGTAGTGGGAATGATTACCTAGGAAGCATAAATGGCCTTCTGTTCTTGAGTGAGTTTGGGAGTTGAGGTGAACTCCTTATTATCAAGATTGATAATCTTGCTTGCTGGTCTGAGAATGGAAGAAGAAACTTGCTTGGATTTTTTAGACTTCTTGGATGAAGGAGATGGCGTTGAAGGGGAAGACATTGTGGAGATCAAAGGTTTTTTCTGAAAATAAGAAATCTAGATTGTTTGAAGGTTGAGAGAGTTTGGAAAAATTTGGAATGTAGAAGATGAAGTGCTTTTATAGCATTCCTCAAGGGTTTAAAAGTTTTTGACCTTTGAAAAAAGGTGGGATACGTGTAACTTCCTCAATGGAAAGGGAAAATGTGGATTTTTAAACTTCCTAGGGAGTGACATTTTGCTGCTAATTATTAGCTATAACTGCTGTGATTGCACGTTTAGGTATGGTGATTGGACATTTTGCAGAAAGTTGGAAACTTATTCTGACGTCATGTGCAGTGTTGTCATCATGAGTTTTGATGTTTTCGAAATTGCATGAGTAATTCAAAAACAAGTATTTCTTTATATCTATCGAAATACATGTTCTTGAGGGGCAATTTGTTAGCTGGCAATTTCGAATAAAGAATAATTGGATATCAAAGGGATATTTCAAATGAACATAGAAATAGGGGTTGATATCAATGATGAATATTGGTTGGAAATATAGAACCATTGTTCTAAAAGGACTCTTCGATTTCTAGTAATAAGTGATGGACTTCGATCTAGCATTTTTTAGTGGTTAAATATAAAGAGTTCTTTTATGCAACGTATAAGAATTAGAGCGGTCCGAACAGGTTATTTACGGATTCGAATCGAAAAAGACAAGGAGTACTTTGTTGGCACGGGATTCGAATTTCAAATAAGAGCGCCATTCTAAGAAGACACGTGGAAGTCAGTGAACGTGAGAAACCTACATGCTTCAAACGTGGCATGTTTGTAGAGTCAAACCGTTAGGGTCAAAATACTATAAATAGGTGTTTTTATGTTAGAATTGGTGTGTTCATTTCGTGTACTAAAAAATCTCAAACACTCAAATTACCGTGACTCAAGGGAAACGAGTTAGAAGACAAAATGTACGTACTGAACATCATGGTTCTTTATAATTTAAATCTAAGTCTTTTTATATTTCTTTCACTTTTACAGTCTTTTTACTCTTAGAATCTTTCGATTTCCCTTTTATGTTCTTGTTTTACTTGCTTTCAAACACATTTATCTCTTTAGAAACTCCATTTTTACTTTGTCCTTTCATTCAAACACTTTATATTTCTAGAAACTTTTATATTCTCAGAGACTCTTTATCTTCACGTTTCAAGTGTTAAAACTTAAGTTTAATTCGAAGCCTTTCCTTTATACATTCAGTCAGCATATTTCTATAGACAATCTTAGAGAGATCTCTTAAGAATCTTACATTCTACATTAACATACAATATAAATTTATCAAGATAATGGGTATGAACATAGAAATGAGTTATGACACATGTGTCCTAGGATCAATCTAGTCGATCCTGTAAGTAACCAATAATAATCAATCAATTGGAAGACTAGCGGTTGTTTACTAGAAATCACTGTGAACACATAGCTAACTCTAATCACAAGATAAAATTATATGAACTCAACACACTCTCTTCACACATGCACCACCTAGGGTATTCTCTCTCGTTGCCTTTCGAATAAATGGTCAAGTCCCTCGAACGTAGAGGTATCTTAGCACTGTTGCCTACAAACAAATCATCATAGTCCCTTCGAATCAAAGATCATAGTCCCTCGATGACCCTCGATGTTTCCTACGAATATATGATCTAGTCGTCGATTATTGCCTACGAAAAGTGATGATCGTCCCTACGAATGTGCTAGGATACTCCTACAAGTTGCCTTCTATGACCATCCTATAGCGCTATTCTAAAGGAAAGTAAAATAACACAGAAACGACCGTTCTGAGTAGGTAATAGACTCTTAATTGCTTTCTCTATCAAAACACTTTTCACACCTCACACTTTTCAAAACATTTTCAAACACTTTGTATATATTCCAACGTGAATCATTACAAAGTTCCTTTTCTAAAAACGAAACATTTCCAAACACTTCGTATACATTGCAGCGTCAATCATTACGAACTCAAAGCGAAATGATTTTTTTCAAAATCTTTTCAAACACACACACATAAAGCAAATTTAAAAGTGAGCTAAAGCAATTAAGAGCCCGTAGATAACTACGGATGGAAAGGGTGCTAATACCTTCCCTTTTCATAATCACCTCCCTTACTCAGAATCTAACGAAGTTCTATTCCTTTTATTTTCACCTTCCCTTAATTGGATAAAAGAAAAGTCGGTGGCGACTCTTGCTATCCGTAACATTTGCGATCAAATGCAAAACAAAAACAAGTCAGTTCTTCCACTGTGTTACAAAACTAGCGACTCTGCTGGGGAAATACCCTAAAAGAGAGGATACCTTAAGGATTTTAGATCACTTTACTACTTTCTATTTGACTTGTATGCTTTATCTTAAGGGTTGCTTGGGTATTATACTTGTGGGGGATCCTACACCCGGATCCAGGTTTCCTTAGGTAAATAGCAATAAATCATCGCGGCCGTTAGGCGTATACCGAAACGGTCAACATGATGGCTAACTTAGTGCGACACTTTGGATGTCCCGATGCTCCTCATGTCTAGTTGGGGAAAGTATTTGGCGTCTGGATGGTGTCATCATCACTAACTCAACTTCTAGAACCCTAATTGACCCATCTTGGCCATTAAAAGGTAGTGAGATGGTCGGCTTTGGTGTAGACTAAGGTTGGTTGATACTCGATGCTACGCTCATTAAGATCCGATTTTCGGGATGTTTTGGTCGACCACTTGGTAGTCGTATTGAAATAAAGCCTACGAGAAAGATCAATGATATGAGATTCCTAAAACCCGGTTACTATTATAGGACAGGATGAACCAACTAAAACTTTGGTAGGGTAGACGCCTATACCTCATGCAAGCCTTAAACCTAGGGCTATTGTGTGATTTGCTTGTGCTTGCTATTTGCTTAAACATGACATCATGACATCATAACATCATAACATCATAACATCATAAATATCATATCATTTCTAACTATTTCAAGGACCTAGGGATTTATCTTTGCTTTGTTTTGTAGGATCATGGCTTCCAGAAAGACTGCCTGAATCAACTTCATGGGTATACCTTCACAAATCAAAGAATTAGTTTCAGAAATTCCTGATCATGCTCAGTTCATCAAAAGACATGGTTATCTGCTTGACTTGGTTATCTCCGGTTTTGAAGAAGACATGATGCACGTCTTATTCCAGTTCTTCGATCCGAAACACCATTGTTTTACATTCCCAGATTATCAGTTGGTACCTACATTGGAAGAGTTCTCTAAGCTACTTGGGATGCCTATTCTTGATCAGATGTCATTTACCGGTTCAGAAAAAGCTCCAAAGTATGAAGACATCGCATCAGCATTACATCTAAAGCGGTCGGACATTGATGCCAATTAGGAAAACAGAAGCGGAGTTAAGGGTTTGCTTGCTAAGTCTCTGATAAAGAAAGCTCGAGAGTTCCTCAAAGCCATGAGTTTCCATGCATTCGAAGACATTTTGGCCTTGCTAATCCATGGCTTGGTGCTATTTCCTAATCCAGATCAGTTTATAGACGTGAACACCATCAAGATATTCCTCACTCGCAATCCTGTGCCTACCTTACTTAGGGATATTATGCATTCTCTCCACACTCGTACCATCAAAAGACAAGGAAATCTCATATGTTGCATACTGTTACTTTCCAGGTGGTTTATTTTGCACCTTCCTCAATCGTTAATGAAGAACGAGCAAAGATTGAAGTGGTCTCAAAGACTGATGTCACTCTCTCATTCAGATATTCGTTGGTGTCTCTTCTCTCAAAAGTACTTCACTTTCATTGAGCGTTGTGGAGAATTCCCTAATGTACCACTCCTTGTCATAAGGGGAGGTATCACTTACAACCCTTCTCTAGCCCTATGTCAGTTTGGTTATGCTGGAAGAGATGGTCCTCATGATATGCTTCTCTAAGACATTGTGTTCGACTACAACCATGATCTCCAGAATTATCGTCGAAGATTTGCGCACGCTTGGGGCATGATAAAGAAGACTGATACCAAGACTCTAGGAATCAAGAATTCCATTCCTTGGGAACCTTACCTCAAATGGGTGCGAGGTCGAGCTCAAAACCTCATGATGCCATTTACGCTTGTGCTACCATTGGTCATGGAACCTATTGCTATAGGTGACGAACCCTATATTGTTCTCCATCCCGACATGCCTACTGATTTCGAAGACTTGAAGAGATCCTGGATTCAACTTAAAGAAGAAAGGGATACATTTGAAGCTCCGTGTTATGCAGGCGAGAAGAAGGTACTAGAGTTGACAAGGCTACTTCACGAGGAGCGAAACATCAACACCTACTTCAACACGAAGAGGAAGCGCCCGTGGGAGACTTAGAACTCTAGGAACTTGTTCTTTTATATTTTTTCCGAACTATCTTTTGTACTTAAAAAGAAAAAGAAAAAGAAAGTAAACTAATAAAAGTTTGTTCGTGCTTGTTTAACAAATTTAAATTCCTAAGGTCCTTGAAAACATTGCATTGCATAAACATCGCATATCATGGCATAACATTTCATAACAGGTACATTGAAGGCCAGTTTTCTTATTCTCTCGCTGTTTATTTCAGCCGAAATGGCTCTTGAACAGACTGTCAAAGATCTCCAAGCTCAGAATGCTCAATTCCAGGAGATGTTCACCAACTTGGTCCAAGGCCAGAAAGATCTGAAGAAGCTCATCACCAGAAAGAAGAAGACCATTGGTATCCTCAACATGGGAAGGAATCACAAAGGTGCACCTAAGGTGGTCAGCCGCTTAGAAATCTCAAACAAGAGTGGTGAAACTGAGGGAAGCATCAGGAACAACGAAGGAAGCCGTCAGGGGTCTCAAAACAGAGAAGAAGACTACTTGAGTGAACAGTATCCTCTCGATGACGACAAATGCAAGCAACTTGAAGACCGTCTGAATGCTGTGGAAAATCTAAAAATGTCCGGGCTGAATTTTGATGATCTGAGTCTTGTCCCATGTGTGGTAATTCCCCGCAAGTTCAAAGTTCCTACTTTTTCCAAGTATGATGGCATCTCTTGTCCGAAGTTGCATCTAAAGTCCTATGTTTAGAAGATTCATCCTCATAATGATGACAGGAAGCTATGGATCCATTTCTTCCAAGAGAGTTTATCTGGAACTCAGTTGGAGTGGTGTTATCATCTAGAGAATACCCACATTCATACATGGAATGACCTAGCAGATGCGTTCTACAAGTAGTACCACTACAATGTCGAATTAGCACCTACTCGCAGGCAGCTACAAAGCATGTCTATGGGTCGTGACGAGAAGTTCAAAGAATATGCTCAGAAATGGAGAGATCTAGCAGGCAGAGTTCAACCACCCTTGTCCAATAGGGAGTTGGTTGATATGTTCATAGGAACACTGATAGGCCCATTCTTCAATCATCTGATTGGAAAATCTTCAGCCAGATTCACCGAGCTGATACTGACAGGCGAACATATTGAAGCTGGAATCAAGAGCGGGAAAATTTAGGTAGAGTCATCTTAAAATGCTGGGAAGAGATATTTTGGTAAGAAAGAAGCCAACGTTGTGTATGGTCAGAAAAGTCATGTCAAAACTGATCATACTCAAACTGTGGGGGCAGTCGTGACCTCCAATCCTACACCAGCGCAACCTCAACGAGACAACGCGCGTAGCCAGAACGCGCCGCAAAGATAGTTTACGAAGATCAACATGCCATTGTCGTAAGCGTTGCAACACAAGTTGAAAGCAAAGCTGATTACTTTGAGGGATCCTCCTCAACACGTCAACACTTCCTCTCCCAAGTATAATCCTAATGCAAAGTGTGCATATCACTCCAACAGCCCAGGGCACGACACCGACAACTGTTGGGGTCTGAAGAGCAAGATTCAAGACATGATTGAAGCCAGGGAAATTGAGTTTAACCCTCCTATCGAAATGCCGAATGTAATCAACGCACCAATGCCTAACCACGGTAAAATTTCTAATGCTATTGACGAAGACTCCTATGTGTATGATGTGAACAATCTGACTATTCCTCTGATGACTGTCAAGAAAGATTTGCTGCAAGCTAGTGTATTTCCAGGATTCCCGCATGATTGTCGTTGGTGTGCATCTGAATCTGACGGATGTGCTTGGCTGAGAAGGCGTATTCAGCGCATAATGGGAAACCGAGAAGTGTTATTTCTGAAACCTCCTTCTGTGGAGAATCTGTGTGAAGACATTTCTAAGAATCTGAAGATCGAAGATGTAGACGAAACCTTACCAGAAGTTTGGGATACCTTGGGGCAGCCAAGTGGAAAGTTCGATTTCATGGTGAAATACACTGCCCCTGAAAGTTACAAAATTTCTATTGAAGATGTCAAAGCAACCGGATGGGGAGACGATTTCCCAGAAGACTATGCAGATGTAAACACAATAAGGATCTCCTCTGCCGATCCTGCACCTAGAGTGGTACCTCTCATCATTACTTCTCCCAGACCAATTCCATATTTCTATGACAAAGCTATACCGTGGAATTATGGAGCCGAAGTTTACTATCATGGCGTCAAGCAAGACCTGTTAACCATTGAAGATATTGCGGTTGAAGCTACCGATCCTGACATAGACAACATCACCGAATCAAACAAGGTAACTAGAACCGGAAGAGTATTTTCTCCAGAGATCTCTCATCCAAAAGACATTGCGACTCCAGCTCATATTCCAGCTATTGAACCAGTTCCCGAAGCTAGAGGGAAAGAACCAGTAACTCATCTTGCTCATACAGAAGTACCAAAGGAAGTTGCTGAAGACACCTCCAAGCAGGAAATGGAGGAAATTTTGAAGAACGTCAAGAAGAGCGACTACACTGTTGTGGAACAGTTGGGATAAACTCCATCCAAAATATCCATGCATTTGTACTATTGTGCTCTGAGGCTCATGCTAAAGCCTTAGTGAAATTCCTGAAGAATGCTCACATACCGCAAGACACTACTATTGATCAATTCGAAGGTTGTATTGCTAGCCTGACTGTCAATAATGGTTTGGGTTTCTCTGATGCTTCTTTGACTCCTGCCGGAAGGAAACACAACAAGCCTTGCACATCTCCGTTGAATGCAAGGGCATTACATTGTCTCACGTATTGGTGGATACTGGTTCTACTCTAAATATTCTACCAAAGAGCGCTTTCTACCAACTTGATATTGAAGGAGTGGTCTTGAAGCCCAGCGACATAATTGTAAGAGCTTTTGATGGTTCTAAACAAACAATACTTGGAGAGCTCATTCTGTCTGTTAGAGTCGGTTCCTAGACTTTTGACTCTACCTTCTTTGTTATGGACATCCGTCCAGCTTACTCTTGCCTACTTGGACGCCCCTGGATACATGGGGCAGACGCTGTTACCTCTACCTTGCATCAGAAGCTGAAGTACCCGGCAAAGCGGAAGATTGTTACCGTATTCGGTGAGGAAGAATACATGGTAAGCCATCTTCAGTCGTTCCAATACCTCAAAATGGAAGGTGAATTCATCGAAACTCCCTGTCAAGCCTTCGAAGCAGTTCCACGAGTCATGCCTGTTGACTCTCCTGTCACTCCTGAAGTTGCTAAAATTCCACTAAGAATGGCCTCACTAAAGGACGCTCAAGCTGCAGTTGAAGAAGGTCATACCGTTTGGGGTCATCTCCATGATCTTCCTTTCAAATCTGACAAGGCTGGTTTAGGATTTACCACCAAAGGTCAGAAGATGATACATCGCGAAAGCGCCGGCAAACTTCCCTTCCATATCAGCAAAAATGGAGTCTATGCTATTGAAGATGACGACAGCGACTTCGACATCAGCAACTGGATCTTCCCAACTCTAGACAACGGACTCAACAATTGGAAGACCGAAGACGTCATACCAATCTCCTTTAGATAGGAGTAATTGCATATTTTCGTTCAATAAAATCATTGGACTTTTGCATTTAAATACTATTTTTTTCCTTTTTTTACTTTACTACCCCTTTAAAAGCTATGTGTTCTTACACACACCAACGTGATACACTGCAGATTCACTCCGAATCTCGTTGATAACAGCTTTGCTATTGCTAAATATGACTTTGACAATCCGATCTACCAAGCCATTCGAGGTTGTGAATCTGGGTACTGACTGTCATACCCCAAAATTTGCCCTCCATCTACTCAAGAGATTTCATACATCTATACTCAAGGATTCCTCAAGAGTTGATCAGACAAACTCTCTCCTAGACAATCAACCCAAACTAGGGTTTGGTATCTCTCGGCAAGATGGGCTTCCAACATCTCAATGGTCTTCATGCCTCCTCATATGCTTCAAAGATTCTCCATGTCAAGTTTCAAGCTTCGGATCAAGTTTCCTCGAGCAATTGCTCGGATGGTTGAAAATCGGTTGTATTGGACAAAAAGTCAACATGGTCAACATACAGTCAAACTTCATAATTTTTGGTCAACATCCTCATTTTGAAGTTACATTCATCATTTGATCAAGGGTTGATCGTGATTCATCAAGAAAACTCAAGATTTGCTCAAAAGTCGAACTTTCTAAATTAGGGTTTCTAGGTGAAAAGTCAACTGAACTTTGGTGATCATAACTTTCTCATACTTTCTCAGAAATTTTCCACCACCTCTTGTTTTGAAGGAAATTCAATTCTCTACAACTTCATGTCTCACAAGAATGTCCAAAAATGCTTCATTTGAGAGGTATAGCTCAAAACATTCTGGTCATTTTCAAAGTCAACAAAAGTCAACTTTTGTTTTGAAGATATATTGAGCATGGAAACTCCAATTGAGATGAGACCAAAAAGGTTGGTTAGAGGACTCTTAGAGCTTTCCAAAAAGTCCAAGAACACTCAAAAATGTGGAAAATTGAGCAAGATACACTATTCAGAAGTTGGGATTTTGACATTGCAAAAGGACATTTTGGTCAAAATGCAAAATTTTCCAAATGGGCCTAAAATCTTTTGGTCCAAACTTGTTCATGACATGATTTTGACCCATAAATGCTTGGCCATGGTAATTTTCTATTTTATGATTTATATTTGAATTTTAAAACATTTAATTCAAAATTAAATCATGTAAAATATGAAAATAAGATTTTTTTCAAAAAGGATTGGATTTATATCTTCCTTGAAGTCCAAGAAAGCCCATGATTCATACCAAATTCGTGCTAGCCTTTGCATTCATGAGAAAATCAAATTTTTTCCAAAATTTGATGGAAAATATTTGCACATTGATGGATCAATCTTTTTCACTCCTTTTGCCATCCAAACTTTCTCTATAAATGCTCAGCAAGATCACAAGCCACGGAGAGGAAACCCTAGCTCAAGCCAAACCCTTATTCTTGCAAATTTTTTCTCAAAACTTGAAAAAATCGAATTCCATATTGCAGCCTCTTCCATTATTTCGACCACTCAATCTTGCTCTAAGGTTCCAGATCAAAAGCAACCTTGATTCGAAATGACCATCGAATCGAGCCATCTCACTCTCACCGGTTTGCCATATTTCTCAAATTGATTTAATAATCCATGCATCTCTAACTGTTTTGGCTTGTTTGTTTGAGTTCAAGGTGTCTATTAGAACAGTTTGACGTATAGCATGAGTTTTATAGGAATCATAGATTGCCATTGTTAGGCGTTTTGCTTTCTTGAAACTCCCGATCCAGTCGTTTGTAGCTAAAACTGATGCTTCCATTGAGATCGCAGCCCTCGATTTAGGGGGGTAGGGTCCCCCTTTTCCATTTATTCCACGTATTTTGCTTGCTTTCAATTTCAGGTCATCGGAGAAGACGACCGGAGCTAGGGCTCCGGCGTCGTTGACTGAGGAAGACCGGCGAGGAGCATGCGTGGCGCGATCCAGCGTTCTGATTCGTTCGTTTGAATTACCTGGGGTCCACATGCGAGCTGACTGTGTTTTGAATATTTCCAGGACGCGTCATCCTTCATATGTTATTGTTTTCAGCTTTCCCAACACAAAGAGCCACTTGTCCTAGTGGTTAAGGCGTTTGTTGTTCCAAGATTCCCTCCCATGTCACGAGTTCGATCCAGCCTGGGACCGATTTTTTCTTTTCTCTTACAAACTTCACTTTTCAATTATTTTTTCTATTTTCTAATTATTTTAATATGTTGCATTTTATTTCAATTCTTTTCATAATTTTATTTCTGCATTTAAAAATCATCAAAAAATTAATTTTCTTTTTGCATTATTTTCATAAAATCTTTATTTAATTTAATAAGTTAAAAAATATAATTTTGCATGCACATTTATTTTTATTCATAATTTTGCATTTAAATCACTTTTAATTCATTTTAAATTATTAAATTGCATCCAAAAAATCCCAAAAATTTATTTTAACATATTTACATTATTTCCAGCATGACATATTTTTCTTATTTTAAAAATTGCATTTTTCTAACATTTTTTCTCTTGTTCGATTCATATCGTATTTTCCGATTTCTCATTCCTTTACAGGTTGATCCGATTCAGACGATTCTTTCTTTATCATTTTATTTCTCAATAATGTAACTGTTTATGGGATGTAATAGTTTAAATTAGGATCTTTATTTTCCGCATTTTAAATTATGTATCTGCCCCAAAGCCATGTAATAGCGTGGGACATTTTTTACGCACTTTACATTCCGCATTTAATTTCCGCACCTATAAATTGCTAGTAATTAGGCGTGTGGCAAGATAATAATGAACATAGCCCACTAATTTGCAAGATAAAATAACTGAAATCAACACACTTCTCACCACCCCTTAGGGTAATTCTCTCTCGTTGCCTTTACGAATTCAAAATGGTCATGTCCCTCGAATGTAGAGGTATTCTAGCACCGTTGCCTTCCAAACAAATCATCATAGTCCCTTCGATACAAAGATCATAAGACTCACGATGTCGCCTCCGAATACATGATCTTGACCCTCGATTGTCGCCTACGAAAATGATGATAGTCCCTTCGAATGTGCTAGGATACTTCCTACAAGTTACCTTCTATGACCATCCGATGTCCCTTCGAATGTCCCGCTTATATCCAACGAATGGAGCTACCTACTAACTAATGGTATGGCTAGTGCTATTCTAAAGGAACGTAACAATACAAAAAACGACCAATTCTGAGTAGGTGATAAGACTTTTAGTTGCTTGCTCTATCAAATGCTTTTCACACCACATACTCTTTTTCAAAATTCAAACTTCTTTCCAAAACAAAACATTTCCAAACACTTTGTATACATTCCTACATGAATCATTACAAAGTCAAAGTGAAATGCCTTTTCAAAACATTTTTGTCAAACACACAGAAAGCACAATTTTAAAAGGTGATCTAGAGCAACTAAGAGCCCTTAATTGGATAAAAATAAAAGTCGGTGACGACTCTTGCTATCCGCACATTTGCGATACAAAAATCTCTGGTCGAGTTCACGTGTTCTGAGCTGGCGACTCTGTGGGACAAGATCCTAGAAGAGAGAATTGCCTTAGGGATTTCTAGATAACCTTTATTGCTTTTTGTTTGACTTGTATGCTTTATCTTTTAAGGGTTGCTTGGATATTATATTTGTGGGGGATCCTACACCCGGATCCGGGTTTCCTTTTAGGTAAGTAGCAATAAATCATCGCGACCGCTAGACGTATAACTAAACGGTCAACATGATGGCTACGTTAGCGTGACACTTTGGATGTCCGATACTCTTCATTTCCAAGTTGAGGATAGTATTTTGCTTCGTGGTGTCATCAAGCGCTAACTAAACTTTTAGAACCTTAATTGACCCATCTTGGCCATTAGAAGGTAGTGAGATGGCCGGCTTTGGTGTAGACCGAGGTTGGTTGATACTCGATGCTACGCTCATTGAGATCAGACTTTTGGGATATTTTCGATCGACCACTTGGTAGTCGTATTGAAATAAACGCCTACGAGAAAGATCAATGATGTGAGATTCCTAGAACCCGGTTACTATTATAGGACAGGATGAACCAACTCAAACTTTTGGTAGGGTAATCACCTATACCTCATGCAAGCCTTAAACCTAGGCTCATTGTGTGAATTGTTTGTGTGTGCTAAACATGACATCATGACATCATTTGCATTGCATATCATTTCTAACTATTTCAAGGACCTAGGGATTTATCTTTGCTCTGTTTTGTAGGGATTATGGCTTCTAGAAAGACTATCCGAATCAACTTCATGGGTATACCTTCTCTCAAAGATTGGTTTGAAATTCCGATCATGCTCAGTTCATCAAAGACATGGTTATCTACTTGATTTGGTTATCTCGGTTTTGAAGAAGATATGATGCATGTCCTATTCCAGTTCTTCGATCCGAAACACCATTGCTTTACATTCCCAGATTATCAGTTGGTTCCTACCTTGGAAGAGTTCTCTAAGCTACTTGGGATACCTATTCTTGATCAAATGCCATTCACCGGTCTAGAAAAGGTTCCTAAGTACGAAGACATCGCATCCGCCTTACACCTTAAGCGCTCAGACATTGAAGTCAATTGGGACACTAGAAGTGGAGTTAAGGGTTTACTTTCCAAGTTCCTAATTAAGAAAGCCCGAGAATTCCTCAAAGTTATGAGTTTCCATGCATTCGAAGACATTGTGGCCTTGCTAATCTATGGTTTGGTTCTATTCCCTAACTCGGATCAATTCATAGATGTCAATGCCATCAAGTTGTTTCTTACCCGTAATCCTGTGCCTACTTTACTTGGGGATATCCTACATTCTCTCCACACTCGTACTACTAAAAGACAAGGAACTCTCATGAGTTGCATACCGTTACTTTCTAGGTGGTTTATTTCGCACCTTTCTCCATCAATTTTGAAGAATGAACAAAGGATGAAGTGGTCTCAAAGGTTGATGTCACTCTCTCATTCAGATATCCGTTGGAGCCTTTTCTCTCAAAAGGACTTCACATTCATTGAGCGTTGTGGAGAATTCCCTAATGTACCACTCCTTGGTATAAGGGGAGGTATTACTTACAACCCTTCCTTAGCTCTACGTCAGTTTGGTTTTGCCCGAAGAGATGGTCCACATGATATGCTTCTCCAAGATATTGTGTTCGACTACAACCACGATCTCGAGTGCAAGCGAAGGTTCATACACGCTTGGGGCATGGTAAAGAAGGCGATACCAAGACTTTGGGGCACCGAACTCCATTCCTTGGGAACCTTACCTCAAATGGGTGCGAGCTCGAGCTCGAAACCTCATGATGCCATTCACGCTGTTCTACCAGTAATTATGGAACTGTTGCTATAGGTGGCGTACCCTATCTTGTTCTCCATCACGACATGCCTACTGATTTTGAAGACTTGAAGAGATCACGGTTCGACTTAAAGAAGAGAGGGATACCTTTGAAGCTCAGTGCTATGCAAGTGAGAAGAAGGTACTAGAATTGACAAAGCTACTTCACGAGGAGCGAAACATCAACGCTTACATCGGCACCAAGAGGAAGCGCCCATGGGAGACTTAGAGCTTTAGGATGTTTATGTTTTCTTTTATTGTTTTGAACTATCTCTTGTACTTAAAAAGAAAAAAGAATAATAAGAAGAGTACTAATAAATGTTTGCTCATTGTTTGTTTAACAAATTTAAATCTCTTAGGTCGTTGAAAACATTGCATTGCATTCGCATAAACATTGCGTATCATAGCATAACATCGCATCACAGGTACATTGAAGATTGGTTTTCTCATTTGCTTGCTATTTATTTTAGCAGAAATGGCTCTTGACAGTCAGTCAAAGATCTTCAAGCTCGGAATGCTCGGTTTGATGTTTACGGCTTGGTCCAAGGCCAAGAAGATCGAAGAAGCTCATCAACGAGAAGAAGAAGGTTGTTGGTCTCCTCAACATGGGCACGCTACAAAGGTGGTCCTAAGAGGGTCGATCGGATAGAGCTCTCGAAGGAAGTGTCAAAATGAACAAAGTAACAAAGTAATGGTGAAAGCGATCGGCTGAGCTTGAGAAAAACTATGATGATGGCCAATACTCGATGAGGATGACAAGTACAAGCAACTTGAAGATTATGCGAATGTTGTGGAAAACACGAAGATGTCCTGAATTTTGATGATCGAGTCTTGTCCACAGTGTTGTGATTCCTCCCAAGTTCAAAGTTCCAACTTTTGCCAAGTATGATGGCATGTCTTGCCCTAAGCTGCATTTGAAGTCCTATGTCGGAAGATCAATCCCCTGTGTGAAGTTGTGGATGCACTATTTTCAAGAGAGTTTGTCGGAACTCGGTTGGAATGGTACTATCGACTAGAGAACGACCGTATCCGTACTTGGGTGACTTAGCGATGCTTTCTGACGATATGAGTACAATCTTTGAATTGACACCCACGCATGCAACTACATAGCATGTCTATGGGTCGTGATGAGAAGTTCAAGGGTATGCTCGAAGTGGAGAGATCTAGCGGTGAGTTCAACCACCCTTGTCCAATAGGGAGTTGGTTGATATGTTTATGGGAACAAGCGGGCCCATTCTTTAATCATCGATTGGAAACTCTTGACGGATTCAAGTGATTAATGACGGCGTATTGAAGTGGTATCAAAGTGGAAAGATTCGGTAGAGACATCTTCAAATGTTGCGAAGAGATCTTTTGGTGCTAAGAAAGAAGCTAATGTTGTGTATGGTCGGAAAAGCCGAGCCAAGACCGACCGTGCACAATCGTAGGAAGCGTTGTGATCTCGATCCTACATCGGCACAACCTCGGCGAGACAGTAGCGTAACGAGCATGACGAAGGCATTCTGAAGATCAACATGCCTTTGTCGCAAGCCTTGCAACACATGTTGAAAGCGGTGATTACCTTGAGGATCCTCCTCGAATGTCAACACCTCCTCTCCAGTACAATCCTAATGCTAAGTTTGCTTACCATTCCAATAGCCTGGACATAGTCTTGATGATTGTTGGGCTCACGAAGAACAAGATTCAAGATATGATTGAAGCTAAGCATTGAGTTTGATCCTCTGTTGAGACTCGAATGTGATCAACGCGCCTATGCTAACCATGACAAGAGTTCCAATGTCGTTGGAGAAGATACTTATGTTTTCAACATAGATGACTTGACCATTCCTCGATGGTATTAAGAAGAATTTGCTGCAAGCGGTGTCAATCCGGGATGCCCGAGAATTGTCGTTGGTGCCCATCCGCTTTTGATGGTTGTGCTTGGTTGAGAAGGCGTGTCGATGCATGATGAATAACCACGAGATACTATTTACGAAACCACATGCGGAAGATATGTGAAGAAATGTCTAAATTGAAGATTGACAATGGGTGAAACAACACCATGTGTGGGATACCTTGGGGCAGCCAAGTGGAAAGTATGATTACATGGTGAAGTACATTCACGAGAGCTACAAGATTCCTATTGAAGATGTTAAGGTAACCGGATGGGGTGACGATTTCCCGAAGACTATCTTGATGTTAACACTATAAATTTCCTCTGCGATCCATGCCTAGAGTGGCACCTCTCATTATCACTTCTCCAAGACCAGTTCCATATTCCTCGACAAAGCTATTCCTTGGAATTATGGAGCTGATGTTTACTATCATAGCGTCAAGCAAGACCTCCCGACCGTTGAAGATCTTACAGTTGAAGCTACCATTCCTGACATTGAAAACATCACCGGATCAAGTAAGGTGACTCGAACTGGAAGGGTATTCTCTCCAGATATCTCTCCTCCAAAAGACACCGCGACTCCAGCTCGCATTCCAGCTATTCAATCCCTTCCCCAAGCTAGAGGGAAAGAACCAGTGACTCGTCCCTTTCGATCGAAGTACCAAAAATTCTTGAAGACACCTCCAAACAAGAAATGGAGGAAATTCTGAAGATAATCAAGAAAAGTGACTACAATGTTGTGGAACAGTTGGGACAGACTCCGTCCAAGATCTCCATGCTTGCTCTGCTCTTATGCTCTGAGGCTCATGCTAATGCCTTGGTGAAGTTTTTGAAGAATGCTCACGTGCCGCAAGACACTACTACTGATCAATTTGAAGTTTGTATTGCTAGCACGGCTGCCAACAATGACCTAGACTTCTACGATCTTGATTTGACTCCTTCGGAAAGAAACACAACAAAGCCTTGCACATCGTGGAATGCAAGGGTACTACCTTATCTCATGTATTGGTGGATACGGTTACGCTCGAATATCCTTCCGGCGCTTTTGATCGACTTAATGTTGAAGGTTGGTTACGAAACCGGTGACATTATTGTGAGAGCTTTGATGGTTCTAAGCGAACGACTTGGAAGCTCACTCTGCTGTCAAAGTCGGTTCCGGACTTTTGACTCCACATTCTTTGTCATGGACATCCGTCCGACTTACTCTTACCTACTTGGGCCCTTGGATACATGGGCAGTACCTCTACCTTGCATCGGTGAAGTACCCGATGAAAGGAAGGTTGTTCTGATGTGCGGTGAAGAAGAGTATATGGTCGGTCATCTGATCATTTCGATACCTCGAGATGGAAGGAGAATTCTTGAGACTCCTGTCAAGCTTTTGAAACAATACGAGTCATGCATGTTGACTCTCCTGTCCTCTGAAATTACTAAAGCTCCGCCTAGGATGGCCTCATTGAAAGATGCTCAATTCTTTGTTGAAGAAGGTAGTACTATTTGGGGTCAGCTCCCGATCTTCCTTTCAAATTTGACAAAACGGTTTAGGCTTCACCATCAAGTCGAAGATGATACGCCGCGACGTGCGGCCAACTTCCTTTCCGCATCAGAGTGGAATCCATGCTATAGAAGCGGCGACAACAACCCGACATCGGCAAGTGGATCTTGACTCGGACAAAGGGCTCGACAATTGGAAGACCAAGGCGTCATACCAATCTCCTTTAGTCGGGAGTAATTGCTCTTGTTTTGTTTTGCTTTTCGTATTTCTTTATGTTTGAACAATAAACTTTGAAAGCCTAGTGCCTTGCGGGCATCATGGCTCGTTTGTGAGGTTATTATCATTGTTTGCGTTTTCATTCAATAAATTCGTTGGACTTTTGCATTCAATTGTTTTTCTTTCTTTTACTTTATCACCCTTCAAAAGCTATGTGTTTCTTACACACCACGTGATACTGCAGAATCACTCGAATCTCGTTAATAACAGCTATCCTATTGCTAAATATGACTTGATAATCCGATCTACCAAGCGAAGGCGAAAGTGAGGAAGGCGTGAAGTGCCGGGAGAACTTGCTTGCTACAAGAAGAAGCGAGTTATCTGACCACACGAAGCGAGTTGAGGTTGTGAATTTGGGTGACGAAGGCAGAAAAGAGATCAAGATAGGAGCGGGTCTTGAGAGATGTTAAAGAAAGGTTGGTTCGGATGCTACGAGACTACATTGAGGTTTTGCTTGGTCATACGAAGACATGCCGAGGTTGGACATTGATATTGTAGTACAGATTGCCAACAAAAGAAGGTTTTCTCGATGCGAAGGTTAAATCGCATCGTCTGAGATGTCAAAGAAAATCAAAGCCGAAGTCATGAAGCGGTTCAACTGGTTTCTTAGTCACCTCTAATCCCGATGGGTTGCAAATGTGGTACCGTACCTAAGAAGGATGGCAAAATGTGTGTGGATTACGAGATCTGAACAAAGCAAGTCCAAAGGCGATTTTCCACTCCTCATATCGATGTTCGGTAGACAACACCGCTCAACAAGGTTTTCTCCTTCATGGATGGTTTCTCCGGTTACAATCGGATCAAAATGGCTCCAAGACATGGAAGACTACTTTTGTTACATAGTGGGGCTACTGCTACAAGGTTATGCGTTCGGATTTGAAAGCGGGCTCCACTTATCAGTGCTATGGTAACACTATTTCATGACATGATTCATCACGAGATAGAGGTCTCGTCGGCGACATGATAGCTCGATCACGGTGAAGAAGAACATCTTGATCATTTGAAACTATTTGACGAGTTGAAGAAGTACGGTGAGACTTAATCCTAACAAGTGCACCTTTGAGTCGGATCAGGAAAACTCCTAGGGTTTGTTGTCGATGGTAAAGGTATTGAGGTTGACCCGCCAAGGTTAAAGCTATTCAAGAGATGCCGACTCCCTTTTGAGAAGGAAGTCGAGGTTTCTTGGGCGATTGAACTACATTGCAGATTCATTGCACATTTAAGCGCTACTTGTGAGCCAATCTTCAAGTTACTAAAGAAAGATCAAGTAGTGGAATGGAATGGCGATTGCCGGATCGCTTTTGACAAAATCAAGGGTACCTCTGAATCCTCCTATCCACGATGCACGAAGAAGACCTCTTATCATGTACTTGCGGTGCTAGAGAATTCAATGGGGTGTGTGTTGGGGCAACATGGCCAGTGCAGTCGAAAAGAGCATGCAATATACTACCTTAGCAAAAGTTTACCATGTGAAACAAGATACTCACGACTTGAGAAAACTTGCACGCTTTTGGGCTGCCGACTAAGGCAGTATATGTTGACTCACACTACCTTTTGATTTCAAGATGGATCCGATAAAATACATATTTGAGAAACCAACTCTTCTCCTTATCGGCCTAAGATGAATGTGGAAGCCGCTAACAAGAACACTAAGAAGATTATCTGAGAAAATAGCGGTGGCGTACAAGATTGGCATGAGATGTTACCATTTGCTCTTCATGGTTATCACACTACAACACGGACATCCACGAGGCGCTCCCTTCTCTAGTATACGGTATGGGCCGTCTTACCCATCGAGGTTCGGATACCCTCGACGAGTCCTCCGGAGGCGGTTAGGCGAAGGCGATTGGGTCGACTCGCCTTGACCGATTAACTTGATTGATGAGAACGACTCGCGTCCATCGCCATGGACAATTATCGAAGCGAATGATCGAGCATTTAATAAGAGGCCAAGCAAGTCTACCAAGTCGGTGATCTAATAGTCAGCGCATCATTCTTCCACAAGGTGATCCGAGGGCAAATGGACTCCCACCTATGAGGACCATTTGTAGTCAAGGTATTTTCCGGCGGAGCTATGATACTTAGCACCATGGATGGTGAAGACTTCCCACATGACGAGACATAGTCAAAAAATACTACGCATAAAGAGACCCGCTAGGTCGGTGACTAGGCAAAAATAAGGGCATCTGGCGAACCAAAGGGTTCGGGCAAAAGTTAAGGATATATACAAAACATGTACACCCGACAAGTCGAAAACACGAAAAGGCGGCTTGGGCAAGAAAGGTATCCCATGAAAACCGAAAGGCGGTCTAGGAAAAGTTAGGATTTAAGCGTGCGACTATGTTTCTTCGGATCACACTTCCGGACTACTATCGGCATTCAAGATTCAAATGGCGAAGACAAGTCTACTCACTTTCTTGACAAGGAGATGAGATAGTCGAAATATATGAGTACTAGCATAGTTGGAACTTAACGAGATTGTTTCATAGCTTTTACTTTTCTTGTGTATAAACAACTTGGCCATATGCCACCTTTCGGATAAGCATAAGCTTCTTTCTCTTTACAATTTACATTGTTGTTATTTGCAATAAGTCCAACGTTTGTTTTGAATGACTATACGAATTTGACAATAAGAATCTAATCACAAACATACGAAAAGTGAACATACAAAAGTACTTACTACAGGCTCCAGGAATTGGGACGACGACGAAAGTCACCAAAACATTCCCCCACAGAGCATGATCCCCACAAAGGTGTCACTCACAACACAACTTCCCAGTGAGCAAAGGGAATCCACGAGCAGCAATTCTACTCAACTAAGCAATGTTACATCAGTCTCCAAGCAGTAACACCTCACCCCAGTCAAGGTATTTATCCCGAGTGGGTATTTCTCAGTCCTTTCCTTTTTCCGGTAGCGGTATCGGACCGAAACTTGGTCGGATAGTGCCGGGAAACCACATCTTCATCTCGGCTGGGATTACAACGGATTCTGACCCTTCCAACGGTCTCCGGCAACTACCAATTGCTCTCGGTGAGATCATCGAATCCCAGTGGGCGCCTCACAATTCCCTCAGGGATCTACCTCGAATCCCCAGCGGATCGCCTCCCGTTCTCCTCAGATGCATATGAGATCTCCAACAACGAGCCTCTCAAATCTCTTCCTTCCTCAACAATATCTAGGCCCAAGACTTGGTCGGATAGTGCATCGGAGGAATCAGATTTCTTTCTTCTCCTTCAAAAGCGGGGTTCTCACTACTCGATCCCCAAGAGTGAAATCTTCAAGCAGAACATCCGCATCTTCTTCAAGATGGATATGTTACGAAATACACAACATCTATCATTCATACATTTCTCATAAAGTCATACTTCATGCATATGTCATTCATATACATTGTCATGCATCATACTTTGCATAAAACTAACCAATATTACATCAAAGTTCCTCTTGTTTTCTCCAAAGCAGTGATCGCCCGCAAGCAGGTCGAGATTAAGCCCCGAATCAGCGGAAAACTATCTCGAAAGACCGCCCTTGGTTGTCCTCCGACGATGGTGGATTAAGCCCGAATCGGCGGAAAACTATCGAAAGACCGCCCTTGGTTGTCCTCCGGCGACTAGTCGAGATTAAGCCCGAATCGACGGGAAAATTATCAGAAAGACCGCCTCGGTTATCCTCGGATAACGAGGCAATGGATCAACACCGATGCACAAGGAAGATATCCACATTTGCCAACTACTACCTCCTCGAGTAATCGGCACGAAGATTTATTCGATCCTTCTTATTATCAGCAGAACTACAGGCGATTCGATTGCCTTGGATGGCATCTTAAGCCCATCTCCGACTACTTATCAACGATGCTTCACTTTCGAGAATCTGCATATATGGTTAAAAATCAATGCAAACCAATAACTTCATTCAAAAATAAACACGAAGTCTAACGTCGACTCCTCGGATGGCATCTTAAGCCCATCTCCATGCTCCTTCGAGAAGCGACTACGAGCCTAGCGTCGGCTCACTCCCGGCATCGATCTTTCCGGATGGCATCCTAAGCCCATCCCGTCAATTCTCCTATCGACATTCTCGAGTCTAGCATCGACTCATCCCCGGTAGTATCTACCTTCTCGAATGGCATCTAAGCCCATTCGCATCATCCACCAATGAGTGCAAATTTTAGGTGTATTCGGTGTTCAATCATCTTCTACCTCCGGTCACGAAAGACAAGCGTGTCAATCTAACCCTCCAGTACAAGAAGATTGAGCAGGGGCAGCTGTCATACCCAAAAATTTGCCCTCCATCTACTCGAGATTTCATACATCTATACTCGAGGATTCCTCGAGAGTTGATCGGACAAACTCTCTCTAGACAATCAACCCAAACTAGGGTTTGGTATCTCTCGAGCCAAGATGGGCTTCCAACATCTCAATGGTCTTCATGCCTCCTCATATGCTTCAAAGATTCTCCATGTCAAGTTTCAAGCTTCACGGATCAAGTTTCCTGATTGCTCGGATGGTTGAAAATCGGTTGTATTGGACAAAAAGTCAACTGTGGTCAACATACAGTCAAACTTCATAATTTTTGTCAACATCCTCATTTTGAAGTTACATTCATCATTTGATCAAGGGTTGATCGTGATTCATCAAGAAAACTCAAGATTTGCTCAAAAGTCAAACTTTCTAAATTAGGGTTTATAGGTGAAAAGTCAAGCTGAACTTTGGTGATCATAACTTTCTCATACTTTCTCGAAATTTTCCACCACCTCTTGTTTTGAAGGAAATTCAATTCTCTACAACTTCATGTCTCACAAGAATGTCAAAAATGCTTCATTTGAGAGGTATAGCTCAAAACATTACTGAGTCATTTTCAAAGTCAACAAAAGTCAACATTTTGTTTTGAAGATATATTGAGCATGGAAACTCAATTGAGATGAGACCAAAAGGTTGGTTATAGGACTCTTAGAGCTTTCCAAAAGTCCAAGAACACTAAAAATGTGGAAAATTGAGCAAGATACACTATTCGGAAGTTGGGCAATTTTGAATGATTGCAAAAGGACATTTTGGTCAAAATGCAAAATTTTCCAAATGGGCCTAAAATCTTTTGGTCCAAACTTGTTCATGACATGATTTTTGACCCATAAATGCTTGGCCATGGTAATTTTCTATTTTTATGATTTATATTTGAATTTTAAAACATTTAATTCAAAATTAAATCATGTAAAATATGAAAATAAGATTTTTTTCAAAAAGGATTGGATTTATATCTTCCTTGAAGTCCAAGAAAGCCCATGATTCATACCAAATTCGTGCTAGCCTTTGCATTCTGAGAAAATCAAATTTTTTCCAAAATTTGATGGAAAATATTTGCACATTGATGGATCAATCTTTTTTCACTCCTTTTGCCATCCAAACTTTCTCTATAAATGCTCAGCAAGATCACAAGCCACGGAGAGGAAACCCTAGCTCAAGCCAAACCCTTATTCTTGCAAAATTTTTCTCAAAACTTGAAAAAATCGAATTCCATATTGCAGCCTCTTCCAGCCTATTTCGACCACTCAATCTTGCTCTAAAGGTTCCCAGCAGTCAAAAGCAACCTTGATTCGAAGCCCAGCCATCCAGAATCGAGCCATCTCACTCTCACCGGTTTGCCATATTTCTCAAATTCGATTTTAATAATCCATGCATCTCTAACTGTTTTGGCTTGTTTGTTTGAGTTCAAGGTGTCTATTAGAACAGGTTTGACGTATAGCATGAGCAGTTTAGCACCGGAATCATAGATTGCCATTGTTAGGGCAGTTTTTGCTTTCTTCTTCGAAACTCCCGATCCAGTCGTTTGTAGCTAAAACTGATGCTTCCATTGAGATCGCAGCCCTCGATTTAGGGGGGTAGGGTCCCCCTTTTCCATTTATTCCACGTATTTTGCTTGCTTTCAATTTCAGGTCATCGGAGAAGACGACCGGAGCTAGGGCTCCGGCGTCGTTGACTGAGGAAGACCGGCGAGGAGCATGCGTGGCGCGATCCAGCGTTCTGATTCGTTCGTTTGAATTACCTGGGGTCCACATGCGAGCTGACTGTGTTTTGAATATTTCCAGGACGCGTCATCCTTCATATGTTATTGTTTTCAGCTTTCCCAACACAAAGAGCCACTTGTCCTAGTGGTTAAGGCGTTTGTTGTTCCAAGATTCCCTCCCATGTCACGAGTTCGATCCAGCCTGGGACCGATTTTTTCTTTTCTCTTACAAACTTCACTTTTCAATTATTTTTTCTATTTTCTAATTATTTTAATATGTTGCATTTTATTTCAATTCTTTTCATAATTTTATTTCTGCATTTAAAAATCATCAAAAAATTAATTTTCTTTTTGCATTATTTTCATAAAATCTTTATTTAATTTAATAAGTTAAAAAATATAATTTTGCATGCACATTTATTTTTATTCATAATTTTGCATTTAAATCACTTTTAATTCATTTTAAATTATTAAATTGCATCCAAAAAATCCCAAAAATTTATTTTAACATATTTACATTATTTCCAGCATGACATATTTTTCTTATTTTAAAAATTGCATTTTTCTAACATTTTTTCTCTTGTTCGATTCATATCGTATTTTCCGATTTCTCATTCCTTTACAGGTTGATCCGATTCAGACGATTCTTGCTTTATCATTTTATTTCTCAATAATGTAACTGTCTATGGGATGTAATAGTTTAAATTAGGATCTTTATTTTCCGCATTTTAAATTATGTATCTGCCCCAAAGCCATGTAATAGCGTAGGACATTTACCTTTCCGCACTTTACATTCCGCATTTTAATTTCCGCACCCTATAAACTGCTAGTAATTAGGCGTGTATGGCAAGATAATAACGAACATAGCCCACTAATTTGCAAGATAAAATAACTGAAATCAACACACTTCTTTCACACACGCACCCCTTAGGGTAATTCTCTCTCGTTGCCTACAATTCAAAATGGTCATGTCCCTCGAGCGTAGAGGTATTCTAGCACCGTTGCCTTCAAACAAATCATCATAGTCCCTTCGATACAAAGATCATAAGACTCACGATGTCGCCTCCGAATACATGATCTTGACCCTCGATTGTCGCCTCGAAAATGATGATAGTCCTTGAATGTGCTAGGATACTTCCTACAAGTTGCCTTCTATGACCATCCGATGTCCTTCGAATGTCCGCTTATATCCAGCGAATGGAGCTACCTACTAACTAATGGTATGGCTAGCACTATTCTAAAGGAACGTAACAATACAAAAAACGACCAATTCTGAGTAGGTGATAAGACTTTTAGTTGCTTGCTCTATCAAATGCTTTTCACACCACATACTCTTTTTCAAAATTCAAACTTCTTTCCAAAACAAAACATTTCCAAACACTTTGTATACATTCCTACATGAATCATTACAAAGTCAAAGTGAAATGCCTTTTCAAAACATTTTTGTCAAACACACAGAAAGCACAATTTTAAAAGGTGATCTAGAGCAACTAAGAGCCCGTAGATAACTACGGATGGAAAGGGGTGCTAATACCTTCCCTTTTCATAACCATTCTCCCGAACTCAGAATCTAAACGAAGGTTTTTTCCTGTACTTTTACCTTCCCTTAATTGGATAAAAATAAAAGTCGGTGGCGACTCTTGCTATCCGCACATTTGCGATACAAAAATCCTACGAAGTCAGTTCACCGTGTTACACTGACGAAGACAGAAAAGAAATCAAGATAGGAGCGGGACTTGAGAACATTGTCAAAGAGAGATTGGTCCGGATGCTGCGAGACTACATTGAGGTTTTTGCTTGGTCATACGAAGACATGCCAGGTTTAGACATTGACATTGTGGTACACCAACTACCGACGAAAGAAGGTTTTCTCCCTGTGAAGCAGAAGGTTCATCGTATGCGTCCTGAGATGTATGAGAAAATCAAAGTCGAAGTTAAGAAACAGTTCAACGTCGGTTTCCTAGCCGTTACTTCTTATCCACAGTGGGTTGCGAACGTGGTACCCGTACCTAAGAAAGATGGCAAAGTGAGGATGTGTGTGGATTACAGAGATCTGAACAGAGCGATTCCGAAAGACGATTTTCCACTTCCTCATATTGATGTTCTAGTTGATAACACCGCTCAACATAAGATCTTCTCCTTCATGGATGGTTTCTCCGGTTACAATCAGATCAAAATGGCTCCTGAAGACATAGAAAAGACTACTTCCGTTACACAGTGGGGAACATTCTGCTACAAGGTGTCATACCCCAAAATTTGCCCTCCATCTTCTCAAAATACTCCATACACCCATGCTCAAGGATTCTTCAAGGGTTGATCAGACAAACCCTCTCCTAGATAATCAACCCAAACTAGGGTTTGGTATTCTTCAGATCAAGATGGACTTCTGACATCTCCAATGGCCTTCATGCCTCCTCATATGCTTCAAAGATTCTCCATGTCAAGTTTCAAGCCTCATAAGTCAAGTTTCCTCAGACAATTGCTCAGATGGTTGAAAATCAGTTATATTGGACAAAAAGTCAATTGTGGTCAACATACAGTCAAACTTCATAATTTTTGGTCAACATCCTCATTTTGAAGTTACATTCATCATTTGATCAAGGGTTGATCATGATTCATCAAGAAAACTCAAGATTTGCTCAAAAGTCAAACTTTCTAAATTAGGGTTTCTTAGTGAAAAGTCAACCAAACTTTGACTGAGCATAACTTCTTCATACTTTCTCAGAAATTTTCCCACCTCCTCTTGTTTTGAAGGAAATTCAATTCTCTACAACTTCATGCCTCACAAGAATGTTCAAAAAATGCTTCATTTGGAAGGTATGGATCAAAACATTACAGGTCCTTTTCAAAGTCAACAAAAAGTCAACATTTTGTTTTGAAGATATATTGAGCATGGAAACTCCAATTGAGATGAAACCAAAGAGGTTGGTTAGAGGACTCTTAGAGCTTTCCAAACAGTCCAAGAACACTCAAGAATATGGAAAATTGAGCAAGATACACCATTCACAAGTTGGGCAATTTTGAAAAGATGCACAAAGAGAGATACTTCTAAAAATCAAAAATTTTGCAAATGGGCTTACTTTTTCTTCATTCAAACTTATTCCTTATACAATTAGGAATATCCAAGCCCAATGCCACGAATTTTTATTTTATTTTTCTATTTAATTTGTATTTTATTAATTTAAATGCAAATTAAATTCAAAAATAAAGTATAAAATCAAAATTAATTGCAAATTTGATTTTTCTCTCTTCCTTGAGATCCAAGCAACTCAATAAAGCCAGCAAATTTCGAAATTTGATTGGATATGGCAAGAATTTGATTGAAATTGATCAAAAAAGAGAAAATTTGATTTGGTACAAAATCAAATATATTTTGCATTTATTGATGATTGATTCTTTCTCAAATCAGCTTCAAATCCATCTACTATATATATGCAATAAATGCCCCACGAATTAGGGTAGAAAAATTGGCTGGAGAAACCCTATTGAAGCTCAAAAAATCTGTGGCTTACAAGCAACTAGCAGTCATTGATCCAGCCTGTTTCAATCGTTTTTGAGGATTCAAACATATTCCTTGACATTCGTGGAAGCATTTCAGACCCTCACATTGCCCAAAACCATCAAGAAACTCGAAAACCAGAATTCGGTTTGTTCTTCTTTTTCAAAATTCGATTTTCAATTCTCATGCATCATTAACATGTTTTGTGGTTGTTTTTGTGATTAGAATGGAGTTTGCAAGCGTTATGGGTAATTTGATTGCATTTCCATAGCCTGAAACACGATTTGCCATTGTTAGGGTTTTCGGTTTCAAATTAGGGTTTCTCTAAAACGGAAAAATTGGACCATGAGACTACCACCATCGTGCTCAGAACGATGTTTCCAATTGATTCATACCCTTAGATGTTATTTATATTGCCTGTACATGATTTTTGATTTAGCGAGGGCCATAGCGTTGAGCCAAGGCCGACGCAGGATTTTCAAAATTTCAAAACGAGGAAGATGAAGTTTGGCGCGAAATCGGTGTAACCAGGAGACGACACCTGTTTGTAAACCATTCGCTCTGTTTCCATGACACGCGTGCCTGGTTCGTTAGCAAAGGCATGGGGTATGAAAGCAAGGTCTCGATTCGATCCACAGCCATGGCAAAGTATTTTTTACAAAGTTTGCAATGTTTTCATATTTTTTTATTTTATTTAATACTTTCATGCATTTTAATTATTTTCAATATTTTTTATCATGCATTAAAAATCATCAAAAAAAATTTTTTTTTTGCATTATTTCCAGAAAATGTTTATTTAATTTATAAGATTAAAAAATATTATCTTGCATGCATATTTAATTTAATTGCTAATTTATCATTTAAATCACTTTTAATTGATTTTTAATTATTAAATTACCTCCAAAAAATCCCAAAAAATTATTTTAGCATATTGATGTTATTTCCAGCATAAAATATTTTTCTCATTTTAAAATTTGCATTTTTACTAACATTTTTCTCTCATTCGATTTCTTCGTATTTTCCGATTTCTCATCTTTTCACAGGTTATCTTGTTTCGGGCGATTTCTTTTTGCTGTTTTCTTTTTTCCAATAATGTAATTGCTTATGGGATGTAATAGCTTAATTAGGGCTTTTATTTTCCGCAAGTTTAAATTATGTATCTGCCCCAAAGCCATGTAACAGGGTAGGATTTATCTTTCCGCACTTTATACTTCCGCATTTTAATTTCCGCACCCTATAAAATGTTAGTAATTAGGCGTGTATGGCAAGATAAAATTGAACATAGCTCACTCTAATTTTCAAGATGACATGTATCTGAATCAACACATTCTTTCCACACATGCACCTCTTAAGGTAATTCTCTCTCGTTGCCTTTACGAATTCAAATGGTCATGTCCCTCGAACGTAGAGGTATTCTAGCACCGTTGCCTTCAAAACAAATCATCATAGTCCCTTCGATACAAAGATCATAGACCCACGATGTCGCCTCCGAATACATGATCTTGACCCTCGATTGTCGCCTACGAAAAATGATGATAGTCCCTTCGAATGTGCTAGAATATTTCCTACAAGTTGCCTTCTATGACCATCCGTTGTCCCTTCGAATGTCCCGCTTACATCCAACGAATGGAGTTACCTACCAACTAATGGTACGGATAGCGCTATTCTAAAGGAACATAAATAATACGAAAACGACCAATTCTGAGTAGGTAATAATACTTTTAGTTGCTTGCTCGATCAAAATACTTTTCACACCTCACACTTTTGTCAAAGTTCAAACTCTTTTCAAAACGAAACATTTCCAAACACTTTGTATACATTCCTACATGAATCATTACAAAGTCAAAGCAAAATGCCTTTTCAAAACATTTTTCAAACACACAGAACGCACAATTTTAAGGTGATCTAAGAGCCCGTAGATAACTACGGATGGAAAGGGGTGCTAATACCTTCCCTTTTCATAACCTTCTCCCTTACTCGGAATCTAACGAAGGTCTTTTTCTGTACTTTTTACCTTCCCTTAATTGGATAAAAGAAAAGTCGGTGGCGACTCTTGCTATCCGCACATTTGCGATACAAAAATCTACAAAGTCAGTTCACCGTATTACAGAACTGGCGACTCTGCTGGGGACACACCCTAAAAGAGAGAATGCCTTAGGGATTTCTAGATAACTTTTATTGCTTTTTGTTTGACTTGATTGCTTTATCTTTAAGGGTTGCTTGGGTATTATATTTGTGGGGGATCCTACACCCGGATCCGGGTTTCCTTTTAGGTAAGTAGCAATAAATCGTCACGACCGTTAGACGTATATCGAAACGGTCAACATGATGGCTACGTTAGCGTGACACTTTGGACATCCTGATACTCTTCATTCCCAAGTTGAGGATAGTATTTGGCTTCTGCGTGGTGTCATCAAGCTCTAACTAAACTTTTAGAACCTTAATTGACCCATCTTGGCCATTAGAAGGTAGTGAGATGGTCGGCTTTGGTGCAGACTAAGGTTGGTTGATACTCGATGCTACGCTCATTAAGATCAGACTTTTGGGATATTTTCGGTCGACCACTTGGTAGTCGTATTGAAATAAACGCCTACGAGAAAGATCAATGATGTGAGATTCCTAGAACCCGGTTACTATTATAGGACAGGATGAACCAACTCAAACTTTTGGTGGGGTAATCACCTATACCTCTTGCGAGCCTTAAACCTAGGCTCATTGTGTGAATTGTTTGTGTGTGCTAAACATGACATCATGACATCATTTGCATTGCATATCATTTCTAACTATTTCAAGGACCTAGGGATTTATCTTTGCTCTGTTTTGTAGGGATTATGGCCTCTAGAAAGACTATCTGAATCAACTTCATGGGTATACCTTCTCAGCTCAAAGAATTGGTTTCAGAGATTCCCGACCATGCTCAGTTCATCAAAAGACATGGTTATCTCCGGTTTTGAAGAAGATATGATGCATGTCCTATTCCAATTCTTTGATCTGAAACACCATTGCTTTACATTCCCAGATTATCAATTGGTTCCTAATTTGGAAGAGTTCTCTAAGCTACTTGGGATACCTATTCTTGACCAAATGCCATTCACCGGTCTAGAAAAGGTTCCTAGGTACGAAGACATCACATCAGCCTTACATCTTAAGCGCTCAGACATTGATGCCAATTGGGAAACCAGAAGTGGAGTTAAGGGTTTACTTTCCAAGTTCTTAATTAAGAAAGCCCGAGAATTCCTCAAAGTTATGAGTTTCCATGCATTTGAAGATATTGTGGCCTTGCTAATCTATGGTTTGGTTCTATTCCCTAACTCGGATCAATTCATAGATGTCAACGCCATTAAGTTGTTTCTTACCCGCAAATCCTGTGCCTACTTTACTTGGAGACATCCTACATTCTCTCCACACTCGTACTATCAAAAGACAAGGAACTCTTATGTGTTGTATACCGTTACTTTCTAGGTGGTTTATTTCGCACCTTCCTCCGTCAGTTTTGAAGAATGAACAAAGGTTGAGATGGTCTCAAAGGTTAATGTCACTCTCTCATTCAGATATTCGTTGGAGTCTTTTCTCTCAAAAGGACTTCACATTCATTGAGCGTTGTGGAGAATTCCCTAATGTACCACTACTTGGTATAAGGGGAGGTATTACTTACAACCCTTCTCTAGCTCTACGTCAGTTTGGTTTTGCTCGAAGAGATGGTCCGCATGATATGCTTCTCCAAGATATTGTGTTCGATTACAATCATGATCTCGAATTCGCGAAGGTTCATACACGCTTGGGGCATGGTAAAGAAGACTGATACTAAGACTTTGGGGAACCAGAACTCCATTCCTTGGGAACCTTACCTCAGATGGGTGAGAGCTCGAGCTCAAAACCTCATGATGCCATTCATTCCTGTTTTACCAGTAATTATGGAACCTGTTGCTATAGGTGACGTACCCTATACTATCCTCCATCCTGACATGCCTACTGATTTTGAAGACTTAAAGAGATCTTGGATTCAGCTTAAAGAAGAAAGGGATACCTTTGAAACTCAGTGTTATGCAAGTGAGAAGAAAGTGCTAGAGTTGACAAAGCTACTTCACGAGGAGCGGAACATCAACGCCTACCTCGGCACCAAGAGGAAGCGCCCGTGGGAGACTTAGAGCTTTAGGATTTGTATGTTTTTCTTTTATCGTTTTGAACTATCTTTTGTACTTAAAAAGAAAAATGTTTGTTCGTGCTTGTTTAACAAATTTAAATCTCTAAGGTCCTTGAAAACATTGCATTGCATTCGCATAAACATTGCATATCATAGCATAACATTGCATCACAGGTACATTGAAGATCGGTTTTCTCATTCTCTCGCTATTTATTTTAGCAAAAATGGCTCTCGAACAGTCTGTCAAAGATCTCCAGGCTCAGAATGCTCAGTTCCAACAGATGTTCACTAGTTTGGTCCAAGGCCAAGAAGATCTGAAGAAGCTCATCAACAGAAAGAAGAAGGTTGTTGGTCTTCTCAACATGGGCAGACGCTACAAAGGTGGTCCTTAGAGGGTCAGTCGGATAGAACTCTCTGAAGGAAGTGTCAAGAATGAGGGGAGTGTTGAGGGTAATGAAGATGACCAGCGTGAGCCTAAGAAGGAGGAAGAAGATCGCTCTGACCATAGCCAGTACTCTAATGAAGATGACAAGTACAAACAACTTGAAGACCGCCTGAATGCTGTGGAAAACCTGAAGATGTCCGGGTTGAATTTTGATGATCTGAGCCTTGTCCCTGGTGTGGTGATTCCTCCTAAGTTCAAAGTTCCAACTTTTGCCAAGTATGATGGCATGTCTTGTCTACAGCTGCATTTGAAGTCCTATGTTCAGAAGATCAACCCCCACACTGATGACAGAAAGTTGTGGATGCACTATTTTCAAGAGAGTTTGTCCGGAACTCAATTGGAGTGGTATTATCAGCTAGAGAATGACCGTATCCGTACCTGGAGTAACTTAGCAGATGCTTTCTATAAACAATATGAGTACAATGCTGAATTGACACCCACTCGCATGCAACTACAGAGCATGTCTATGGGACGTGATGAGAAGTTTAAGGAGTATTCTCAAAAATGGAGAGATCTTGCAGGCAGAGTTCAACCACCCTTGTCCAATAGGGAGCTGGTTGATATGTTTATGGGAACACTGACAGGCCCATTCTTCAATCATCTGATTGGAAACTCTTCAGCTGGATTCACCGAGCTGATGTTGACAGGAAAGCATATTGAAGCTGGTATCAAGAGTGGGAAGATTCAGATAGAGTCATCTTCAAATGGCTGCGAAGAGATCTTTTGGTGGTAAGAAGGAAACTAATGCTGTGTATGGTCAGAAAAGCCGAGCCAAGACCGACCGTGCTCAATCTGTGGGGGCAGTTGTGATCTCTAATCCTGCATCAGCACAACCTCAGCGAGACAACGCGCGTAGCCAGAACGCGCCACGAAGACAGTTTACAAAGATCATCATGCCATTGTCGCAAGCCTTGCAACACATGTTGAAAGCAGAGTTGATCACCTTGAGGGATCCTCCTCAAAACATCAACACTTCCTCTCCGAGATACAATCCTAATGCTAAGTGTGCTTACCATTCTAATAGCCCAGGACATAGTACTGATGATTGTTGGGCTCTGAAGAACAAGATTCAAGACATGATTGAAGCTAAGCAGATTGAGTTTGACCCTCCGGTTGAGACCCCGAATGTGATTAACGCGCCTATGCCTAACCATGACAAGAGTTCCAATGCTGTTGGCGATGATACTTATGTTTTCAACATAGATGACTTGACCATTCCTCTGATGACTGTTAAGAAGAATTTGTTGCAAGTTGGTGTCAATCCAGGATGCCCAGAGAATTTTCGTTGGTGCCCATCTGCACCTGATGGTTGTGCTTGGTTGAGAAGAGATGTTCAGCGCAAGATGGATAACCTTGAGATACTATTTCTGAAACCACCTGTGCAGAAGCTGTGTGAAGATATGTCTAAACTGAAGATCGAAGATGTGAACGAAACTGCACCATCTGTGTGGGATACCTTGGGGCAGCCAAGTGGAAAATATGATTACATGGTGAAGTACACTGTTCCTGAAAGCTACAAGATTCCTATTGAAGATGTTAAGGTGACCGGATGGGGTGACGATTTCCCATAAGACTATGCTGATGTTAACACCATAAGGATTTCCTCTGCTGATTCTGTGCCTAGAGTGGCACCTCTCATCATTACTTCTCCCAGACCAGTTCCATATTCCTCTGACAAGGCTATCCCTTGGAATTATGGAGCTGATGTTTACTATCATGGCGTCAAGCAAGACCCTCTGACTATTGAAGATCTTAAAGTTGAAGCTACCATTCCTGACATTGACAACATCACCGGATCAAGTAAGGTGACCAAAACCGGAAGGGTTTTCTCTCCAGAAACTCTCCTCCAAAAGACACTGCGACTCCAGCTCGCATTCCAGCTATTCAACCCATTCCCCAAGCTAGAGGGAAAGAACCAGTGACTCATCCTGCTCAACCAGAAGTACCAAAGGAAGTTACTGAAGACACCTCCCAAACAAGAAATGGAGAAAATTCTGAAGATTATCAAGAAGAGTGACTACAATGTTGTGGAACAGTTGGGACAGACTCCGTCCAAGATCTCCATGCTTGCTCTGCTCTTGTGCTCCGAGGCTCATGCTAAAGCCTTGGTGAAGTTTCTGAAGAATGCTCACGTACCGCAAGACACTACTACTGACCAGTTTGAAGTTTGTATTGCTAGCCTGGCTGCCAATAACGGCCTAGGTTTCTCTGATGCTGATTTGACTCCTGTCGAAAAGAAACACAACAAAGCCTTGCACATATCTGTTGAATGCAAGGGTACTACCTTATCTCATGTTTTGGTTGATACCGGTTCTGCTCTGAATATCCTTCGAAGACTGCTTTTGATCGACTTGATATCGAAGGGTTGGTTCTGAGACCCAGTGATATAATTGTGAGAGCTTTTGATGGTTCTAAGCGAACAGTACTTGGAGAGCTCATTCTGCCTGTTAAAGTCGGTTCCCAGACTTTCGACTCCACTTTCTTTGTCATGGACATCCGTCCAGCTTACTCTTGCCTACTTGGACGCCCTTGGATACATGGGGCGGGCGCTGTTACCTCTACCTTGCATCAGAAGTTGAAATACCCGATGAAAGGGAAGGTTGTTACCGTATGTGGTGAAGAAGAATATATGGTCAGTCATCTACAGTCATTCCGATACCTCGAGGTGGAGGGTGAGTTCTTCGAGACTCCCTGTCAAGCTTTTGAAACAATCCCCAGAGTCATGCCTATTGACTCTCCTGAAGTTACACAAGTTCTGGCTAGGATGGCTTCATTAAAGGATGCTCTAGCTGCTGTTGAAGAAGGTGATAGTTCTATTTGGGGCCAGCTCCCTGATCTTCCTTTCAAATTTGACAAGACTGGTTTAGGCTTCACCATCAAGGGTCGGAAGATGATACGCCGCGAACGTGCCGGCCAACTTCCTTTCGCATCGGCGAATGGAATCCATGCTATAGAAACGGCGGCGACTTCGACATCAGCAAGTGGATCTTCCCAACTCCCGATAAGGGGCTCAGCAATTGGAAGACTGAAGACGTCATACCAATCTCCTTTAGTCATGAGTAATTGCTCTTGTTTTGTTTTGCTTTTCGTATTTCTTTATGTTTTAAACAATAAACTCTAAAGCCAAGTGCCTTGCCCGGGGCATCGTGGCTCGTTGTGAGGTTATTATCATCATTTGCATATTTTCATTCAATAAAATCGTTGGACTTTTGCATTCAATTGTTGTTTTCTTTCTTTTACTTTATCACCCCTTCAAAAAGCTATGTGTTTCTTACACACACCGTACAACTGCGAATCACTCGAATCTCATTGATAACTATGCTATTGCTAAATATGACTTGATAATCCGATCTACCAAGCGAAGACGAAAGTGAGGAAGATTGTGAAGTGCCGGAGAGCTTGTTTTCTGACAAGAAGAGCGAGTTATCACCACGAAGAGCAAGTTGAGGTTGTGAATTTGAGTGCGATGAAGGCGAAAAGAGATCAAGATAGGAGGCGGGTCTTGAGAGCGTGTTAAAGAAAGGTTGGTTCGGATGCTACGAGACTATATTGAGGTTTTGCTTGGTCATACGAAGATATCTTTGGGTTTAGACATTGACATTGTGGTACACGATTGCCGACAAAAAGGGTTTTCTCGGTAAACGAAGGTTCGTTGCATCGTCACGAGATGAGAAAATCAAAGCGAAGTTATGAAGCGTTCAATGCGGTTTCTGTTACTTCTTATCCGCGATGGGTTGCAAATGTGGTGCTGTGCCTAAGAAGGATGGCAAGGTACGAATGTGTATGGATTACGAGAGATCGAACAAAGCGAGTCGAAGGCGATTTCCCACTTCCTCATATTGATGTTACGGTTGACAACACCGCCAAGGTTTTCTCCTTCATGGATGGTTTCTCGGTTACAATCAGATTAAAATGGCTCCACGAAAACATGGAGAAGACTACTTTCGTTACGGTGGGGCACTACGCTACAAGGTTATGCCGTTCGGATGAGAAAGCGGGCGCCACTTATCAGCGTGCTATGGTGACATTATTTCATGACATGATTCATCACGAGATAGAGGTCTACATCGACGACATGATAGCTCGGTCACAGACTGAAGAAGAACATCTTGATCATCTATAGAAACTGTTTGATAGATTGAAGAAGTACAGGTTGAGACTTAATCCTAACAAGTGCACCTTTGGAGTCAGATCCGAGAAATTCCTAGGGTTTGTTGTCAGTGCTAAAGGTATTGAAGTTGATCCCACCAAGGTTAAAGCTATTCAAGAAATGCCAGCGCCGCACACAGAGAAGGAAGTGAGAGGTTTCTTGGGCCGATTGAATTACATTGCCAGATTCATTGCACATCTAACTGCTACTTGTGAGACAGTCTTCAAGTTACTTAAGAAAGATCAAGTAGTAGAATGGAACGACGATTGCGAGATCGCTTTTGACAAAATTAAGGAGTACCTACAGAATCCTCCTATCACGATCGCCCACGAAGGAAGACCTCTTATCATGTACTTGTGTTAGAAAACTCAATGGGGTGTGTGTTGGGGCAACATGGCGAGTGCGGTCGAAAAGAGCATGCAATATACTACCTTAGCAAAAGTTTACCGATTGTGAAACAAGATACTCACACTCAAGAAAACTTGCAAGCGTTTGGCTTGGGCTGCTCACCGACTAAGACGGTATATGTTGACTCACACTGTTGATTTCCAAGATGGATCCGATAAAATACATATTTGAGAAACCACTCTCTCGGAAGAATAGCAAGATGGCAAATGATCTTGATCGAGTATGACATCCAGACACTTCTCGAAAGCAATCAAAGGAAGTGTAGTAGCCGATCATTTGGCTCATCAAGTCGTAGATGACTATCGATCTATGCGATTTGAATTTCGGATGAAGATGTTTTATTAATTCGATTGTGAAGAACCGAGGCCGGACGAAGGACCTAAACAAGGATCGATGGACCATGGTCTTTGATGGAGCCTCAAACGCACTTGGCAATGGCATTGGCGCCATCATTACATCCCCCGACGGACATCGCCTTTCACCGCCGACTACATTTACACTAACAACATGGCGAATCTGGCGTGCATCATCGGTATTAAAGCTGCTATTGACTTAAGAATCAAGTTCTTGCAAGTGTATGGAGACTCGACTTTGGTGATCGATCGGACTAGGGCGAGTGGGATCTGAAGCATCCGAATCTTATTCGTATCGAGCATGTTACGAGTTAGATCCTACTTGAAGAGATTACTTTCAGTCACATTCCACGAGAAGAGAATCAGTTGGCAGACGCATTGGCTACTATATCGTCTATGTTCAAGGTCAGATGGGACAACGAGGCTCCCCAAATCATCATCGAGAAGTTCGACGAACCAACGTATTGTTATGAACTTGATACAGACGAGAAACCTTGGTACTATGACGTGAAGAGGTATCTTGAGACTCAGGAATATCCCGCAGGGGCATCTGTCAACGATAAGAAGTTCTTGAGAAGATTTGCATCTAAATTCTTCCTCAGCAATGACATCTTGTACAAGCGCAATCACGACTTGTGCTTACTCATTGTGTAGACGAAAGCATAACGTATTATGGAAGAGTTACGAAGCGCATTGGTACCCACTCCGGTGGACACACCATGGCTAAGAAGATTTTGAGAACAGTTACTATTGGTCCACCATGGAAGCGATTGTCACGCTACGCTCGATCTTGCCACAAATGCGGATATATGACAAAGTGCACGTACCTCCGGTACCTCAGATGTTCTACGACTCGTGGACTTTTGCAATGTGGGGCATTGACATGATCGGAGAAATCAAGACTTCCAATGGACATCGTTTCATCCTTGTGGCAATTGACTATTTCACCAAGTGGGTAGAAGCAGCCTCGTTCGCATCTGTTACCAAGAATGTCGTGGCTCGATTCATCAAACATAATCTTATCTGTCAGTATGGCACTCCCGAAAGGATTATCATAGATAAAGGCTCTAATCTCAACAACAAGATGATCACCGAACTCTGCACGCAGTTCAAGATCAAGCATCACAACTCTTCTCCTTATCGACCTGAGATGAACAGCGTTGTGGAAGCCGCCAACAAGAACATTAAGAAGATCATACAGAAGATGAAAGTGACCTACAAAGATTGGCATGAGATGTTACCATTTGCTCTTCATGGTTATCGCACTACAGTATGAACATCAACAGGGGCAACCCCTTTCTCTCTTGTATACGGTATGGAAGCAGTCCTACTAATTGAGGTTTAGATACCCTCAACCAGAGTGCTCCAGGACGCAGAGCTAAGTGAAGACGATTGGATCCAGACTCGCCTTGACCAGATTAACTTGATTGATGAGAAACGACTCGCATCCATCTACCATGGACAGATCTATCAGAAACGAATGATCAGAGCATTTAACAAGAAAGTCAAACACCGAGTCTACCAAGTCGGTGATCTAGTAGTCAAGCGCATCATTCTTCCACAAGGTGATCCCAGGGGCAAATGGAATCCCACCTACGAGGGACCGTTTGTAGTCAAGTCAGTGTTTTCCGGCGGAGCTATGATACTTAGCACCATGGATGGTGAAGACTTCCACACCATGAGCGAGACATAGTCAAAAATACTACGCATAAAGAGACCCGCTAGGTCGACCTAGGCAAAAATAAGGGCATCTGGCGAACCAAAATGGTTCGGGCAAAGTTAAGGATAAATACAAAACATGTACACCCAGTCGAAAACACGAAAAGCGGCTTGGGCAAAAGGGTATCGGTGGTGAAAACCGAAAGGCGGTCTAGGCAAAGTTAGGGATTTAAGCGTCGACTATGTCGTCCGGATCACCTATCTACTTCCAGGCTACTATCAGCATTCAAGATTCAAATGGCGAAAATCAATTCACTTACTTTCTACTGACAGCAAGGAGATGAGATAGTTGAAATATATGAGTACTAGCATAGTTGGAACTTAACGAGATTGTTTCCGCATAGCTTTTTACCTTTCTTGTATATAAACTACTTGGCCAGACACCACATTTCAAATAAATACAAGTTTCTTTCTCTTTACAACTTTCACCGTTGTTGTTTGCATAAAGTCCAATGTTTGTCTTGAATGATTATATGCATTTCACAACAAAAATCTAGTCACAAACATGCGAAAAGTAAACATAACAAAATAATTACTACAGGCTTCAGGAATTGAGATGACGATGAAAGTCACCAATGCATTTCCCCCACAGAGCGTGATCCCCACAGAGATGTCACTCACCACAAAACCTTCCCCAGCAAAGAAGAAGAGGACCCCCAAGCATTGATTCTGCTCAACTTAATCAGGCCACACCCATCTTCGAGCAATAACACTTCATCCCCAGCCGAGGTGTTTATCCCCGGCAGAATATCTCTCAACAATTTCCCTTTCTTTTCCTCCAACAGTAGTATCCAGACTTGAAACTTGGTCAGATAGTGCACCAGAGGAAACCTACGTCCTTTTTCCCCAGCTAGAGATTACAACGGGCTCCAGATTCTTCCAACCCGGTCTCCCAGCAACTATCAAATACTCTCCAGCAGGACTTGCACAGAAAATCCCCGGCAGAGTACCTCCAAGATTCCCCCCAACAGGGTCTACACACGAAGTCCTCAACAGCGTAACTCTACCACCCTCAACAATATCTAGGCTCAAGACGTGGTCAGATAGTGCACCGGAGGAATCAAAGTTTTCTTTCTTCTCAGGATTTCCGTCCCCAAACAGAAGTCAGAAATCTCCAAGCAGAACATCCACATCGTCTTCAAGATGGATATGTTTTGAAATACCACAACATCTATCATTCATACATTACTCATGAAAGTCATAATTTGTGCATATATCATTCATACACATTGTCATGCATCATTATTTGCATAAGACTAACAATATTCTATCAAAGTTTCTCTTGTTTTCTCCAAAACAGGTGAAAAAATCGCTTCCGACGCATACAGGTCCAAGATTAATGCCCGAATCCAGACGGGAAAACTATCTGAACGACCGTCCTAGTTGTCCTCCGACAACTGGTCCAGGATTAAAACCCGAATCCAGAAGGGAAAACTATCCGAACGACCACCCTCGTTGTCCTCCGACAGCGGATCCAGGATTAATACCCGAAGCCAGACGGGAAACTTTATCCGAACGATCACAAGTTATCCTCCGATAATAGGGCAGTGGACCAATACCCGACGCACAACAGGGAAGCTATCCACATTTTTGCCAGCTACTACATTCCCCAGAATAGTCAGCACGAAGAACTATTCTGACTCATTCTTATTATCAACAGCAACTACAGAGTCTGGCGTACGACTCAGTTGCCTTGGATGGCATCTTAAGCCCATCTCCGACTACTTGTCAACAGCTCTCCGCCTTCAGAATGCTGCATATTTGGTTAAAAAACCAATACAAACCAATAACTTCATTCAAAGATGAGCACGAAGTCTGACGTACGACTCCCTCCAGATGGCATCTTAAGCCCATCCCCTTTCACTTTCAGAAACCTCTACAGAGCCTAGCGTACGACTCACTCCTCAGCACCGACCTTTCCAGATGGAATCTTGAGCCCATCCCTGTTAATTCTCCTATCAACAATCTCAAGTCCAACGTGCGACTCACCCCCCAGCGAAGTCTCCAACTTCCCCAAATGGCATCTGTAAGCCCATTCCCACATCATCAGCCAACCGCGAGTGCAAATTTTCAGGTGTACTCGAGTGTTCAATCATCTTCTACCTCCAGGTCCCGAAAGGCGAACATGCCAATCTAGCCCTTCCAGTACAAGAAGATTGAACAGGGGCAGCTGTCATACCCCAAAATTTGCCCTCCATCTTCTCAAAATACTCCATACACCCATGCTCAAGGATTCTTCAAGGGTTGATCAGACAAACCCTCTCCTAGACAATCAACCAAAACTAGGGTTTGGTATTCTTCAGATCAAGATGGACTTCTGACATCTCCAATGGCCTTCATGCCTCCTCATATGCTTCAAAGATTCTCCATGTCAAGTTTCAAGCCTCATAAGTCAAGTTTCCTCAGACAATTGCTAGATGGTTGAAAATCAGTTGTATTGGACAAAAAGTCAATTGTGGTCAACATACAGTCAAACTTCATAATTTTTGGTCAACATCCTCATTTTGAAGTTACATTCATCATTTGATCAAGGGTTGATCATGATTCATCAAGAAAACTCAAGATTTGCTCAAAAGTCAAACTTTCTAAATTAGAGTTTCTCAGTGAAAAGTCAACCAAACTTTGACTGAGCATAACTTCTTCATACTTTCTCAGAAATTTTCCCACCACCTCTTGTTTTAAAGGAAATTCAATTATATACAACTTCATGTCTCACAAGAATGTTCAAAAAATGCTTCATTTGGAAGGTATGGATCAAAACATTACAGGTCCTTTTCAAAGTCAACAAAAAGTCAACATTTTGTTTTGAAGATATATCGAGCATGGAAACTCCAATTGAGATGAAACCAAAGAGGTTAGTTAGAGGACTCTTAGAGCTTTCCAAAAAGTCCAAGAACACTCAAGAATGTGGAAAATTGAGCAAGATACACCATTCACAAGTTGGGAAATTTTGAAAAGATGCACAAAGAGAGATACTTCTAAAAATCAAAAATTTTGCAAATGGGCTTACTTTTTCTTCATTCAAACTTATTCCTTATACAATTAGGAATATCCAAGCCCAATGCCACGAATTTTTATTTTATTTTTCTATTTAATTTGTATTTTATTAATTTAAATGCAAATTAAATTCAAAAATAAAGTATAAAATCAAAATTAATTGCAAATTTGATTTTTCTCTCTTCCTTGAGATCCAAGCAACTCAATAAAGCCAGCAAATTTCTAAATTTGATTGGATATGGCAAGAATTTGATTGAAATTGATCAAAAAAGAGAAAATTTGATTTGGTACAAAATCAAATATATTTTGCATTTATTGATGATTGATTCTTTCTCAAATCAGCTTCAAATCCATCTACTATATATATGCAATAAATGCCCCACGAATTAGGGTAGAAAAATTGGCTGGAGAAACCCTATTGAAGCTCAAAAAATATGTGGCTTACAAGCAACTAGCAGTCATTGATCCAGCCTGTTTCAATCGTTTTTGAGGATTCAAACATATTCCTTGACATTCGTGGAAGCATTTCAGACCCTCACATTGCCCAAAACCATCAAGAAACTCGAAAACCAGAATTCGGTTTGTTCTTCTTTTTCAAAATTCGATTTTCAATTCTCATGCATCATTAACATGTTTTGTGGTTGTTTTTGTGATTAGAATGGAGTTTGCAAGCGTTCTGGGTAATTTGATTGCATTTCCATAGCCTGAAACACGATTTGCCATTGTTAGGGTTTTCTGTTTCAAATTAGGGTTTCTCTAAAATGGAAAAATTGGACCATGAGACTACCACCATCGTGCTCAGAACGATGTTTCCAATCGATTCATACCCTTAGATGTTATTTATATTGCCTGTACATGATTTTTGATTTAGCCAGGGCCATAGCGTCGAGCCAAGGCCGACGCAGGATTTTCAAAATTTCAAAACGAGGAAGATGAAGTTTGGCGCGAGATCGGTGTAACCAGGAGACGGCACCTGTTTGTAAACCATTCGCTCCGTTTCCATGACACGCGTGCACGCTGGTTCAGTTGGCAAAGGCATGGGGGTATGAAAGCAAGGTCTCCAGTTCGATCCCTGGCCATGGCAAAGTATTTTTTTACAAAGTTTGCAATGTTTTCATATTTTTCTATTTTATTTAATATTTTCATGCATTTTAATTATTTTCAATATTTTTTATCATGCATTAAAAATCATCAAAAAATATTTTTCTTTTTCCATTATTTCCAGAAAATGTTTATTTAATTTATAAGATTAAAAAATATTATTTTGCATGCATATTTAATTTAATTGCTAATTTATCATTTAAATCACTTTTAATTGATTTTTAATTATTAAATTACCTCCAAAAAATCCCAAAAAATTATTTTAGCATATTGATGTTATTTCCAGCATAAAATATTTTTCTCATTTTAAAATTTGCATTTTTACTAACATTTTTCTCTCATTCGATTTCTTCGTATTTTTCGATTTCTCATCTTTTCACAGGTTATCTTGTTTCGGGCAATTTCTTTTTGCTATTTTCTTTTTTCCAATAATGTAATTGCTTATGGGATGTAATAGCTTAATTAGGGCTTTTATTTTCCGCAAGTTTAAATTATGTATCTGCCCCAAAGCCATGTAACAGGGTAGGATTTATCTTTCCGCACTTTATACTTCCGCATTTTAATTTCCGCACCCTATAAAATGTTAGTAATTAGGCGTGTATGGCAAGATAAAATTGAACATAGCTCACTCTAATTTTCAAGATGACATGTATCTGAATCAACACACTCTTTCCACACATGCACCCCTTAGGGTAATTCTTTCTCGTTGCCTTTACGAATTCAAATGGTCATGTCCTCGAACGTAGAGGTATTCTAGCACCGTTGCCTTCAAAACAAATCATCATAGTCCCTTCGATACAAAGATCATAGGCCCACGATGTCGCCTCCGAATACATGATCTTGACCCTCGATTGTCGCCTACGAAAAATGATGATAGTCCCTTCGAATGTGCTAGAATATTTCCTACAAGTTGCCTTCTATGACAATCCGTTGTCCCTTCGAATGTCCCGCTTACATCCAACGAATGGAGTTACCTACCAACTAATGGTACGGATAGCGCTATTCTAAAGGAACGTAAATAATACGAAAACGACCAATTCTGAGTAGGTAATAAGACTTTTAGTTGCTTGCTCGATCAAAATACTTTTCATACCTCACACTTTTGTCAAAGTTCAAACTCTTTTCAAAACGAAACATTTCCAAACACTTTGTATACATTCCTACATGAATCATTACAAAGTCAAAGCGAAATGCCTTTTCAAAACATTTTTGTCAAACACACAGAAAACACATTTTTCAAAGTGATCTAAGAGCAACTAAGAGCCCGTAGATAACTACGGATGGAAAGGGGTGCTAATACCTTCCCTTTTCATAACCTTCTCCCTTACTCAGAATCTAACGAAGGTCTTTTCTGTACTTTTTACCTTCCCTTAATTGGATAAAAGAAAAGTCGGTGGCGACTCTTGCTATTCGCACATTTGCGATACAAAAATCTACAAAGTCAGTTCACCATATTACACAAGGTCATGTCGTTCGGTCTGAAGAACGTTGGTGCCACATATCAACCCGCCATGGTGGCTTTGTTTCATGACATGATTCATCACGGAATAGAGGTCTACGTCGACGATATGATATCTCGATCACAAACTGAAGAAGAACATCTCAATCATTTGCGAAAGCTGTTTGATAGACTGAAGAAGTACAGACTAAGACTTAACCCCAACAAGTGCACCTTTGGAGTCAGATCCGGTAAACTCCTAGGGTTTGTTGTCAATGGTAAAGGTATTGAAGTTGACCCCGCCAAGGTTAAAGCTATCCAAGAAATGCCAGTTCCCCACACCGAGAAAGATGTTAGAGGTTTCTTGGGATGATTGAACTACATTGCTAGATTCATTGCACATCTAAGTGCTACTTGTGAGCCAATCTTCAAGTTACTGAAGAAAGATCAAGTAGAGGAATGGAACAACGATTTTCAAACAGCTTTTGACAAAATCAAGGAGTACCAACAAAATCCTCATATCCTGATGCCACCTGCCAAAGGAAGACCCCTTAGCAAAACGTTTACCGACTGTGAAATAAGATACTCACAGCTCGAGAAAACTTGCAGTGCTTTGGCTTAGGCTGCTCGCCAACTAAAACAGTATATGTTGACTCACACTACCTTGTTGATCTCCAAGATGGATCCGATAAAATACATATTCGAGAAACCTTCTCTCTCTCCGGAAGAATAGCAAGATGGCAAATGATCTTGACCGCATATGACATCCAGTATACTACTCAGAAAGCGATCAAAGGATGTGTAGTAGCCGATCATTTGGCTCATTAAGCCGTAGATGACTATCAGTCTATGCAGTTCGAATTTCCATAAAAAGATGTTTTGCTAGTTACTGATTGCAAAGAACCAGGACCAGACGAAGGACCTGAACCGGGATCTCGGTGGACCATGGTTTTTGATGGGGCCTCAAACACACTTGGCAATGGCTTTGGCGCCATCATTACATCTCCTATAGTCGGACACACACCTTTCACCGTGCATCATGGGTATCAAAGCTTCTATTGACTTAAGAATCAAATTCTTGCAAGTGTATGGAGACTCAGCTTTAGTGATCAGTCAGATTAAAGGCGATTGGGATACGAAACATCCGAATCTCATCCCGTATCGAGAGCATGTTTTAAGCCTGATCCCTTACTTCGAAGAAATTACTTTTGACCATATTCCACGAGAATAGAATTAGTTGGCAGATGCATTAGCTACTATGTCATCTATGTTCAAAGTCAAATGGGACAACGAAGCTCCCCAAATCATCATCGAAAAGTTTGACGAACCAACATACTGTTGTGAAATTGATGCAGGAGAGAAACCTTGGTTCTACGAAGTGAAGAGGTATCTCGAGACTCAGGAGTATCCCGCAGGGCATATTAGTCCTCATTGTCAAAAATCGAGGAAAGCGCCTGGTGCAAAGGTGTTCGCGTTGGTTGAGACACCGATGGACAGAGATAACAGAGGTATGTTTTCGTGGATCTAACTCCGTTAATCAATATGGTTGGTGAGGTCAAAGTGAAATGAAATTGCGCAAGTACTTTGATTTTGATTGTAGTGAGTTGCCATTTTGTCAGAAGGTTAGACGAGGAGACGAGGTTAAGGACGGGTGTGCCGGATGAATTTTCGAGGACGAAAATGTTCTAAGTGGGGGAGAGTTGTAACACCCATAATTAATCAAAATAAATTAATTAAGTAATGTAGAGTGTTTTCCGATTAATTTAGTAATTAAGTCGAAGTGTCGGTAGAATGGTTAAATTAATAATCGGGTAAAAATAGTTAGAATAAAAATAATATTAGAATTATTCTATTATTTGGAATTAATAAATTAAATGTAGAATATTAATTAAAGGAGAAAAGTAGTATTTTTGGGAGGATTAATTAATAAACCAAATTTTATTAGGAGCACTATATATTAAGTAACCTAGGAAAATAAGGATTTCATGTTGTTGCTTGCAAACCAAAAAGAACAAGCCCTAGCCTTGGAGAGAAAAACCAGAAGGAGAGAAAGGAAGAAAAGTTGGAAACAAGGTGCTAGGAGGGATCGTTGCTGTCCGAGAGTTCCGTTATTTCGATAGATTTTCGAGTTCCCGTCAATCCACAGGTAAGGGGTGGGGTTCGAGTTTTATAACCGATTGTAGGATGGTTCGTATGTGGGGTTTAGGGCTACGTAATTACACTGGTAATCGTATTTTCGGTGATGAATTTTATGTGTTGGGATGGACTATATTATTTTGTGTTGAATTGTGTGATATTTGTGTTGCTGGCAATTGATATTATGTTGTATTATCTCTATCGAACCGATACATGTGACTGAGAAGTAAGGTGAAATTTTGGCATGATGAAGGCTAAGGGAGGCGACCGTCCCTGCTAGTGCAAAGGAAGGTAGGCGACCGCCTCCAGTGGGGAAGAGGAGTGAGACGACCGTCCTAGAGGAAGGAGGCGTCCGTCTCCTTGGTGTTGGGTTTGGGGGCGTCCGCCTCAGTGTGGGGGTGGGGGTCTCGACCATGTTTTTGCTTGTTCTGTTGTCTGTGGCCTGTTGGCTTAGAAACGTAATGCTTGGCATGTGATTAGGAGAGAGTATTATAACAATTGATGGTCCCAGTATAAGTAAAATATGACAATTAGGAAGAAGTGAATTTAGCTGTAGCAGGAAACCATTTAGCAGTAGTAGAAAAATCCTTTAGCAGTAATAGGAACCATACAAGAAGATAACATGTAGCAGGTAACAAATGCCAACAGACAGTGTAGATTACTTGGGAAGGTGATCCATAATAATACAGAAAATTATAAAGTAGTAGCAGAATAGTTATGACTAGTTATGATGTTGCAGAAAACTCAAAACAGAGCAGAAAATACACTGTCAGTCAAATTAAGCGGAGAAAATAGTTTATCGGAATCGAACGAAACTTTACGGGATATTTCGGGTATACGGGTAGTTAATTAAAATAGCGTCATTTAGTCGAAATTCGCGTTAATTTCTTAATCGTCGATACAGCCGGAATGTGTTGTTTATGTACGAATTGGATGATCTAAGAACCGTAGAATTATGCGGTAAAAGCTAAAAATAAAGTTGTTGAATAAAAAAAAATTACTGTTGCATCGTGTTGAAGTTGTATTTGGTTGTGGACGTTGAACATGTTAATTGTTGTTGAAGTTGAATTTGATTGTGTTAATTATAAATTGTATTATTGTTGATATTGCTAATTGTTGTTGAAGTTGATGTTGATTATGTTAATTATAAGTTGCATTGTGGTTGACGTTGTTAATAGTTGTTGAAGTCGAAGTTGATCGTGTTGATTAAGTTGATGCAGTTAATGCATGATTAAGTTGCTGTTGTTTTAAGTTGTTGTTGATGTTGTGGTCGTTGTATCATACATAGCATGTGCATTATTAAGTTGGCCTGGATTGGCACCACGTTGTAAGTTGAAGGTTTATGCCTTGTTGAATGCCTCGATAACCTGGCATATTTTACGTTGGGAGTTTTGTTCCAATGGATCCACATGCATCTGCATTTGTCGAGTCGCATTTTAAGTTATTGTTGATTCTATGTTGTTTGGTGGATATTATATGTTATTGATTCTATGGTATTTTGTGTGGATATCGCATGTTGTTGATTAAAGTAGTAATTAATGTATGTTTCTTTACCTAGCATATGAATTATCATACTTTCGCTTATATTATTCGATATCTCACCCTTTTCTTTTGTTGACCGTTACCTTTATATTGGTAACGTGTAGGTAATGAAGAGTAGGAGCATTTAGTAGCTTATGGTGTCGTCGCTCTGATACGTAGCACTCAGGGGGAAACGAACGCTTTGTTTTATTTATGTTTATGCAAATGATTCCATCGAACATAATTGTGGTTTTGATTAATATTTATGATCTTCCGTTGTTTTCAAAGATGCTATGCCGAATTTAATTAATTATGTTGAGATTTTCCGCTGCGGTTATTTATTTAAGGTTGAATTGTCAAAGTTTAATTTATGGTGAAATTATCCGTATTTCTTTATGTGTTACGTATCCGCCAAGAAGTAAAAGGTTTAATGTTGTTTTTGAGTTGAATAAATGTAATGCCTCAAGTTTTTAGTTTAAATTTCTGCACTCTAATTTTATAATAAACGTTGGGTAGAAATGGGGTGTTACAACAAGCGCAACGAATCATGGAAGAATTACATGAAGGCGCATTTGGTACCCACTCCAGTGGACATACGATGGCTAAGAAGATTCTAAGAGCAGGTTACTATTGGTCCACCATGGAAGTCGATTGCCACCGCTATGCTCGGTCTTATCACAAATGCCAAATATACGCAGACAGAGTGCACGTACCTCCAGTACCATTGAATGTTCTGACCGCTCCTTCGCCTTTCGCAATGTGGGGCATTGACATGATCGGAGAAATCAAACCTACCGCTTCCAATGGACACCATTTCCTCCTTGTTGCCATTGACTACTTTACTAAATGGGTAGAAGCAGCCTCGTTCGCATCTGTTACCGAGAATGTTGTGGCTCGATTTGTAACGCCCCGTTTTATTTACTATTATATTATATTAATATTTTCGAGTTACTGTTTTACGATTATTTTTGCGAAGAGAATATCTATATTAATCGATATATCTGTTAATATATTCGGCGACGTTTTGTTCGGTCCGGTTTTTATTCTGTTCGATTCGGTAAAATATTATTCAGACCGATATTTAATTTCTCTGAGTTATTTTAATTAATTGCGTTAATAATATTATTAGATATTATTAGTGTTATATTTAATAGTAAGACAAGTTGGGGGTGTGAGTGCTAATTAGAGAGAATTGGGTGTACACCCTATGGTCTTGTAGTAGAAACCAACAAAACCCACCATTTTCTCATTTTCTTTCCATTACAACACAAAAACATACTTAGAGAGAAAACTAGAGAAAGTTTTGGAGGAAGAGAAGAGCAAGAACACAAGGCTAGGGGTTTGAGTTGGTTGGAGCATCTAGGATCATTCAAGCAATTAAGGTAAGGGGTTTGATTTTCCACTTCCTATAGTTAGGGTTTGATTGATATGTTTTGGATTTGGGATAAAAATTGATATTTTAGTTCATGAGTTTTGTTGTGTGATTGTTGAAATAAGTTAGGAAAGTTGAGTTAGGAGTATTGACGTTGGTGATTTATTTCCATGGCTAGTAGGAATGATAAGTTGCAAGAATGGAAAATATACAGAAACTGTAAAACCTTAAAACTCTGTCTATTATAAAAAAAAATAAGGAAGAAGAAGAATGGTTGCAAGGGAGGCTCCCACCTCACAAGGGAGGGCGACCGTCCCCCTCTCCTAGGCGCCCGCCCCCTTTCCCATATACCCCTGGGACGTCCGTCCCTTTTGCTGGAGGAGGAAATGGAAATTGTCATTTTTGCTCGTTCTGTGTTCTGTGGTGTTTCTGTTACCTGCATAATTTTGGAACTACATAATTTTAGAACTGCATAATTTTGGAATTAGCTTTTGTTTCTTTCCTTTTCCATAATTTCATATACTACTAGTTTATATTAATAAAATATAAATATGACATAAGTTAGCCGATTAAATTTGGAACCCGATTATGTTCTGATTTCCCGATTTCGGCAATTTCAGCGACGGAGCAAATTGCTCCGAATTTAACGAAAATTGACGTGCTAGCTAACTTCGACATGTAGAACGTCGTGGTGAGGTTAGTTTTTCGAATTTTCAATTTTTTACGAAATGACCCAAAATAGGCCAAATTGCGGTTAAATTGAATCGGGCGCGTTTTAGTCTGTTTAAGTCACGTATGGACAATCCGATTGCGATGTTAATGATTATGACTAATGCCAGTTATTAAGAATGACTTTTGCGATAATTATTGATGTTTAGTTATTTTCTCGCGTCTGGAATTTAATGAATTATTTGATAATGATGTGGTTAGAGTAAATATGATGTCTGCGATGGTTTGTTCAAATTGAATGCTTAATGATATGTTTATCTTGATGTGGATAAATATGACCACGTGGGATTTATGCCAAATTTCGATGTGCGATGATGATGTTTTGTTGTGTCGTAGTTATGATGTCGTGTTGTCGAGTCACATACATTGCATTGGCAACGAGGGCTTTTATGCCAAGCAACGAGGGATTTTGTGTTATGCGACGATGGGCTTTATGCCAAATGTCCTTAATTATGGACAAAGCGACGGGTACCACATGCATAACATGGTCGTGTCTCATGGAGTCGGTTATGTTTATGTTTGAGTCATTTGGCGTTGGGTTTTAATTGATGGCTTATGTTGAATTGCGATGTTATATGATACTTTGTTTTGATACGATTATAATGATTACGTGACGAAATTAAATTGTTGATTTTATACACTAAATGCTAATTTAAAGTATGTAAGATTTTGATATATGTTGACATACTCTTATTAACTTATATCATTTATGATTCCAAAACTATTTATATATTTTATCATGCCTTTAATTATATGTTTTGGAGTATCTCACCCTTTACTTGTTTCTCCGTTTCCGTTATATTGGTAACGTGCAGGTGATCCGCGAGGATGATGAGGATTAGCTCGAGTCTCTTTATTTTGAGTCGCTCTGCTCTGATAGTAGTAACACTCTGGTTTTGGGCATCGTTATTATTTTGGATAGGATAGTTTATGTATACTATCTTATGATGTTATAACTTTATGTATCAATGATAACATGATGATATGTACATTTTGCGAACACATCCGCTCTCTTGTGAATATTCACATGTTGATATATGATGATTTATGATATGAATCGGTATATCTGACTTTTGATTTTTATGATGTGCATTATAATGCAAAGTGATGAAAACACGAATATGAGGTACCTCAATTTATGTTTGGATGAAATTTTGAAACTCTGATTTTATTATTAATTACGAGGGGTAGAATTGGGGTGTTACACGATTCATCAAGCATAATCTTATTTGTCGATACGGCGTCCCCGAAAGGATTATCATAGATAATGCTACCAACCTCAACAACAAAATGATCACCGAACGCTGCACGCAGTTTAAGATCAAGCATCACAACTCTTCTCCATATCGGCCTAAAATGAACGGCGCAGTAGAAGCCGCCAACAAAAATCTCAAGAATATCATACAGAAGATGACAGTGACTTACAAAGATTCGCACGAGATGTTGTCATTTGCTCTCCACGGTTATCGCACTACAGTACGAACATCTACAGGGGCAACCCCCTTCTCTCTTGTATACGATATGGAAGCAGTCCTGCTAATCGAGGTTCAAATACCCTCCACTAGAGTCCTCTAGGATGCAGAACTAGGTGAAGACGAATGGATCCAGACTCTCCTTGACCAGATCAACTTGATCGATGAAAAACGGCTCGCATCCATCTCCCATGGACAAATATACCAGAAGCGAATGATCAGAGCATTCAACAAGAAAGTCAAGCACCAAGCCTACCAAGTCGGTGATCTAGTAGTCAAGCACATCATCCTTCCACAAGGTGACCCCAGGGGCAAATGGACTCCCACCTATGAGGGACCATTTATAGTCAAGACAGTATTTTCCAGCGGAGCTATGATACTAAGCACTATGGATGGAGATGACTTCCCACGCCCTGTGAATGCAGACATAGTCAAAAAATACTACGCATAAAAGAGACCCGCTAGGTCGACTGGCCTAGGCAAAAATAAGGGCATCCTGGCAAACCAAAAGGTTCGGGCAAAAATTAAGGATATATACAAAATATGTACACCCGGCAAGTCGAAAACCCGCAAAGGCGTCTTGGGCAAAAAGGGCATCCCGGTAGACTAAAAAACCCGAGAGGGCGGTCTAGGCAAAAATTAGGGATTTATGCGTACGACTATGTCTCGTCCAGATCACCTACTTACAGACTACACTACTATCCATATTAAAGATTCAAATGGCGAAAATCAATTCACTCACTTTCTACTAACAACAATGAGATGAGATAGTCGAAAATATATGAGCAATAACATAGTTGAAACTCGACAGGATTGTTTCCGCATAGCTTTTTACTATTTTGACAATTTCCCCTTACTAGGATATTCGTCTCTTGTATACAAACCGCTTGGCCATACGCCACTTTCCAAAATTAATGCAAATTCCCTTTTTTTTACAGTGTTAATTTTATTGTTTTTTGCATAAAGTCTAATGATTGCTTTGAATGATTATATGCATTTGACAGTAACCATCTGTTCACAAACATATGAAAAGCGAATGAACAAAAAAGTAATTACTACAGACTCTAGGAATTGAGATGACGACTAAAGTCACCATTACATCCCCCACAGAGTTACTTCCACAAGAAATGCATCCACAGGAATGTCAATCCCCGCAGAGTCATCGCTCACCCTACAAGGACAAACCTTCTCCAACGAAGTACTAATCTTCTCCCAGCAAGTATTCCAATACTTTAGCTTCATCACATTAGTCCCCGAGCAGTGATCTTATCAGCTTCATCACGTTGGTCCCCAAGCAGTGATCTTATTAGCTTCATCACGTTAGTCCTCGAGCAATGATCTTATCAGCTTGATCACGTTAGTCCCCGCGCAGTGATCTTATCAGCTTCATCACATTAGTCCCTGAGCAGTGATCCTACCAAACTTATCTACCTTCTCAAGTTATCACGTTACATTGGTCCCCGAGAAGTAACTAATCATCAACCGATTACATCAGTCTCCAAGCAGTAGCAGGTTATTCCATATCAAATCATCCCCCAACATGGTCTATACACAAAGATATTCATCCCCAGCGGAGTATCTACCGATGATTATCATTCCCCGACAGCAGCAATATCCAGACTCGAAACTTGGTCAGATAGTGCATCGGAGGAACCTACATCTCTCTTATTCCCCAATCAGAGGTTTCAACAAACTTCAGATTCATCACCTCAAGTGGTCCTTCGAGCCTCGTCAGCTTTAACGTCCCTATCATCTTTGCCACGTTACATCAGTCTCCGAACAATAACCGATTATTCCCCAGCAAGATCTGTGCACAAGATCCCCAGCCGGGGATTTTATTTATCGCTGCTATTCTTCCAACAGCATTAATATCCAGACTCGAGATTGGTCAGATAGTGCATCGGAGGAATCAGAACCATCTCTTTTTCTCTCTCCAAGTCATGGTTCGCAACAACCCTGCCCCCCCCCCAAGCAAACATCAGAAATCCCCAACAGGACGTTCCCATCTTCTTCAAGATGGATATGTTTTGAAATACATCTACATTCATACATCTATATTCATATATCTACATAGAAGTTATAACATATGCATACACTATAATAATATTTGCATACACCCGCATACATCATAATTTGCATAGGACTAACCATATCCTGTCAAAAGTTTATCTCCCCAACAGGTAAAAGCTATTTTCCAAACGGAAGGTTAAAGATTAATACCCGAAGCAAGACGGGAGAACTATCTGAACGACCATGAAAATTATTTCCAAACAACAGGTCAAAGATTAATGCCCTAAATAAGACGGGAAACTGTCATACCCCAATTTTTGACCTAATATACCACCTCACATTTGCATTACTGCATCACTAACAGTTCAGAACAAAATTAATCGGGTGTAGCTTCTACAGGTCAAAATTAGGGTTTCACAAGATTTTCATCTGATTCAAGAAGCAATCAATTAGGGTTTGAGTTTCATTCACCTCAATTGATCTATCTTGATCAAACCATCAACCTCTGATCTTCAGATATCCAATTTTTCCTCATGATCTATCAAGGATCGACCAATTAGGGTTTTCATCGAGGATGAGCAATCTCTGATTTTCTGATCAATGAATGACTTTTTTTATTAGAGATTGATCTTCATATCTTAAATACAACATGTTGACCTAATTTATGGATTCAAAACATCACAAAAGTTCACAGAATTCATCAGTCAATTTCTAAATCATCTGATGAAATTTCATCTGCACTAAAAAGTCAAACTTTGACTTTTGGTCAACTTTTTCAAGACAAAACTTTTTCCATCATCAAAATACTTCAAATGATCCATCATGATCATAAAAAATCAAGAAATTTGGAAAAGTCAACAAAAAGTCAAAATTTTCAACACTTAGAAAATTTTTCAAGTGTTATTTTTCCAAACTTCATGGCATTTTTTCACATAGTTTCACATTGAATTAGAAAAAACTCAAAACATGAAAGTTGTATCCCTTAAAACAAGCTTTCCAAAATGTCCAAGAACTCTCAAATCCATGGAGTCTATCTATACTTTTGATTTTGAAACATAGAGCTCCAAAATCCTTGATTTTCAAGTACAACTTTCAAAATTATAGGTCATTTTTGAGTTTCTTCTTCTAGAAGACATGCCACCTTGCAAAGAGGGATAAAGCTGATAAAAAATCAGATGGAGAGTAATTATGATGGGATAAGATCAAGTTGAAAAATTAACCATGGTTAAAAGGAAGCTTCCTTTTGCATTTATTGCAAAAATGACTTCATTGCCCTCTAAGACAACTTGTAAATACCAAAGCCAATCTTTCTCACTTACCATTCAGAACTTTTGACCTATAAATAGAGGTCATGTTGGCCATTTGAAACCACACCAAAGCTATGCCAAAACAAGCTTTTTCACTTCTTTCTTAAATTTCAAGTAACATAGTTCAAATTTGAAATTCTTGCATTTTTCAACACTTATGAAGAGCTATGAGATATTTGGTGTCTAATGTGTCATAAACATCTAATAGAACTAGTTTGTAACTTAAAATCAACACAAGAATAGCTAGAAACCAGATTTGCATTTCACACTTTCAAACATGCCCAAAACTGCCTTAACATTCGAATTGGATCATTGGCTCGAGCAAGTTGTGATTTTTTCACTCAAACATCATCAACATACTCCATATGGATGATGCAGACCATTAACTTCAACCTGTAACACCTCTAACATCGAATTCAAGTTTCACTTTGAAGCTTATGCAGGTGGACTTGGTTGGAATGATCCAGGAAAATTCATGATGTGCAGACCATCCTCACATGATCCTTGAAGTCCGTTGGTGCTATAGGAATCATCAAAACACAACTGGAAACGCTCCAATACAGTTTTCGATCTCAGCTTCAAGAGGTAAGAACACGAACTTCAAACTCTGTGATTCCTTGCTTCCAGTCCAAAAAACTCTTGGCCGTTTTGTTTCTGCACCATCACTGATCAATAACCCTAAATCAATTGATTAATTCATTCATCATACACGATTTCAATTAGAATTTTCAGAATTAGGGTTCTTCGTGATTTCTGAGAATTTAATCATGTTAAGCTTAAAATAAATGAAATTAAATGACATCATCATGTTCCTGGGCTTAAAACGATCAAGTTTGATGTTTACATCGAGCAATTTCATGGAGAAATGAAGAATCCATGGCTGATTGAAGATTGGAGGAAGAAGAAGAAGCTGTGCGCGTTTTTTCAAATTTAAAAATCCAGTTTATAATATAATTAGTTGGTTTGATTTCAATACACGGATGTATTGCCGCCCCAGCGGCTGCCAACTCACTCTTAAGTCATTCATGCCTTGCCTTGCCTAATGGTCCCGGGTTCGAGTAGCCTTGGGACCATTTTTGCCAAACTTTTCATTTTTTACTTCATATTTTTTTAAAACTTTGACTTCTTCAAAAACCAATCAAAACTCCTCATTTTGAGGTGATTTTTTGTACACATGTCAATTAACATATCTATTTTTAGATAGTGTCAAAAAATTTTAGAAAAACTTTCATCCGATTATATTTTTATCGAGCCGAAAACGATACATTTGAGTACGTTTCAAAGCACTTTCAAAGGCGTTTTTTTTCAAACTTTCGAAGCCCGATTCTTTTCAAAACTTCTTGTAAGTAAATTTCATCTTTCAAAAACACTTTCAAGATCTTTTTGCAAAAACTTTTCACCAAAACTTACATCTTTTTCCATGATCGATCCGATTTAAACGATAAAACCGAATTCGTTTTCTCTCGAATTTCTTAACCGATCATGGGCCTCCCTTACGGTGTAAGTCCCAAAAAAATTCTTTTTATGTACATACATATTTCCTTGTACATATCAAATTCTTTCATGTACATATTAATTTTCCTTGTACATAATACAGATACTCTGTAAATACTCAAGTACAGACAAACTTCGTCCGTTTGTTTTCATTTCGCTTGTATATACACTGAATACCATTGGTATTAAAAGGAGCATTATTCCCGATGAAACTACTTTTAAACCAATGGGCCTCCCTTACGGTGTAAGTCCCAACCCTCCTATGTACATCCACATCCTCCTTGTACATAAATACTCGTTCGTGTACATATTGACTTCCTTGTACACAATTCAAACTTGTAAGTAATCAAGTTGCGCTCGTTTTAAACGTCCGTTTTACACACACTTGTTTATATTTCCTTCATAAACTCTTGTAAATAAACTTTACATGCATTGTTTATATTTCCTTCATAAACTCTTGTAAATAAAATTTACATGCATTGTTTATATTTCCTTCATAAACTCCTGTGAATATAACTTCATATACTTGTTTATATAACTGTTTAGTTATAACATGACAACTAGTCTAACCAGTAGGTTCCCCACAGAGTTAGCCTCTTCTTGGGCTTTGTACAAGGCAACTCATTTCATCTGAGTTCAGCCTCCTCTTAGGCTTCATATAAAGAAAACTCATTCATCTGAGTTTAGCCTCCGCTTAGGCTTCATATAAGACAACACTCCCCTGCTGAGTCAGCCTCCTCTTGGGCTTCGTTCAAAAGAACTCCTTATTGAGTTTAGCCTTCTCTTGGCCATCATACAAAGAAAGAGACCAGGAAATCTCTTAACAGCCTCCTATTGGGCTTCCAATACAAAGAATCACCCGCGCTAGGATAGAACCATGAGAGTATAATTTTCCGGCGAAATTGCTCTTAATCCTAAGAGGATGGTTTCCGGTGAAATCCCTCTTAAAGCTAAAGCCAGCCATACCCTATAGCTTCCTCTTGAGCTTCATACAAGGACCCTCGATGACCCTCGATGACCCTCGGAATGCCTCCTCTTGGGCTTACAATACAAGGACCCGTGGGCTTCTTAAAAGCATCCCTTTAATCCAATCAATTTCTCCTCGAGATTCAGACGTTTATCATCTCTATGGAAGAAGTATCTCATCTATCACATCACATACAATCAAAAAATTTTCAAACTCTTTTCAAACAAAAAACATCTCTTAATCGTAAGTGGTAACGCTTATACACTCAAGCAAAACACCCAATGCTTACAATTAAAAGATTCAATCATTTTTCAAACATCTTTCTTAACTCGTAAGTGGTAACGCTTGTACACTCAAGCAAAACACCTATAACTTACGACGAAAGATTCAATCATTGAAATCTTTCAAAATGTATGTGATGAAATAGATTAGATACATTTTTCATTAAGATGACATTTGTCTGTGTCTCTTACTAACATTCTGTTGCTTCCACTAGCATAAGTGGGAACTACGATTGCTCTGACTTTCTCAACATCCCTTTGAGAATACGTAGGCACAAGGTCTCATCCTTGGCGAGCAAATTTCTTTCTCCCTCAGACCAAACAAACCATAGATCCCTTTAGACCCGAGCTACAAATGCTCTGATTCCCATTAAGGGATATGTATGCAGAAGATCCCAATGATCTTTGCGAGCACAATAATAACAAAACACTAGGATCCCACATAATCTATCCTTCTTAAAATCCAAAGGAGAAACTTTCCCAATCATAGAAATAGAAATTAAAACACACAAACATATCAAACATATTCATATATAAAGCTATAGATAACTATATATATTTAGGGTGCTCCATCTATTCCCTTTATATAACAAACCCCCTTACCCGGAATCTCCCCAATGCGTTACGTCTAGTTCGCGCTAGTCGTAATGCATATCATATCAATTGAGGGTATTAACAGCTTTCCCCTTTTTCATAATCATTTTTTTCTTGTGTTGAAAATAATAAAGCTTGATGCTCGCGGCATCTTTATAAAAAAATCAAAAGAGTAAATCGTTTCGAGCCAGAGGATCCGAATTTCGATTCGATTCTCTAGCGCGTCACTTTTTAACGCAAACAGGAAAAATGGCGACTCTGCTGGGGAGTACACTAAATTTTGATTTTCAAAAAAATGTGACTCTGCTCAAGAGCACCAAGATTTTTTTTTGTTATCAAAAAAGAAAAAAGAGGGGTAAAGCTTTCATATGTGCATATGTTTGTTTTTCTTTATTGTGTGTTTCGCAATTTCATCTGATGGAAAGAAATCCTAACCCGGATTTCAGAAACATTTTAAGATCTAGGTGGGGGTATAGTCCTATTAACTTGTGAGAAGTCTCAGTACTTACGGAGTTAATTTGAGATCCCTCTCTCAGTGGAGGTTGTCTTGGGAGTATTTATGTTTAGCAAGTATTTGCGAAGACATTTTGCTTTCAAGAGAACTAACAAAGCTGAGTGGTTGTAGAACACATAACCCATCCTGGCCATTTAGGATGTAGTGTAGAAATTATTCGGGCGTAAGCCTAGAATAATTGTCATGCGAGACTACGATCAGGCGAGTTTTTCTTGAAAAATATTATTGGACTTCGAGTATTCAACAAATCCGATAATATTTCAAAGAGAAGCGTTGAGCCTGTATTATCAGTAGAACCCGTTTCACAGATGAATAAGCCCTTAGAACTTACCCACGTTTGATTCTTATCGTTGGCCTCATCCTCGTGACTTCGAACGCTTGACCGTGTGTATAACTAAAAGTCAACATTACAGGTCCTTTAAAAAGTCAGAAAATGCTTCATTTAGAAGTTATGGATCAAAACATTACAGGTCCTTTAAAAAGTCAACAAAAAGTCAACTTTTTGCAAAGAAGTGTTCATGAGCATGGAAACTTCAATGAAGATGAAACCAAAAGGATTGTTTATAAGACATCTTGAGCTTTCAAAAAAGTCCAAGAACACCCAAAAATGTTTAAAATTAGGCAAGATACACACTTTTCTTAATTCAAACATGTTCCTTATCTGAATTGGAACCTCCAAGCCCAAGGCCACGTTTTTATATTTTATTTTTTATTTATTTTGGATTTTTAATCATTTAAAACCAATTTAATTAAAATAAAAGATATAAAATCAAATTTTAAATCCAAGATGGATTTTCTCTCATCCTTGAGGTCCAAGCAAGCCAATTAATCTGATTATTTCGAAATAATTAAGATTGGCAAGTGATTTGATTGAAGTTGGCTCAAAAAGGAAATATTTGGTTTGATTCCAAATCAAATTATTTTTCATTGATTGGCATGATATTTCTTCATAATTCCTGACCTAATTCACTCTAGTATATATACTCAATGATTCTGAATGCCACAAAAACGAAATTTTGGCCTCAAGAACCCTAAACCAAGTTCAAAAAATCGTGGCCTTCAAGCAACATAGCAACCATAGTTTGCTTCAATTCAAATAATTTCATGCATTGCAATCGTTTCCTGGAGGTCCTCTGAGTCAATCCAGATACTCACAAGCCAGCCAAACTTCCAGAATCACGAAATCAAGAACACGATTTGCACTTTCTTTTTCAAAATCGATTTTGATTATTCATGCACATTTAACCTATTTTGATTGTTTGTTTATGTTTAGAATGATGTTTGCAAGCTATCTGGGTGGTCCAATTTGATTTTAGATGCAGGAATACCGTGATTCCATTGTTAGGGTTTTAAAGCTCTAATTTGGGATCCACCGATTTAGGAAAAATTGGCCAAAACTAGGGACATATTCGTGTTGAGGAGGTCAAACCGGATCGAACCATGACTTTACCTTGAATTTATATTGCTTATGTTGAATTTTTGAAATTTGCAGGTCCTATAGCTACAGATAATCGTTAGCTAAAAGCTATTTCTACGAACAAAAAACCGTAGCTAAAGGTCTGAAAAATTCAAACGGGGAAGAAGATGTTCTTGGCGCATGTTTTGTTTGGCATCCAGGGATCAATTTCCCTTATAATTATTTCGTTTCATTATGCTAACAGCTAATCCACCCAGCTCAGATGGCAAGGCAGCACGCTCGTCACCCTGAGGGCCTTGGTTCGAACCCTGGCTCCTGCAAATATTTTTTAACAATTGTTCTAACTAACCTTTTTTCATGTTTTCTTCATATTTTCTCCATTCAATTTAATTTCTTTTCAAATATTTTTCTAACACATTAAAAAATCACAAAAAATATTTTCTTTTTGCATTTAGGTCAGAAAAATGCTTATTTAATTTTTAGCATAAAAAATAATATTTTTCCATGCATATTTTAATTAATTGTTAATTAGTCAAAAACTTAACTTTTAATTGTTTTTCTATACTAAAATCCATCCAAAAAATTCCCAAAAAAATATTTTCTCATCTAATTAGGTTTACTAACCCTTAAATCTTTTTCCTAACTCAAAAATCTTTTTCACTAACATTATTTTCTCTTATTTGTAATTCGATTCTTTTTTCCGATTATTGTAATTGCTTCCAGGTTGTAATAGTTAGGATTATTTTCTCGCATTTTCTTTTCCAATATTATGTAACAGCTCATGGGATGTAATAGTTTAATTAGGGTTTTTACTTTCCGCACTCCTCAATTATGTAACTGTCCCAAAGCCATGTAATAGCGTAGGATTAACTTTCCGCACTTTATATTTCCGCAATTTACTTTTCGCACCCATATAAACTGTTAGTAAATTAGGCGTGTATGGCAAGATAAAATCAACATAGCTAACTCTAATCACAAGATAAAATTATATGAACTCAACACACTCTCTTCACACATGCACCCCCGAGGGTATTCTCTCTCGTTGCCTTTCGAATAAATGGTCAAGTCCCTCGAACGTAGAGGTATCTTAGAACCGTTGCCTACAAACATAATATCATAGTCCCTTCAAATCAAATATCATAGTCCCTCGATGACCCTCGATGTTGCCTACGAATATATGATCTAGTCCCTCGATTGTTGCCTACGAAAAGTGATGATCGTCCCTACGAATGTGCTAGGATACTCCTACAAGTTGCCATCTATGACCATCTGGTGTCCCTTCGAATGTCCCTTCACATCCAACGAATAGGGTTACCTACCAACTAATGGTACAAATAGCGCTATTCTAAAGGAAAGTAAAATAACACGAAAACGACCGTTCTAAGTAGGTAATAGACTCTTAATTGCTTGCTCTATCAAAACACTTTTCACACCTCACACTTTTCAAAAAAAATTCAAACACTTTGTATACATTCCAGCGTGAATCATTACAAAGTTCCTTTTCTAAAAACGAAACATTTCCAAACACTTCGTATACATTCCAGCGTGAATCATTACGAAGTCAAAGCGAAATGATTTTTTTCAAAATCTTTTCAAACACACACACAGAAAGCAAATTTTAAAGTGAGCTAAAGTAATTAAGAGCCCGTAGATAACTACGGATGGAAAGGATGCTAATACCTTCCCTTTTCATAATCACCTCCCTTACTCAGAATCTAACGAAGGTCTTTTCCTGTTCTTTTCACCTTCCCTTAATTGGATAAAAGAAAAGTTGGTGGCGACTCTTGCTATCCGCAACATTTGCGATCAAACGCAAAACAAAAACAAGTCAGTTCTCCCACCGTGTTACAGTGTGTTCTTTGAATGGTCCATATACATCTGAAAGTACCACTTCGAGAATGCAGGATAATCTCATTGGCATAGTCGAAACAAAAGAATTTCTGGATTTCTTTCTGACTAAACAACCTTCACAAATTTTTTCAAGTATCTCAAGACTTGGAATACCAATAACCATATCTTGAGTAATCACTTGGTTGAGTTATCAAAAATTCAAATGTCCAAACCTCAAATGCCATAACCAACTATCCTTGTAGTCGACAACAATTTTCAAACACTGAACTTTTGTCGAACTGATCATAGTCTTAAATGTCTTGTTCTTCGTCAACGAAGATTTTAAAACCAAATTGTTATTCGTGTCGAACAATTTCAAATCTCCATCTTTCATAAAAATTGAGAAACCTTTTTTGACCAATTGTCCGACACTTAGCAGGTTGCACTTAATACCAGGTACATAGAGCACATCTTTAATCATAGCTTTCGCTCCATTACTCATTTGAAAAACTTTGTTGCCAATACCTTCTGCTTGCAACGAACTATTATCAGCAAGTTTTACCTTTCTCTTCTTCGACTCGTCGTAGTTTTCCAACCACTCTTTTCGACCAATCATGTGATTGGAGCAGCCTAAGTCGAGGAACAAGATCTTGGATTCGACATGCTTATCTAAAGTTGCATCCATAACCACCATGCCACCTTCAGAATCATTTGAATCGTGGCGTGAAAGGTTTAATCATTTGTCCTTGCTTGTCGATCCCTTGTCTTTTCTGTACCAACAAGTTTTGGCTACGTGACCCCACGTTTCACATTTATAGCACTACACACCTTTTTTATCTTCTTTGTCCTTTCAATAATTTCCTCCTCCTCTTTTCGAGGATCCAGAAACTCTATCATCGACCTGATGTTGTTGAGAATTCAACCAAGACTTCTTTCCATGAGTCTTGTCAACTTTGCCTTTGAATTTGTTGGAATCACCATTTTTTCCATGACTGAGCTTGCAACACCTGTGTCGAGTCCTGAACTCATTTTCCTTTCGACAACCCTTATCTTATGCCCCTCCAACGAACCAACCAAATCTTCCATTTTTATGGTTTCAAGATTGTTGGATTCTTAAATAGCTAAGGTAATGTGATCAAAGTGAGAGGTCAAAGTTTTCATTACATTCTATACTATTAGCTTATCAGTTATGGTTTCGCCACAACCCTTAATGAGATGGACGAGTTTCTGAACCTTTGACACATACTCTGCAACTTTTTCGTCTGCTTCCATCAACAACAACTCATATTTTCAACGCAAAGTTTGTAACTTAACAACCTTGACTTTCTCACCTCCTTCGTAATACCTCACTAGAATATCCCATGCCTCCTTCGTCGTTTTAACATGAGAGATTATATCGAAATTAGCAGCATCGACCGTTGTCTGAATGAAATAGGTAGCCTTGCAATCTTTCTTTTTGGCTTTGTTGTGGGTTGTTTTCTATGCATCGGTTGCATCTACAGCCAGCGCATAAACGCCAATGGTAACCACTTATAGGGTTTCATGAAAGCCAAATAGAGATTGCATTTGTTTTCTCCATTAAATCCAATTCTTACCGTCAAGCATTGGAAGAGAACTCGGAATGCCCTTACCACTAGCCATCTTCGCAGCGATTGATTCACTTGCCTTGGAAACACGATCTCTAACGTGAAATTCTTAAAAACTTGATCAAGAACAATAACCTGAAGCTTTGGATACCAATTTGTTAGTGCGTAAAACCCTTTTAGTAAGGAGAAAATGAGAGAATAATAAAGAAAATAAATATTTTATTATTCAATTAAAATTATATTGTACAAAATAAAAATACACACTATGACTATTTACTAATTGAGTTTGAACATACACAACTTATATTTAAATATTAACTCAAATAAATCTAATCTAATCTAATATTTCAACAAATTACATTTGTTTACTTCTTCTTTGATTGTGTATAAGGCCTTAATTAGCAACCATGATACATTTGTTTACTTCTTTGATTGTGTATAAGGCCTTAATTAGCAACCATGATAGACTCTTTACTTCTACTTTGATTGTGTATAAGGTCTTAATTAGCAACCTGATAGACTCTAGTTGAGTTGCGAAAGATTGAATTAACTCATAATTTATTGTGTCCATACATGTCTAAATTGCTATCAATTGAGAGAAATTTTCTTATCTATTAATCATTTGAATTGTAGATTTCGACTGACATGTAATTTATTTTTAGGTGTAAACAACGTGATTTCAAAATGGTTAATCTAATTTCTTTGTAATTGGTTGGAATGTCCTTTATACTTTCCATATATTAATTAATTTATTAATAAATATCTAACTTCTTTAAATTGAGTTACTTTGATTGAACAAACTTTTATTAAATCATGAGATTGATATAATTTTATGAAATCCAAATTCATATTATTAATGAAATAGTTTTTATTATAATGAAGTGTTGGAATTGAATTCTAATTGACTAGTATATATATATATATATATATATATATATATATATATATATATATATATATATATATATATATATATATATATATATATATATATATATATATATATATATATAATATTCATGCATCTAACATTTTAAACTTCGAATGCCTAATAAAATTTACAGATTTATCAAAGATAAATACATTAGATGTTGTAGATTCAAGAATTTAAATATGATATAGTCACAACATATACATATTCACCTATAATTTTATCATATTAAATACATAGCTCTTCATCTCACGTGCGATTAACATTAATAAAAGAATATAATTTATTTTATATAAAAGAATAGTAAAACATTTTTCCAATAATAAATAATATATAAAACTTAAAGGTATGTTTTAACGTTATTTTAAAAGATTAAAATAGAAAAATAGTAATACTTGCCCACCAAGACAACCAAACTGTTGTTAACTAATAAATTGGATTTGGCAGCTCAATATAATAATACAGAAGAATCTGCGGGTCGCGCAGAGCGTGCTAGTGAATTGAATTGGTCATAGCTACAGCAAGTATCTCTGATGGCATAGTTACCAATTTTATATATTGCAATTCCAAAAAGGCACAAACCAGACAAAAGGTGTTGAAAAAGAAAATATCAAAAAACATAAAAGAAAAAGGTAAAAAATTATGATCGAACAACCTCAGCCATGGGTCTAACTGTCTTTTTCCAACAATCTCTCATGGCTGCCTGCCTGCCCTAACTGAAAACGAGTGCAAGCTACGTGTGGCCTACTTCTGTATTTATCCCATAATAATGTAATTAATTTTTAATGGAAATTGGAAATTGTTTCATAAATGGAAAACTAATTTTTTCAATAGGAAATTACTAGTTCATTTATAAAAAATATAAACTTATTAAACCATATGTATATTATTCATGAGTGGCTCGTTTTTTAAATCAATTTATATTTTAACTTAAATTTATTTGTGCTAGTTGACTTATATAAATATAATTTATTAATTTAGATTAAATCTTCATTATTTATTGATATTAATGTACTATGTATTAATATTAAGTTATTGATATTTAATCAACAACGGTTAAATAAATGAAAATTTTGTTTATGTATAAACACTCCTAAAATAACACAATACTATTTAATAAAAATATATAGCATAATTAAAAATAATTACGTAATTATATATCGATTATAAAAAATTTCCTTTTAAAACATATGTCTTAATTAAAATTTAATAATAGATAGAATATTAATAAAAATAAAAAATAACTAACAAAAATACTATATATTAATATATAATTTTTATTTATTTGATTAAAAATACAATTATATAATAGACAGACATATAAACTGTTAAATGAGTTTATTTGACCTAATGGACCAAACTATAAAATGTCCTATTTGGTTCAACTTGTTTGTTATTAAGCTACACATTATAAACTCAAACTTGATTGTTACGATTGTGAGTATGATTTTTTACATATATTAAAAGACTTGTCAACTATTCCTACAAAATAAAATTTAGATAGTCGTTTGATACATGTATGATCTTAAGATCCAGAGTGTCAATCCACTGCGCCAAAACTGATTTTTTGTATCGCCTAATTTAATAGCACTTTTAAAGAAAGTGCTATTAAAATGGAAAAATCATATTTATAATAGCATTTTATTGTCGGGCGCTATTATAAGACTTAGACAATTTAATTTTAATAGCACTTTGTGACAAAACGCTATTATTAAACTTCACTAAAATAGCACTTTCTTTAAAACGCTATTAATATTCTTCTTTAAGATAGCACTTTATATAAAACGATATTATTTAACTATTATACGATAGCGTTTATATTAAAAGTGCTATTTTTATATAATATATAATTAATAATTAATAAATAAAATAGAATTAAAAACCAAAACACTTTGTACGCATAAACTTTTCATTTCCCTCTAACATATTTTGGCCACACACCGCCAAAAATATCTCTCTGTATTTCTCAATTGCATTCTCCAACATTTTCATCTCTTCGTAAATGGTTTTCGTTTCCTTTTTTTCATTTCTCATTCTGCATCGTAATTGAAGAGGGGATTTGACAATAACTGGTGGATGAGGAGAAGTTGGGAGGGTGTGTGGGTCAGAGAGATTGAGGTTTAAATTGGAAGGTCTGGCTAGGGTTTTCGTTTGAGGTGAAAGAAGGAGAAGATGAGCGCTTCTAGGTTCATCAAGTCTTTTTGCTAATTTTCTAAACTAGCCTAGCTAGAAGACTAGTAGTTTTCCGATGACTATCGCCAACCCACACCCTCATTCGCGCCGACGCATGTTCTGATATCGCATCACCGCCTAACTAGGTGGTCCATTATCTTCAGCTGAAACTTATAGAGGGGTTTTGCTGAAATTCGTCAACACAAGTCTGATCAGAATACCAAAACGACGTCATCGCCATCTTTGAAAGATAAGTCATTTTCGTAAAATTGCTATGATTTATCATCTTATAATTCCTTCTAATTCAAAACTAGTTATAATCATGTTGTGAATAAGGTTGTGTGTATATGGGAAAGTAATTTATATAATGCTAAATTGAATGTCAACATAGATGAAACCTAAAAATAGGGTTATTTGAGTGGATACATGATTTAGGTTCTCTATTTTGAAAAGATCGAAGCTTCGCACCGACATAAACGTCTATGAATTTGTTTCATGATAGGTTACTTCCTTTCTAACATCAGTGACTCAAAGAGTTACAATACAATAACATGACGAAGCCAACCCTCGGTGTGATATCGTGATTAAGCAATTTACGAGGTGGACCAGGATGATACTCGAACCGTCATCTGCCGGTATGGGAAGACAAGGCTTTATAACAAAGTATCTGACCTCGTTTCATAGGAATCGTAATTCCATTTCAACCACCGAAAGATAAGTTATTTAACTTTTTTTAGTGATCTATTACAGTCTACAAGTAGTTTAGATGACTTTTGACTTAGATGATTTGGATAAAAAATGGATCCTATGGAGGAAGCCTTAATATAAAGTCTTTATAGCAAAGAGTTAATAAACTCTAGAGCAGGGTAAAAACTCCCTCAAAGGTACATTATGGATTCAATTAGTTAAACTTTTTGAAGAAGTGCACGTCCATTTTGCACATAGAGGTTCTCCCAAATGCAAAATTTGGGTATGTCAAATGGGAGGTAGTTCTTAAGTTAGTCACATGGTTTTGGTCAACTTTTCGTCTAATGCATTAACAAACTTCAAAAGATAAGCATGGCTTACTTAAAAATTCTCCTTTTCTATATAATATTTGGGTTCATCTATTTTGCAACAATAGCTGCACAAGATAATCCTACTTTCTTGTATAGTTATTGTTCCAAAAACAAAACCACAACCAAAAGCACCTTCCATGTCAATCTCATGGCCCTCCTCTCTTCTTTGTCTTCAAAATCCATTGACAACATGGAATTCTACAACACCACAGTCCCTGCCATAAACTTCTCTGACTCTGTTTATGGATTGTTCATGTGCAGGGGAGATGTACCCTCCCAGCTCTGTCAGGAATGCGTAGTTAATGCAACCTAAAAACTATCCTCTGACTCAGAATGCTCTTTGTCTAAACGAGCTGTGATTTGGTACAACAAATGCATGGTTCGATACTCAAACAACTCTTTCTTTTCCACTGTTAATACAGGTCCTGGTATTTCCATGATAAACACCAACAATGTCTCAAACTCGAAAACCTTCATGCCTTTATTGTCTTTAACTATGAATAAAACTGCAGATAAAGCATCAAACAATAACAACATGTTTGCCACAAATGAAGCAAAAGTTTCAAAACTTCATACCTTTTACTGCCTAACTCAGTGCACGCCAGACTTGTTGCTCAATGATTGCAGAACCTGTCTCAGAGATGCTATTGAGTTTCTTCCAAACTGTTGTGATGGAAAGCAGGGTGGAAGAGTTCTACTTCCTAGCTGTAACGTTAGCTATGACCTATATCCTTTCTATAGATCTAGTGACTCTTCCCCAACGAATAAGCTTGCTCCAGAAACAAATGATTCCAAACAAGATACAGGTTTTTTCAAAAGATCAATTTTATCTTGGTTACAACTGCTCAAGTAGAAACAGTACAATCACTGAGAAAAAACTTCAAAACACTTGTCTCTTATTTGTCTTCCAGTGCCACAAGCGGCAGAACATTTTACACAACCAATATGGAAGACCTGGTGTACAGCCTCTTCATGTGTAGAGGAGACCTTCCCTTTACCCTCTGCGGTTCATGCGTGAAAAACGCAACAGATGCAGAGGGTATAATTTGGTACTGTCACTGCTTTCTTTGCTATTCTGATCAGAGTCTCTTCTCTACCATGGAAACTAGCCCTATGTATCGCGATATTAATATCACCACATACTCCATCTCGGACCAAAACCTGTTCACTTACCAATTATCTAATCACTTATCTCAACAAGCCGATGATACAGCAGATAGTGCTGATAAATATACGACGAACTCATTAAAATTTAACATTGTACAAACTTTGTATACACTTGAACAATGTACTCCAGATTTGTCTAGTGGCGAATGCTCTTCATGTCTAAAAGATATAATCGGTACGTCAATTCCATGGGCATATTTGGGAAGTATTGGGGGAAGAGTTGTATATCCTAGCTGCAATATCAGGTTTGAATTGTTCCAATTTTTCAACCACGGCGATGAAGCTCAGCAGCCTGGGGAGTCCTCCATCACGAAATAAAGGTGAAACCTATTGCTTAACTTGGTCTTAGAGTCATCAACTTATATTTCATTATACTATAGAATAAATTATCCACTATTCCATTTATTTAATGTAGAGAAGTGGCCATTTATTATATCTATAAATCTTACTTGTTTTATGTAGAGAAATGGAGAATTGTCGCCATCGTTGTCCCTATCCTTATTTTGGTGATGCTCTTATTGCCTACTACTATGTTCTAAAAGAGAAAGGGAAGAAAAAGTCGTAGAACTATTCTTCGAGAAAATTGTGAGTATTATTTAAGGAAAAAAGTCATTTTCAAGTTTAATAATTTAGTTTAAGCAATTAATCCTATAAATTTTATTTAGTTGGTAAAGAAAGTGCCACTTTAGAACCAATGCGATTTGATTGGGTGGTAATTGAAGCAGTAAGTAACCATTTTTCTAAAGATAACTACATTGGCAAAGGTGGATTTGGAAAGGTTTACAAGGTGAGTGAAAAAAATGAAAATAAATAAAATAAATCCTTAGTGCGTAATCACTTTGTTTCTATTATGAGTGAAAAAATAAAGATTAAAGAAGACATTATAACAACATTTGTAAAAAAAATTGACTTGGTTTCTATGATGATGTAGATAAGTTAACCGAGATCAAGGAGAAATGGGCTACCTATGTGGTGGATGATTTTTTCGGTGAGTTTTTTAAAGCCTACAATATATGAACACAATAAATACTTGTCTTGGAAAGTATTAATGTTATTTCATCGAATCAAACTTGTTTTCAGGTAGAATAGTATTAATATTAAGACCCTACAAGGGATTGATTAAATGAATTGTTAGAAATGTGTGATATTTACTCCTAGGAATGTGAAAATTGATCATAGAAAAATTTATGAGATTAGTGGTATTGTGAATCAGCAAATGAAAGTAAATTGAGTAATTTTATGGGTTTGGATTGAAAATTCTATGTATGATATGGCAAAATGTAAATGTAGTTATTCTATGTATGAGATTGTACTTCTTAATAACATTGAATGTGAGTTTATATGTTCTCCAATGGCCCTTGAAATTGTAACCTCATTCATTGACATTGAATCTGAAATAAACGAATAGCTCTTTAGGCAAACATCCGTAAACATGACCAAGTGTACATTATCTTATATAGAGCAATAACATTTGAATTTTAGAATTCAAACAAAACTAATACATAAGTTTCGTCTATTTGATTTGATTTTCATTGTACAATACATAATCAATATTCTTTCTACGATATAGGAAAACAAGAAGCAACTACTTTGCCTGGCTAGCTAAGTGATTGTATTTGTGGATTCGATAGTGCTTTGGTTCACGAAGTGGTTACTACTTGATGTTGTTTTGTTGTCCTTTCTTGTTTTTTAGGTATTTTTTGTCTAGTTTAGTTAAGTGATGTACTATTTTGTTTGAGATTTGATTTGAAGTACTCTAAGTTGGAATGTATGAATCTACTTAGTTTAAAGTACTCTTATTGGAATATATCAATCTACAAATTTGGTTATGCAGAACCTCTCTTCTTTTTTAGTACAATACGAAGGTTATAGAAAACCTCCCTTTTTTTAGTACAGTATAAAAATGCCATATATATATATATATATATATATATATATATTATAATAGTGTTTTGCACATAAGTGCTTTTAATGAAACATTCTATAATAGCACTTTGTAGGAAGAGCGACATCAAAAATGTGCTTTATATTAGCACTTTGTCTGAAAGTGCTATCAAACATGTGTCGTATAATAGCGCTTTGTCTGAAAGTGCTAACAAACATGTATTGTATAATAGCACTTTGTCTGAAAGTGCTATCAAAATCAAATCAAAATACGTATTATAAAAAGCAAATGTCGACTTCAGTAGCGCTTTTGGGAAAAACGCTATTACTTACAAGTACAATAATAGCGCTTTTAAAGTGCTATTATAACAAAATATTTACAATAGCACCGTGGTTAGTAGCGCTTTTAAGCGCTATCAAAAACAAAATAAAACGCTATTAAATAACTTTTTTGGTGTAGTGATCTAGTTTCTTTTTCACCTAAAAATAAATTATGTGTTTGACGAGATCGACAGACTGAAAAAAATTTAAGGTTAAATGATGGTCCCTCTTTCGAAGTAGAGTAGACAAAATACATTGTTAAGTAATAATTAATATAACCTTTCTTAAGTAAACAAAGAGTTACCTTTGCCATGAAGACTCTAAACTTAGTAAAAGATAAAATGGGACTTGATAATTTGACTACGGTCAAATTCCTTCTTTATAGTGCATTTAACTAATGAAAAAAATAATAGTGGAACCATGAGCTAAAGGCGATGAACACTCATGGATAGGTTCAACGGAACCTGTCGAAGAACATGAAAAAACCACCAAATGCGACAGATCCATATCCCATGTATGACGGAAAGAATGATGCATTACACTACAAGAAAAAATATTTTTAGTTAGGGGATTTTGTGAGGTGATTCACCCCTCACTAAATTATGAGTTTGCTTGTGATTTATCCCTCGCTAACACTACGTTAAAAATGCGTTTTGACAACACATCAAAGAAAGCGCTTTTAGAAAAAAGCGCTGTTGTAGGTTTTAAAAAAAATTCGCATAAAAAAAGCGCTTTCAAAGGGTACCTTAAGAAAGCGCTTTTGTTATACCCCAAAATTTGTCCTCCTACTTCTCAAGACAATTCACATCTCAATTCTCAAGGATTTCTCAAGGGTTGACCAGACAAATCCTCTCCTAAGCAATCAATCCAAGCTAGGGTTTTGCTATTCTCAAGTCAAGATGGACTTATAATGCTTCAAGTAGTCATCATACCTCATCATATGCTTCAAGGGATCACCATGTCAAGTTTCAAGCCTTACAAGTCAAATTTGCTCATCCAATTGCTCAGATAGCTGAAGATCAACTGTATTGGACAAAAAGTCAATTGTGGTCAACATACAGTCAAACGTCATAATTTTTGGTCAACATCAATATTTTGAAGTGATATTCATCATTTGATCAAGAGTTGATCATGATTCATCAGAAAAGCCAAGATCTGATCAAAAGTCAAAGTTTCCAAATTAGGACTTCTTTAGACAAAAGTCAACAGAACTTTGACCAAGCATAACTTTCACATACTTCATCATAAATTTCTCCACCACAGCTCATTCTGAAGAGAATTAAATTCTCTACAACTTCATGTCTCACAAGCTTGGGCAGAAAATGCTTCATTTGAAAGATATGGATCAAGACATTACAGATCCTTCTAGAAAAGTCAACAAAAGTCATCTTTTTGCAAAGAAGTGTCCACGAGCATGGAAACTCCAATGAAGATGAAACCAAAAAGGTTGTTTAGAAGACATCTTGATCTTTCCAAAAAGTCCATGAACACTCAAAAATATTGAAAGTTGAGCAAGATACAAATTGTGCAAGTTGAGCATTTTTGAGGAGGTGCATGAAGAAAAATACCTAGCAAAAGCCAAAAATTTCCAAATCGGCCTAAGATTTTATGATTTAAACTTGATCATGAGATTATCCATGACCACTATGCTGCATGCCACGCCCTCTATCTTTTTATTTATTTATTTTTGAATTAAAATAGCTTAAATTCAAATTTAATTAAATAAAATGCAAAAATAAAAGATAAGGCAAGTTGGGTTGGATATTTGCATGGCTTGGGGTCCAAGATAGCTCACTACAAGCTGTCAATTTTGTGCAAGAAGATTGAGGAAGAGATTACAAGATTGGATAGATTTTGTGCAAATTTTCAAATCAAATATTCTCCATTTAAGGAGAATATTTTCTCTTTATGCCTTGACCTAATTCTACTCTCCTATAAATACCTAGCACTCTTACAAGACAAAAAACCCTCTAGACATCTCTTACACGTGCAGCCAAGTTTCTCACAAACCCTAAAAATTCTCAAAGTTTTCTCAAAGTTGGCCAAATTCATAATCCAACTTCCAGCCGGTTTCAAGTGCTTCCAAGTATTGATTCTTGTTCCTGAGGTATAGTAGGGTAAGAATGAATCATTATCCATGGCCAAAGCATGTTGAATCGTGCCATTCATAAGCATCCGTTTTCATACTTTCTTGAAATCGTATTTTTGCATTTTATTCTGTTTACATGATATTTAACCATGCTAATATGTTCATGAAGTCTTTTAGAACGGGTTTGATCCATCCTCCACAAGTTTTGACGTATAAATCACTAGATGTCATTGTTAGGGCATGAACTTAGTGAAGATTCGTATTCTGTGATACAGGCTGTTTTAGGACAAACAAACCTTACCATCGTGATCGTAGGGTCCCATATAGTCAATCTGGACTTTTATTTTTCATAAATTGATGCGTTTTACAGGTTTTTTATGATTGATACCAATCGGAGAAGATGACCAGAGCACCGTTCTAGTGCTTCTGACTCAGAGGCTAGTAACCCTTACCTATTTGTGGGTTAGAAGAATGAATGGATGTATCACCGCCCTAGCGGTTCACCTTGCGTGCACTATGTCATTCTCCCTATCAGGTCGTGGGCTCAAACCCCACATTTTGCTCTTTTATTTTTTGCAGGCTTCCAGATCTCCAGAAGGAACGCCTCCAGAAGTGCCAACTTCTGGGCATCCCCAGCACCAGAAGCTCCAACTTCTGGGCCTCGCCAGCACCAGAAGTGCCAACTTCTGGGTCTCCCCAGCGCGGAATCCTCCAGAAGCTCCAACTTCTGGATGGCTCCAGAAGAGAAGTCCCCAGAAGCTCCAGCTTCTGGACGCCCCAGATCCAGAGTCTTCAAAAGCTCCAGCTTCTGGACCCTTTCCAACACCAGAACCTCCAGAAGCTCGCCTCCAGCACTAGAAATCCCAAAAGCTCTAGCTTCTGGGTGCCTCCAGCAACAGAACCTCCAGAAGCTCCTGCTTCTGGGGATAGCTTCTGCCAGAAGCTCTCTTTTGCTTTGTTTTGTTTTTTTTCTATATTTTTGCTTATTTTCCTTTTTTTTAATTAATTAATTTAATTAGTAATTAGGTTAATTAATTTAGGATTAATTAGATAACTTTCACTAATATTCTCTTTTATCTAATTTAATTAATTAATTTAGGTTAGTATTCACTAATAATTCCTTTTTTAATTAATTAAAATCAACTAGATCTAGGTTGTTTTTTCACATAAACTCCAATTTAAAAAATACCAAAAATATTAGGACTAGTTTTCTTTTCTGCTATTTATTTTTTCTTGCATTTTAAATTCTAGAAAGGATGTATAAGTTGCAAATATTTTATCATGTAATAGCGTAGGATTTTACTTTCCGCACTTTACTTTTTGCACCTCTTATTATGTATCTGCCCCAAAGCCATGTAATAGCGTATGACCCTTTATATTTCCGCAATTTATTTTCTGCACCTATTAAACTGGTAGTAATTAGGCGTGTACGACAAGACAAAATCAACATAGATCACTAATTACAAGATAAATATCTGAAAATGATACACTCTTCTCACACATTCACCCCCTAGGGTATTCTCTCTCGTTGCCTTATAAATGGTCAAGTCCCTCGAACATGGGGGTATCTTAGCACGGTTGCCTACAAAATATCATCATAGCCCCTTCGACTTAAAAGATAGTCCTTCAATGTTGCCTAAGCTAATACATGATCTAGTCCCTCGATTGTTGCCTACGAAAAGTGATGATCGTCCCTACGAATGTGCTAGGATACTCCTACAAGTTGCCTTCTATGACCATATGATGTCCCTTCGAATGTTCCTCTACATCCAACCAATAGGGTTACCTACCAACTAATGGTATGGATAACTCTATTCTAAAGGAAAGCAAAATAACACGGAAACGACCGTTCTGAGTGGGTAAAATAAGTCTCTTTTGCTTTCTCAATTAAAATATTCTTTACACCTCACACTTTCAAAAACATTTTCAAAACACTTTGTATATATTCCAGCGTGAATCATTACAAAGTCCTTTTCTAAAACAAAACATTTCCAAACACTTCGTATACATTCCAGCGTGAATCATTACGAAGTCAAAGCGAAATGACTTTTTCAAAATCTTTTCAAACACACAAAAAAAAAGCAAGTCATAAAGTGAGCTAAAGCAATTAAGAGCCCGTAGATAACTACGGATGGAAAGGGTGCTAATACCTTCCCTTTTCATAACTGCCTCCCGTACTCAGAATCTAACGAAGGTCTTTTCCAGTTCTTTTCGCCTTCCCTTAATTGGATAAAATAAAAGTCGGTGACGACTCTTGCTATCCGCAACATTTGCGATAAAAAGCAAAACAAACAAGTCAGTTTTCCCACCGTGTTACAGCTTTTCAAAAGTGATGCTAAAGGTAAGCTTTATAAAGCGCTTTTCAAAAGCACGGCTAAAGCTGGCCTTTAGAAAGCGCTTTTAAAAGCGCTGCTATAGGCCTATGATACGAAAGTGCTTTCTAACATAAAAGCGTTGTTATAGCTTTCCTTTAGAAGGCGCTTTTAAAAGAGCTTTCATAGGTAGTTTTATAATTAATATCAAAACACGATTCATTCTCAGTTTTCTATTCTCAGTTTGTCTTCTCACGAAAACCCCTAAACCTCACGCTTCTTCTTCTTCTTCTTATTTCGTTCCCACCATCAGACCCTCACTCTTTCTCGTCGTTCCGCCACCATCATTCTCGTTGTTCCTCCATCTTTCTCACCGTTCCTCCATCTTTTTCTTCTTCTTATAGAACTCCCTCCACCAACAACAGAAACACGACTATTTTCGATTCAATTTCCTATGTCAACATTGCCATCACCAGCGCCACCCTCCAAGCTGTGAACAATCTTCATTCTCTGTTCGTCGTTTCGCAAATACTCAGTAACACATATTTTCTGTTGAAGGTAAATGTTAGATATTCCTCTTTATTTGCCTTATTGTTATATTGTGTTAAATATTTGTTAATAAGGTTGCGTTTAAGAGCTTATTGCCAAGTTTTAATCTGTTAAGATTCTACCCTTATTGTTTTGGAGTTTTTGTGTTTTGTAGTCTATGTGTTTGATGAAAAGTCTGAGTGAAATTTTTGGAAATTCTAACACTGTCTGATGTTTATTTGTACATGATAATTGGAAATGTTGAGGATATATAGTGTTTGGTGTTGTTTTTGTTTTTGAGATGGAATGGGAATTGAATGTGGAGATTACCACATCTATGAGTGCATACATTTTTTTAATGTTACTGGTTGTTTTTGTAATGTGATAAAGAATAAAGTTAGTATAAGAGGGAATTTGTGGAAAATGTTCATTGTTTTGGATGGTTGATGAAAGGGTTTGATTACGTTTTTGGGGTGAAGTGATGATATACGCTGTTGCCATAATATTCGTGTTTGAATATGAAGATTGAAGATGGTTTTTCGGTGACGTTGTGAATTTCGTTTGCGTTGAACACTAACTTGTGATTTACCAATATGATTGAATGAGGAAATCATTTATAGCATAATTTTGTGGTTTACCAATATAATTGAACTTTTGATTGATAACATGTTATTGGTTTTAATGTTTTGGATTGATTTATAACATGTGATTGATAACATGTCATTCATGCAATTTACACGAATGAATTACATGAGTGCTTAATTGAAAATTACATGAGTTGAATAATTGAATTTGAGTAATTGACTTAATTGATTCTTAAATGATTGATGATGAATAAATGTGGAATCGGTTGAATTTTTGCATAATTGTTTGGATCTAACGGAGTTTGTGCGTTGAAATAATTTGTTGTTCATGATTACTTGAGTTTACGTTTCGAAATTTGTTTATGAACAATTAATCGTCGATGATATTTGATTTTCATGTGTTGATGCATAAATTTGAATCGATTTAGTTATGATTTAATTGTTTCGACGTTGAAACCTTTGATTCGATTAATTGCATCAACACTCGAATAATTTTGTTTGAAGTTGGAAAACCATTGCTTGGATATGGAATTAATCGTTACAATAATTTTGTTCGATTTTGATACATGTATATGTTGCTGCCCAAATATTACAAATTACATTTTAAATATTGTTTGATGCATACTTGAACATAATTGTGCATTTATTGACCGTCGATGTTGAGATTTATCGTTTTCAACATGATTTTCTAGGTAATTTTATGATATGGTGTAGTGCTGTCTGGGCATGGTAAGTTGGTGCAAATGTGTGATTTAATTGATGCTTAATGTATAAGTTAGGTTGCTTTGATGTTTGGATGGCATTTATGTCGAGTTTCGATGGTCTTAAATTCACTTTTTTGCTTGGTTCATGATATGATGTGTTGTTGTCTGAGATTTGTAGATGGTAACGTATCTTAGTTTTAATTCTTGAATATTGGATGAATGAGTTTAATCGGGCATTTGTTTAGCATTGGCAAGAAATTTGTTTGGTTTTGATCCAACTTTTTATGTATTAACATTCGTTTCATTCTAATTCCATTGTAAATATCATTGTTCATGTACATTCATACATTCTAATTTCTTGTGGATTTAGAACTTACTTTGAATTTGATTTTTCATGTTTCGAATGTGAATTGAATAATAACTTGAGTTTCTTTGGTTTTAGTTTCATTTGTGAATTGAATTTCTTGAATGATCGATTACTTGGTTCTTGAATTGTTCATGTGCATCATATAAGTTTCTTGAATTGTTTTTTATGCTATGACTTATCCTTGATGTTGTTTTATATGTACAACGCTCATTCCCTGTGTTTCTGTGAGTTTGACTTCTCGACGTTGTTGTTCGGTAAATCCGAGGTAAATTTCTTCCTCAAATTACTGGTATTGGGATGAATTTATCTTAAATTGCGTGAATATGTTGCGTTTTCTTGATACGGATCCATTCCGGGTATACTTTGCATTTTGACAGAAATGCAGTATATTGTTTTGTGCCCTAATTAGTTGTTTTTGTTTAGCTTAATTAGTAAAACCATGGATAAGACATGGATATATTCCAATCAATTATCGAAAGAGTACGAGAATGGGGTATCGGAATTCGTTAAGTTTGTTGTTGCGCACGCCAAAGACCCCAGTCGAATGACATGTCCTTGTTTGTGTTGCTGTTATAGGAACTGGGTTGATGCGGTTCAGTTGGCATCGCATTTAATACGGTATGGAATTGATAGAAGTTATACATGTTGGAATATGCATGGTGAGAAAAGTAACAGGAGTGTTGAATCGGGGGATAATATGACATATGCTTCAAACGACAATTGCACAGATACATACGATTATGATCGATTCGAAGAGATTGCAGAAGCGCTTGAAGAAGATCTTAAGGATTATCCCAAAATGTTCGAGAGGTTGGTAAGTGATGCAAAGAAAATGTTGTATAATGGTTGTACAAAATTCACAAGATTGTATGCGGTATTAAATTTGACCAACTTAAAGGCGGACAATGGATGGTCGGATAAAATTTTCCAGAGTTATTAGCCCTTATGAAAGATATGCTACCAGAGGATAATGTTCTTCCCAATCGAACGTATAAGGCCAAAAGATGTTGTACTCTATTGGCATGAGCTATGATAAGATACATGCCTGTCCAAAATATTACTTTTTGTTTCGGAACGAGTATGCATAGTTAAATGAGTGTCCTAAATGCGGTGCCCCACGATATTAGAAAAAGTTGTCTCCGGCAAAATTCTTATGGTATTTTCCTATAATTCCGAGATTTAGATGGATGTATCGTAGTGAAACTGATTCGACATCCAACAGATTCACCATAATGGATGAAAATTGAAAATGATTATCCTGAATTTGGAAAAGAAGCAAGAAACCTTCGCTTGGCATTGTCTATTGATGGAATGAACCCACGCGAAAGTATCTCGCATAGCGTATGGCCTGCGATTCTTATGATTTATAACCTACCTCCATGGCTATGTGTTAAGCATAAGTACATGATGTTATCTATGTTAATTTCTGGGCCTAAACAACCAGGAAATGACATAGACGTATACTTGGAACCTTTAATCGAAGATTTGAAGATTTTGTGGGAGAATGTTGTGGAGGTTTATGATGGTTATAGGAAAGAAGTTTCAACTTGAGGGCGATGTTGTTTGGAACAATTAAAGATTTTCCAGTTGTCATACCCCAAAATTTTCCCTCTTACTTCTCCAGACATTTCATACATCCATACTCAAGGATTCCTCAAGGGTTGATCAGACAAACCCTCTCCTAGACAATCAACCCAAACTAGGGTTTGGCAATTATCTGATCCAGATAGACTTCCAACATCTCCAGTGATCATCATGGCTCCTCATATGCTTCAAAGAATCCCCATGTCAAGTTTCAAGCCTTAAAAGTCAAGTTTCCTCAGACAATTTTTCTCAGATGGTTGAAAATCAGTTGTATTGGACAAAAAGTCAACTGTGGTCAACATACAGTCAAACTTCATGATTTTTGGTCAACATCCTCATTTTGAAGTTACATTCATCATTTTATCAAGGGTTGATCATGATTCATCAAGAAAACTCAAGATTTCCTCAAAAGTCAAACTTTCCAAATTAGGGTTTCCTAGAGAAAAGTCAACTGAACTTTGACTGAGCATAACTTCTTCATACTTTCTCAGAAATTTTCCACCACCTCTCATATTGAAGGAAATTCAATTCTCTACAACTTCATGTCTCACAAGCATGGTCAGAAAATGCTTCATTTTGAAGATATGGATCAAAATATTATAGGTCCTTTTCCAAGTCAACTTTTTGTAATGAAGTTTTATTGATCATGGAAACTCCAATTGAGATGAAACCAAAGAAGTTGTTTAGAGGACATCTAGAGCTTTCTAAAAATTCCAAGAACACTCAAAAATGTGGAAAATTGAGCAAAATACACCTTGCACAAGTTGGGTATTTTTGGACAATTGCACTAAGAGAGATATCTGTCAAAATCCAATTTTTTCCAAATGGGCCTATAATTTTATGATCCAAGCTTGATCATAATATTATCCATGACCTCTTGATGCCTTTCCACAACCTCCTTTTATTTTTTTGATTTATTTTTGAATTTAAAACCATTTAATTCAAATTTAAAATTAAATAAAATATGGAAATAAGGTATAATTTCAATTGGGTTGGATTTTTGTAAAACTTGAGGTCCAAGATAGCCCACACAACTTGCCAATTTCGTACTACCTCATGCATGGGAATAAAAATCAAATTTTGAAAGATTTGATTTTATTGAAAAGAGAAAATATTTTTGCATTGAAGAAGAGATCTTTTTTCATTCTTTTTGCTTCCAATTCTTGCTCTATAAATACTCAGCTCATTGCCAAAGACAAAGGACGAAACCCTAGCCCTTGGAAGCAACCCTATTTTTCTCAAAAAATTCACAAAGTTGACAAATTCGTATTCTTACTTCCAGCCACTTTCAGCCATTCTAAACCATTCCATTGTGTTCCTGAGGTAATTTGGAGTAAGTATACACCATTATCCATGGTTGAAACTGCTTGGATCGAGCCATACATGAACATACATAATCATATTTTTCTTGAAATTGAATTTTTATTATCTGTGTGTTTTAATCAAAACTAACCATTCCATTGTGTTCATGAGATGCCATAGGTAAGATCTGGACCATCGTTTTGAAGCTTGAACGTCTAAAACATGATTTGCCATGTTTAGGGTTTTTTAGAACTGCTAGCTTCGAAACCCTAGTTGCAGGTCGATTCAGGGAAAACGAACATCACCACTGGATTCGCAGACCCCGATTTAGGGGGGTAGCCTTAACCTTAGCCTTTGATTTTGCGTTTTTTGCAGGTTTAGCATTTTGTTTGGTCGGAGAAGACGACCGGAGCTAGGGCTCCGGCGTCGTGGACCTGAGTTGACTCTGGCGTGACTCGCGTGGCAGTTCTGTGCAATCCGATTCGTCCATCTATGCATCCTGGGTCCCACGCGCTGATTGTGCGTTGAAATTCCAAAAAACACAACACGTGTATCACATATAATGCAACGTTTCCAGATTTCAAACACCAAATGCAGTTTGGCTCAGTGGTATAGGCAAGCAGGCGTGTGTTTTCTCCTGATGGTCACCAGTTCGATTCCTGGCAAGACCATTCCTTTTTGCTCTTTTGAAAAGCTAACATTATTTTTCTATTTTCCTTTTTTTAAATATTTTCATGCAATTTAATTTATCTTTAATTAATTTTATCATGCATTTAAAAAATCACAAAAAATATTTTTCTTTTTGCATTATTATCAGAAAATGTTTATTTAATTTTTAATATTAAAATTAATATTTTTGCATGCATATTTTATTTAATTATTAATTAATCATTAAAATGACTTTTAATTGTTTTTAATTATCGAAATCGATTCCGAAAGTTACCAAAAAAATTATCTTATCATCTTATTGTCATTACTAACATAAAACTTTTTTCCTCATTCAAAAATCATGTTTTTACTAACATTTCTCCTCTTATGCAATTTTCTCGTATTCTCCGATTTTGTATCTGTTCACAGGTTGTAACGTTTCAGACGATTTTTCTTGCTTTTCTTTTTTTTCAATTACTATGGGATGTAATAGTTTAATTAGGACTTTTATTTTCTGCACTCTTAATATGTAACGGCCCCAAATCCATTTAATAGTGTAGGACTTTATCTTTCCGCACTTTACATTTCCGCAATTTACTTTCCGCACCCTATAAACCGCTAGTAATTAGGCGTGTATGGCAAGATAAAATTAGACATAGATCACTCATAATTTCAAGATAACATATCTGAATTGACACACTCTTTTCACACATGCACCCCTTAGGGTAATTCTCTCTCGTTGCCTTTCGAATAAATGGTCAAGTCCCTCGAACGTAGAGGTATCCTAGCACCATTGCCTCCAAAACAAATCATCATAGTCCCTTCGATACAAAGATCATAGACCCACGATGTCGCCTACGAATACATGATCTTGACCCTCGATTGTTGCCTACGAAAAGTGATGATCGTCCCTTCGAATGTGCTAGGATACTTCCTACAAGTTGCCTTCTATGACCATCCATGTCCCTTCGAATGTCCCTTCTACATCCAACGAATAGGGTTACCTACCAACTAATGGTATGGATAGCACTATTCTAAAGGAACGTAAAACAACACGAAAACGACCAATTCTGAGTAGGTAATAAGACTTTTAGTTGCTTGCTCAAACAAAATACTTTTCACACCACACACTTTTGTCAAAGTTTAAACTCTTTTCAAAACGAATCATTTCCGAACACTTTGTATACATTCCTACATGAATCATTACAAAGTCAAAGCGAAATTCCTTTTCAAAACATTTTGGTCAAACACACAGAAAACACTTTTGAAAATGATCTAAGAGCAACTAAGAGCCCGTAGATAACTACGGATGGAAAGGAGTGCTAATACCTTCCCTTTTCATAACCTTCTCCCTTACTCAGAATCTAACGAAGGTCTTTTCCTGTTCTTTTCACCTTCCCTTAATTGGATAAAAGAAAAGTCAGTGGCGGCTCTTGCTATCCGCACATTTGCGATACAAAATTCCCAAAGTCAGTTCACCGTATTACACCAGTATACGGAAATCTATCCGGATATAGCATTCAAGGTGAAAAAGCTTGTCCTGTCTGTGAAGATGGAACCGATACGATACGATTGAAACTTTGTCAAAAGAATGTCTTTCTCGGTCATTGTAGATTCTTAAATTTTAAACATCAATATCATGGATGGAGAAAAGCGTTCAACGGACATACCGAACAACATAGAGCTCTGCCTGGATTGACAGGTGATCAAATTTTTGAAAAGGTGAAAGATGTGAGTATTCAGTTTGGCAAGCCTTTTGCATATAAAGTTGTCACAGGTGGGTGGAAGAAGAGGTCGATTTTGTTTGGATTTCCATATTGGAAATCTTTGTACATAAGACACTTTCTTGATGTTATGCATATTGAAAAAAAATTATTTGACAGTGTTATTGGTACGTTACTCAATATAAAAGGGAAGTCTAAGGATGAACTTAAAGCAAGGGAAGACATGGTAGAGATGGGAATAAGAACTAAATTGGGACCCGTGAAGAAAGGAAGACGAACATATCTACCACCTGCTGTTTACACTCTATCCAGAAAGGAGAAAAAAATATTGTGTAAGTTCCTAAGTGAAGTTAAAGTTCCAGAAGGCTACTCATCAGATATTAGAAGACTTGTGTCTATGAAAGAACTCAAGTTAAAGAGTTTAAAGACGCATGATTGCCATGTTATAATGGAACATTTTGTACCGATAGGTATACGTTCTATTCTTCCAAAAAAAGTAAGAAGCGCAATAACTAAACTGTGTTTTTTCTTCAAGTCAATTTGCAGTAAGGTGATCGATCCTGAGATCTTACCAAGATTGCAAAAAGAAATAGTTGTTACTTTGTGTGATCTTGAAATGTATTTTCCTCCCTCTTTTTTTGACATAATGGTTCATCTTGTCGTTCATCTTGTGAAAGAGACACAACTGTGCGAAATAGCTTATATGAGATGGATGTACCCTGTTGAACGTTATATGAAAATATTAAAAGGGTATGTGAAAAACCGAAGTCGACCAGAGGGTTGTATTGCCGAACAATACATTGTGGAAGAAGCAGTTGAGTTTTGTACTGAATATCTGTCAAATGTTCAATCAATTGGACTCCCCAAATATCATATTGTTGAAAAAAAAAGAAGGTACGAAGCTAATTGGAAATAAAGTTATGACACTATCAAGGGTCGAACGGGATCAAGTGCATTTGTATGTTCTGCATAATGAGATTGAGGTTGAGCCATATGTTGAAATGCACAAGGGTGTTCTTCGAAGTTTAAATTCGAATATAAATGAGAATTGGCTTGTACGAGAGCACAATCGAAATTTCATACCATGGTTTAAGGAACATGTTTATTCAAAGTATCGTTCAGATCCCGGGTTGATGTTTAGCATATGGTCCAAGTTTGGTTATGTTTTCTTATAGTGCATACGCAATTAATGGATACACAGTTTATACCAAATAATAGGATGATAAAAGTACTATGCAAAATAGTGGTGTCACCTTGGTCGCTGAAACAATGTACATATGAAGTGTGAAGGACTTAAACCCGAAATTTGCAAATCTATCATATTTTGGGGTTATCGAGGGAATTTGGGTGTTTGATTACGAGAAGTTTCAGATTCCTATATTTGGTTGCAAGTGGGTTAAAAATAATAATGGCATACGAATGGATAAGGCATGATTTTTGCAAGTGGATGTTAATAGGGTGGGGTACAAAGATGAGCCTTTCATTCTAGCCTCTCAAGCTAAACAAGTGTTCTATGTCACTGATCCGACAAGTACGAAATGGTCTGTAGTACTTTTATCTAACAAAGTAATTGATGAAAGCATTGGAGATCAAGGTGATATTGGTGTTGACATTGAATCTTTTACCAGAAATGATCAAAATGAGAATGAATCGTGTATTAGAAATGATCATAATTAGGGTATTTGGATCAATCCAACCATCCGCGTTGTTAAGAGATGAGTGGAACACATTCCTACCAAGAAAAGAAAGAGACGTTAGTGAAAAAGGTAATAGTATATATAATTATAGCTTATATCATTCAATAAAATTTAAATATATGTCATTTTTTTATATATATTCAATATATATATGGATTATTGATTATGGATTTTTATATTTGTCATTTCATTTTTATTTTTTCTCTTTATTACAGGTCAAATGGCTAGTAATCAAGAAAACTCACAAGATGCAAATGCTCCAGATAATACTTCAGAAAAAGATATTACACGAGGCATAACTATTATGAGGGGAATCATCTGTGATAGAGATAGAGGAGTAACATATAATGTAGATTGGAATGATGAGGACCAACTAATTAGGTCTAATGCTGCAAAGTTGACAAGCTACATTGGTACACTTGTTCGTATGCACATTCCGATCACCACTCCTAGATGGAAAAGAGGAGAGTTAGATGAGGGTAAAGAGAAAGTTTGGACTGAGATAAAGGTACCATATATGGTTGTTGTTATTTGCTTTATCTTGACGATAATATGTGTTTAAATTATTTTTACTGACACACTCTATGCGTATGTTTTTTTGTAGAGGTCTTTTAACATTGAAGATACCCGTAAAAAGTATATAATGGGTCTTTTAACATTGATGATCTTATTATTTGTGTTAATGCATAGTTAGAAGAGACGAAAAAGTGACGAAACATCACTACCAGCACATATGTTGTGGACGAAAGCTCATGTGGGCAAGGATCGCGTTGTTAATCCCGATCTTCAACATGTTTATGATGAATGTGTAATTATAACATTGCGTCTTTAATTAAATCAAATGTTTATTAATATATAATTAATTTTTTATCTCCACTAATAATTTTTCTATATGTAAATGAATTACAGGAGACCCTATCGCAATCGATATCCACAGGTGAGGACCAGGATACTAGGAGCGTACTTAGTCAAGGACTAAATGTTGCTGAGTATCTGGGTCGGGTGAGGGATAAAGGTCATGGTGTTACTCCAACCTCTTTGTATAAGCATCCAAGGAGAAGAAATCCTAGAAATGCAGAAGTGATGCAAACATTGTAGGAATTACAAGCACAAGTCCATGAATTGCAGAAGGATACGAAGAGATATATGGCAGAAAAGAGCAGTTCATAGTTGAAAGGAACTAGTGACAAAGCTAGTATCAACTGTCAACATAAATTTTCCGAGGTAACTAAGATGATAATCCATTGGAGAAAGTTTAATTGCAATTCATAAAGGAAGTGAATTGAACAATATATATTCGTTATTATTACCGATTTTTTTTAGTCACTTCTAACGATTATTATTGGTTTAGGGAATTTCGTCTTGTTAGTTATACCTATCATCACCGACTTATCGCCTAGTTGGCAAGGTAAAAGTGCATAACACTTTGGGAGATTTACTTCACCATAGACCGCTCTCGGATGGACACATGAAAGTATCAGTTGATGTTGCTTTAGATCTGGATGCGTTGCTGTCGGAACCTGACATTGTTTCTGAGACCACATTGCTGCGAGATGCAATATGATCTTTTGTTGCATGGCCATTGGACCTCATTTTCATAGATGATCAGGTATGTTGAAAACAATTATGAATCTTTAAATATTCAACTGTCAGTTCTGACCTCATTTTACTACACGGTAATTTTAGACTCCTACAAAACCCGCATCTAAGGATAAAGAGATTTTGCAGCACGACGAGTTTGTTGCATCACATAAAGAGGTACGTTTAAAGTGTTAATTATATGATCCGAATAAAAAAATGTATAATTTTATAGTTTACCTAAGTCTAAATGATTTTTAGGTACCTTTTCAAGGGTCACAACAATTGAGCCAGAAAATTGGTAGCGTACCACCCAAGAAAAGGGTTCCTGTCAGAAATTTTTTTCCTTGATTACGGCAGTGTCTTGAAATAATAGTGGGAACAACAGATTTGATGGATGGTGGTATTCGTCAAATGGATATGGATGAAGGTATCTTTGGTTTTCCTTGCACCTGAATAATTGGACAAGAGGACATGGTAAAGATTTTTCTTCATAGAGAATTAGGCGTCAGTGTTATGCACTCATACATCCGGTAACCTGATCAATATATTGTTTAATTATTTGAACTTTTTTTAAACATGTCAATAAAAATAGTCTAATATTAATTATGTTTTTATTTAAGGTTGTTATATGACAAATTGATGCGCGGGAATCAATTTTCAAACAGATTCCATTTCGTGTCTTCCTCCCGTGTCAGTGGAGCGACAATTGTTAGGGAACCAGAGTCAGTAAGAGAGCACTTCGTCGAGAGATTCATGGCCATCGACATTACATAAAGCTTGTATCTTTGGGCGTATAATACTATTCCTATAGGGTTAGATTTTCATTCTAAGTTCATTTTAATATTTGTATTTTTTGCGTAGAAAATTTTCATCTAAACTGTTATTTTAATTTATAGATGTCACTGGTTGTTGGTTGCTATCGATCCTCTAAAAAAAGTGGTCTATTATCTGAATTCGGTTGACGGTGATTGGACAAATTATCCAGATATGAACTTAATGATTGATACGTAAGTGAGATTATTCTAAATATTCGTGGGTATTTATATATTTAATTATTTCTATGACATTGTTCTAAATATATATTTTTATTTTGTTAAAGCAATACAAGTATTTCAATGTCAAAGAGAAGCTCGGGTACGACGGTCTAAATCAAACAACATTAATTTGATCAAAGTGCAGGTATATTAATTTCCACAATTTTGCTTATAATATTTATGCTACTTGATAAAACAAGACAACTACATACTCTTATTTGTTTTTCTATGTAGTATCCTCAACAGTAAAACGGTATAGATTGCAGATACTTCGTTTTGAGGTTTATCAAAGAAATCCTTCAAATGAATCAAATAGTGATTCCTGTCACGGTATGGATTTATTACTTAGGATTTGTTTTATTATTTATCGAATATTTTATATAATTTATTACTTTTAACTAAATCATGCATATTATGTTTTCTTATATAGTACTTAGATGAACACAAGTGTGCATATAACACGAAACTTCAGTTGGAAGAAATCAAAGAGGAATTGTGTCAATATTTTATTGAGCAAAAAATCATATAAGGTATGAATACATTATTGTGTGAAAAGTGTTATACATTATTGTGTGAAAAGTGTTATGAATATGTTATTGTGTGAATACAATATTGACCGTGTTATTATGTTCATACCTTGCAGGACCAGGCAATTGAATACATAATTGACCGTGTTTTGTTCATACATTAGGGCTGATTTAGTTATTGTTATGGCTGATTTTGTTAGGGTTGATTTTGTAAGGCTGATTTTGGTAATGTTAAAAATATGTGAATTGAATTACAATGGTGTATATATATTTTGGATAACAATGGTATATAATGGTATTTGTATATAATCTCTGTTGAAATAACGAGATTACAATTGTAAATTACCGGTTTATGAATTACAGGTTTATGAAATAATGCTGCAAAAAATGTAGGTTTATGAATTATACAAATTATAGGTTTATTAAAAACCTCAAGAAAGCGCTGCCTTAGGCTACCTATGAAAGCACCTTTTGAGAAAAAGCGTTGCCTAGGGTATACATAAGACATCGCTTTCAAAAGCGTTGTCTTATGTTTACCTTAGGCAGCGCTTTTTCTTAAAAAGCGCTTTCATAGGTAGGCCTAAGGAAGCGCTTTTTCTGAAAAGCGCATTCTAAAGATGCCTACGGAAAGCATAAAAGGCATTCTAAAGTAGGCCTAAGAAAGCGCTTTTCTAGAAAAAGCGCTGCTAAAAGCCTACTTAAGAAAGCGTTTTTTAGGAAAAAGCGCTGCCTTAGGTAGACCTACGAAAGCGCTTTTTCCCAAATAAAAAATGCTGTTAAAACCTATAGCAGCGCCATCTACGACATCGCTTTTAAGCGCTTTTAAAAGTCAAAAAAGCACTTTCGTAGGTCTTTTTTGGCGTAGTGTAAACACAATTCAGAAGTCAAAATTTAAAAACATATGGCGTGGAGAAGCCCCTTGCAATATAAATGGAGGGAGTTTCAAATTTCAAAAATGTTTCCGCTTCGCATTTTGCGAGGGGTGTAACGTCAACAAAAAATTTTGTAGCATAAGCATGAGATTACCACTCGCAAAATGTAGCTCTGTCCCATCCATTGCTTCGTGTGTTGGTGCAAGAAATATTCTCTAAAAAGTTAGATTCAATTTGTTAGAGGAGTCCCTCGCTATTTGAAATATATTCCAAGAAACTTTCTATCTTCTCTCACATAATCTCTTTCTTCCATTTTTCTCTTCTTCTCTACCACCCTTTCCCATTTTTCTCTTCTTCTCTAATCTTTAAAACTTCATCCATCCGTTCTAATTCTACAACAAAATTTACTCTTTTGACAGTAAGAATCTTTCATTGTATATTTTTTATGTCTAATTTATATTGTTTAGTTTACATAATATATTTATTAATGATTTTAATTTTTAGTTTTTTTATTTATTTTAGGTTCCATTGTTATCATCTAATGTTAAGGAGTTCAAATCAAAAGGGTTCATCCTCAAGGTACATTTTTAAAAAAATGTATATTTTCTATTTTTATTTAAATTATAGATATTTATTTGTTGAAATGGATTTCTAATAAATATTAAATATGTTTCTATATAATTATATTTTGTTTAAAATTTGTATTGAGATATTGTTTAAAAAGAGTTTGAAATATAAAATTTGTATTGAGATATTGTTAAAAAAGAGTTTGAAATATTGAATGAAAAGGGTAATATTTTATAAAAACAACTAGTAATACTTCTTTAAAATGTTTATTTAAAAATAGAATTTATTGCGTAAAAAAACAATATTGTTTTTTTTAAAACAATATAAAATTTACTAAAAACAATATATAATTATAAAAAACAGTATTATGATAACAGTTTAAAAATAGTAGTTGAAAGACAGTTTAAATATTTTCTTTAAAATTAGTATTATTTTTTAATAAATATTTATGTAAAAACTATTATGAAACCTATTATTTAAAGAAAAACAGTATTTAAAACAATATAAAAACTATTATTTAAAAAATTAATATTCAAAACAAAATTATTTTTACACAATATAATGATATAATGTTTTTTTTAAGACTTTCATGCAATTTGTGAGGGGGTTATCTCCTCACAAATGTAAAAATAGAGGCCATTTAGTTAAGGGCGTATCTCCAAGCTATTATTTTGACACACCACGCCTATCTACACCACATATTATGCGCCAAGTTCTGTGTGTTTGAAACTCTAAATTTGGTTTTGCATTTTGTTAGGGGGATGCCCCAAGCTAATTAGTAAGGTGGGAAGCCCCACACAAAATATTTGTGACCAACTGTTTACTTAGGTGGCCTGCCCTCTTTTAAATTTCGGGTTTGTGAGGCTTTTTTGCAGTTGTGAGGGGGGAAGCCCCTAGCTAAATACAATTTTTCTTATAGTGTTATGCGTAAATAGTCGATTATTGAAACATTTTTGTAGACCACAATGCTATGTTCAGTAGGATAATTTCCTCTATAATATCACACTCCACAAACATCAAAAACACAATGAATTAATCAACCTAGTTATTTAAGCATTTTATTGTATTTATCTAGTCTCTTACTATCCGACTTGTTTAATAAATATGATACATATACCTGCCTCATACCCATGCAGGTATCTGTTATATATATAAGACATGCTTTTAAAAAACAAAAGAAATGCTTTTAAATTTAAGACATAATAAATAATAACAAAAATAATCTCTTTTAAAAAATAAAAGAAATGCTTTTAAATTTAAGACATAATAAATAATAACAAAAATAATATACGTTCATTTTACTTAATTTAAATAATAATAATAATAATAATAATAATAATAATAATAATAATAATAATAATAATAATAATAATAATAATGTCATATTTAAGAAAATAACAATAATAATAATTTTGATTAAATAAATTAATATTTATTTTTTTATTATTATTAACGGATACGGATACCCGCGGATGCGGATACCATCAAACTCATATCAATATCCGTAAGTAAATGGGTAATTAAATATCTATTTATTTTATCTGTGGATACGTATTAAACCATCGTATTCATATCCGTAACGAGTTTTATCCGCGGGTATCTATGGGTACATTTTTTTCATTCTCTAATATATCTTTATATTTAAATACATTTTTATTAATAAAATTAAAATCACATGACGCTGTTAATAATAAGTCCTACTTAAAATTCAAATTAGCCTTGCCCGAATTCATTTTTAATATAAAGTAAAAAGCTTGAATATATATTGGAAAAAATTTAAGTTCCATGTTGCCGAAAGATAGAGTTTTAAGAGAGATTTTATAAAGTCAAATCTATTATCTTAAAAGCCGATTTTAAATTGATTTAACAATGATGGGTTAGGTCAAAATTCTAAAATGACATCAAAGTCTATCGATCGAATTTTGGATTGTCCGCCGTTTAAATCCACGCACTAAACCCGGAAGAGTCTTTGACCTCTAATATGGTATCAGAGTCTATCAATTAAAATTTAGACCGTCCACCGTTTAAATCAACGCACTAAACCTAAAAGAGTGTTAGGCAGTGCTGGTTTTAGTAATGATTATTAAAGGGTAATTTAGTATTTCCTATTTATGTACCTTTTATCTTGGTCACTAAGTTTATTTTATTAGGGCCTATGTGACAATTTTCCCCTTGTATAAATAGACTAGTAGTAGATGTCATTTATAACAACACTCTTTATTTCTTTCTCCTTTGTGTAGTCATCATTCTTCTATTATTCTCCCATTATTTCTATCATCTTTGATTCTTGTGCACCAAAAAATTGGCACGTAGAGCTCTGGTTAGAAACACAGGGAAACACGAGTGAACGTGAGTTTGTGTTGTGTGATTGATTTTGTTTCTGGGTTCACGTTGAATCTTTGAACAAAATTGTAACAGAATCACATTTTTTGATTTTGTGGGTTGGGAAACACTGTGTGAGTGAAGATCTGAGTGTACTATACAAGATAGAAGATGAACGGAAACGACAATATGAGTACCAAATTTCCATTTTTTTGTGGCAAGAACTAGAAATAATGGATGATTCAGATGCGCATATTATTTAGGGCTCAAGATGTTCTAGAGCTTGTTACTGATGGGTATATTCAAGATTTAGAAGATGCAACAGAATAAGAGAGAGAGGCACAGAGAAACAAGAGGAAGAAAGATCAGAAGGCGTTGTTCTTCATCCATCAGTGTGTGGATGTGAACGTGTTTGAGAAGATTGTAGATTCGATGATGTCAAAGGAGGTGTGGGACACACTGGTCAGATGGTACAGTGGTGACACATCAGTGAAGAAGGTAAAGCTTCAATCCTTGAGAAAGCAATATGAAAATCTCAACATGAAGAACAATGAGAAGGTTTTAGAGTATATCTCTAAAGTGATTCTAATAATTAATGAGATGAAGGCTTGTGGAGAAACCCTTTCTGAACAAGTAATCATAGAGAAGGTATTGAGGTCACTTACTCCTCAATTTGATTACATAGTTGTAGCAATTGAACATTCTAAAGATTTGGAAACCATGAGAATAGAAGAGTTGCAAAGTAGTCTAGAAGCACATGAGTTACGTATGACTGAAAGAACTTTTGAGAGGGAAGTTGAGCAGGCTCTCAAAGCTTCTTTTGTCAAGAAGTACTAGAAGCATTCTTGGTCAGAGGCCAAGAATAGACGTGGTGATAGATCCCAGAATTCAGAAACCTCAACTTCTGATGAGAAGAAACATCAGAAGGGAAAGGAGAAGAAGAAAGTTCAATGTTGTTGTTGTAAGCAATATGGCCATTTTGCTAGAGATTGCTGGTCAAACAAAGGAAGGAAATCAAAAGAAGAAAACAGAAAACATAGCCAGAGGAGATTCAGATGATGAACCTATGTTATTGATGGCTTCTGAGTTTGATGAAAGATGTTTGGCAGATTGGTGGTATATGGACACTGGCTGTTCAAATCACTTGACTGGAAACAAACAATGGTTGACAGTTTTTTACTCCAGAAGGAGGACAAAGATCAGATGTGCTGATGATAAGTACCTTAATGTAGAAGGTATGGGAAATGTCAAAGTCAAGGTGAAGAATGGGAAAAATGTTCTGATCAAGGATGTTTGGTATGTTCTTCGAATCAAAAGCAACCCGATGAGTGTGGGTCATCTCATTGAGAAAGGTTTCTCAGTTGTTATAAAGAACAATCTCTTGAAGTTGTATGATTCCAATCAAAAGTTGGTTATGCAATCTAAATAGGGAAGCAATAAAACATTCAAGGTGAATGTAGAAACAGCTGAAACAAAGTGTCTTAGTGTAGAAGGCTCTGAAGAAGATAGTAAGTTGTGGCAAAGAGATTGGGGCATCTGAACTATAGAAGCTTAGGGCATCAAAGTTCTAAGAAGCTCGTACGTGGCATTATGAAGATTGCGAAGCCTGAGAAGTCATGTGAGGTATGCATGAAAGGTAAGCAACCTAGATTGCCATTTGTATCAGAAGTATCCCCAAGAGCAAAACATGCTCTGGGAGTAGTATATTCTGATGTGTGTGGACCATTTCCAAAACCTTCACTTGGAGGAAATAGTTATTTTGTGTCTTTTGTGGATGAGTTCACAAGAATGACGTGGGTAACACCCATCAAGTTTAAGAATGAGGTGTTTACAAAATTTCAGATGTTCAAGGTGAAGGCTGAGACTCAAAGTGGTCAGAAGTTAAAGATTCTCAGAATGGATGGTGGAGGTGAGTATAACTCTACAGAATTCCAGAAGTTCTGTGATGAGAATGGAATTGAGCATGAAGTTACTGCTCCTTATACTCCTTAACACAATGGTCTTGCTGAACGAAGAAATCAAACTTTGCTTGATATGACAAGAAGTATGCTAAAAGAGAAGAAGCTTCCTCACAACTTGTGGGGAGAATCTGTTGCTACTGCAGCATATATGCTCAATAGGTGTCTAACGCAGAAGTTGAAGGAGATTGTTCATTTAGAGAAGTAGACTAGATAGAAGCAAAGTGTTAGTCATCTGAAGGTTTTTGGTTCTGTGTGTTACAAACACGTTCCAGAAGCTAGAAGAAAGAATCTTGATGATAGAAGCAAAGTGATGTTATTGGTGGGGTACCACAGTACAAGTGCATACAAGCTCTATTGTCCAGAAACTAACAAAGTTGAAGTCAACATAGACGTTATTGTAAAAGAGTCAGAAGTTTGGGATTGGAGTAAGTCTCAACCAACTTCTGATGTAGAGATAACTCCTGAATATGAGTTAGAAGTTGTAAGTTCTGAAGAAGAGTAAGAGTCAAAAGATGATTTTGAAGACTCTGAAGATGAAGATGATGAATCTGATGATGATCCAGAATCTGGCGGTGATCATGCTCCTGGAAGGGAAAACTCTAAAGACGTAGGTTCTGGAGGACAAGCTTCTGGAAATGATCATATTTTTGAAGGTGATAATTCTGAAGATAGGATTTCTGGACAAGATCCAGAAGCTAATGTTGTTCCATGTTCTGGAGAACATTTAGAACAATTTTAGAGGCCACAAAGAATTAGAACCATACCTAGAAGGTTTGCAGATTTTGACATGTTGCAAGACACCGAAGTTGACTTAGAGGGAGAAGTCATTCAGTGTGCCATGTTAGTAGACTCTGAACCATTGGGTATAAAAGAAGCACTAAAGAAGAAAGTCTGGCTGAATTCCATGAAAGAAAAACTTGAGGCTATAGAAAGAAACAAAACTTGGGAGTTAACTAAGCTTCCGAAGAAGAAGAAAGCCATCAACATCAGATGGCTTTTCAAGGTGAAGCTTAAGCCAGATGGATTAGTTGGTAAGCACAAAGAAAGGCTAGTGGCCAAAGGTTTTCTTCAGAAACCTGGACTAGATTACTTTGAGGTATTTGCACCTGTATCTAGACATGAAATAATCAGACTGGTGATAGCTTTAGCTGCAAATAGAAATTGGCCTCACATGCATTTGGATGTGAAGTCAGCATTTCTGAATGGTCCGTTACAAGAAGAGGTATACTTGTCACAACCTCCTGACTTCGTGGAAAAGAATCAGGAAGGGATGGTGTATAAGTTTCATAAAGCTCTGTATGGATTGAAGCAAGCACACAGAGCTTGGAATCAAAAGATTGATTCATTTTTCAAGAAGCAATGGTTTTAGAAGTGTTAGATGGAATATGGATTTTACGTGCAACATTCTGGAAGCAATATGATTCTAGTGTGTCTTTATGTTGATGACATATTGCTTACAGGGAACTGTCTAGAAGATATAATCAAGTTCAAGAAAGTGTTGATGAATGAATTTGAGATGAAGGATATGGGAAATATGATATATTTTCTAGGGATGGAGATTTATACTCGAAGGAGGGTATCATTTTGCATCAGCTGAAGTATGAACTAGAACTTCTGAAAAAGTTTAAGCTGGATAATTGCAAGGTTACTATTACACCGTCAGAAACCAATCATAAATTAGATTCTAACTCTGAGGCTAAAGATGTGGATGCTACGATCTTCAAACAGCTGGTTGGTTCTCTGAGGTATTTATGTAATACCAGACCTGATATTTCCTATGCAGTTGGATTGGTTAGTAGGTTCATGAGTAAACCTAAGTGGTCCAATTATCAAGATGCTGTTAGAATTTTGAGATATATCAAGGGAGCTTTGAATTTTGGAGTATTATTTCCTCCTGGAAGAAAGGCAGAATCAGAGTTAATGAGTTACTCTGACTTTGATTGGTGTGGAGATAGAGTTGACAGAAGAAGTACTTCTGGATACATATTCAAGTTTCTGGGAAGTCATATTTCTTGGAGTTCCAAGAAGTAAACTGTTGTTGCTCTATCAATGTGTGAATCTGAATATATTGCAGGTGTTGTAGCTCCATGTCAAGTTGTGTGGCTTCTAAACTTATTAGAAAATCTGAAGATTAAAGTAAAGAAGCCTCTGAAGCTGATGATTCATAACAAGTCTGCAATCAATCTTGCCAGAAATCTTGTGTTACACGGAAGAAGCATTAATATTGAGACTAAGTATCATTTATTGAGAAGCCAAGTCCAGAACGGAACATTAGAAGTTGTGCACTATAGCACCCAGAAGTAGTTGACAAATGTTCTGAAAAAGGCAATCAAGACGGATCAATTTCCCCTCTTAAGGGTTGAAATTGGTGTTGTTAGTTTTGTATAGAAATATAAATTAAGGGATGGTATTAAAGGATAATTTAGTATTTCCTATTTATGTACCTTTTATCTTGGTCACTAAGTTTACTTTATTAGGGCCTCTGTGGCAATTTTCCCCTTGTATAAATAGACTAGTAGTAATGTCATTTATAACAACAATCCTTATTTCTTTCTCCTTTGTGTAGCCATCATTCTCTTATTATTCTCCCATTATTCCTATCATCTTTGATTCTTGTGCACCAACAATGATGAGTTAGGCCAAAACTCTAATATGATATCTTTCAAATTTCAAATTGATTGGAGATAGAACATTAAGAAAGTTTATATAAATCACACTCCTTATCTTACAAACCGATTTTATAAAGATAAGCCAGGTCAAAACTCTAATAACATAAGACTAATTTGATAAAATTATTATTCTCTTTTATTTATTTGATAATATTAAATTATTAGTATTATGTATGTTGTTACTATTTTTTATTGTTGAAATAATATAACAAGTGTGAGTAAGTGGGAAAATAGTCCCACATTTTATATGAATATGAATACTCGATAATATTTAAGTGAGAGAACTACACACCTATCACTTTAAGGTTTTAGGTGGATAAGTGGTATGTGTGAGAAAACTCACACACCTATGTTGTACCCCAAAATTTACACTCTTCCTTTTTCGCATTTTTGGCTTATAGTCTGATTGCATAAGCATTACATGTAGTCGCATGCATAGCATTCATCGCAAAGTTACCATGCTCAAAGTATCCTGAATGACAAGAGTTTATTCACCTTTTTCTTAATAAAGCAGATTTCGGGTTTTCAGTGCGTTCGGGCACTCCCGAAGGCGTATCTCTCGTCTCCTTGGGTATTTTATATTGTTTTTTGACAAGCAGCTCCCTGTCATTGTTATCTACAACTTTAATTTGAAGGCCGAGAGTAGATTTTGTGATGAAAGCCCTCAAAGAAACAGTTCTCCCAGTGGATCATGCTGAATTTCAGTGTTGAACCGTGCGTTTTGGCTCACTAAAATAAATTTATATCTTAGATGGAAACTCGGAATTGAGCGGGACCAATTTCTAAAATTCCGTATCGAAGTCCTCTACGACTTCCATTTGCAACCCTGGGGCTGATTCCTCACCAATCAGTATCAGAATTTTGTTCTTCGAGGATGGTTTTTGAGCCGAGCTGAGCAATTTTCATCTGATACATGAGCTTTGGAAAGTGATATCTCACTCGATTTTCATTGAAACGAGACGGGACCAGTGCCAAAAGTTCATAAATTGTGTTAGCTTCATTTGTCTCACAAATACTCATTTGAAACTTTCAATAAGAAGATCCTCGTTCGAGGCATTTTCTCCACAGAGCGCGAACGAAATGCTGCATGTGTCAGTGGTCCAAAATTGGTGCTGAAACTTCATAAATTCTTATTTCCTTGACCGTTCATCGAATCAAGTCGGGATTTTGATTCTCGCAAGCAAATTCCGCACGGATCTGGCTGTTTTGAGTTAATTACGAAAATTATTCGGATAATCATGATTTAGGCTTGATTATGGTTCTTGGGCCCAATTCCTAGAAACGATAAATACATTTTCCTCTTCACAAATTACAATAACACCATCATTTGCTAAATTTCTCATCACCAATCACACTCTAATTCTCTCAACACACAAAAGCAAAATTCAGAGAAAGTTCAAATTACGACTTTCCCTCCAAGAAACCACCACAAGCCGCCATCGACCTCCGCTCAAGACTGCTTGACCACCATTAAGCGCCGCGATTCGGTTTTCCATCGCAGTTTCTCCTACTTCAATCCATATCTTTCTCTACTCCTCCTTTTGCACGCATTTGACATGGAAGGAACGATTTCATCTTGATTTCTTCTCCAATTGCAAGATTCAAGGATTCCTTCTTCTTCTTCTTCTTCAATTCTCCATTGAAATTCGAGTTTTCTTCAAGAATTCAAAGCTAATTCTGAAGATTATCATTAATTCATCACTGATTTGGTATTTTCTTTGAAGAGCACAAGGAATTCCCCTTCAATTTGACTCAAGCTTCAAGTTCAAGTAAGTGTTAGGTTCAAATAAGCACTTATTTTAAGCTGTTTCTGACTTTCAACTTTTCTTGAAAGTGAGCACTGAAATTACATGCAAATTTAATGTAGATTCTAGGTCTTGAACTTGTACTCTTGAAATCCTTGATTTGAATTAGATTTTGCCGCCTTATTTGTGTCGGAGTGAAGATTTTTGTACATAGCATGCATATATCTTGGTACATTTGTGTTTCCCCTGTAATTGAGTCACAAATTCATGCACATTGCATCCTTCATCACATGCTCACGCATTAGAGAACATTTAGCTTGTTTTGTTTGCATCGATTCATGATGACTTGAAGCATGATTCGCATTCGACATGTAGATATCCAAGCTTCTCGTTCGTTTCGCTCTGCATGCATTATACACAAGTACATTGCACATGCATTCCAAGTGTTTGTGTTAATGTATGACTTAGATTCTTTGAAGGAAAACTTCTAGATGTCATGACTAGCTAGCATCACCTTGCACATGAGTATTAGAAATGTAGATTTCATTTGCATTCTTGGCATATTTGTATATTCACCTTTCAATGAGAGTTGGGATTGTCCTCGTAACTTGCATCCTTGGCACACTCATGAATCCGTTATCTCACAATTGAACATTGGTTTTATCGTTTGATTTGCATTCCTCACATGTTCATTCATTACTTTGCTATGAACATTGGTTTTATCGTTCGATTTGCATTCCTCGCATGTTCATTCATTACTTTGCTATGAACATTGGTTTTATCGTTCGATTCGCATTCCTCCCATGTTCATTCATTACTTTGCTATGAACATTGGTTTTATCATTCGATTCGCATTCCACGCATGTTCATTCATTACTTTGCTATGAACATTGGTTTTATCGTTCGATTCGCATTCCTCGCATGCTCATTCGATTTTCATTTGCTATGGGACTGTGGCCTAACGGTATGGACCGAACTGTTGCATGAGAGCATCATAAACAAGTGGTCTAGACCAAAAATAACATTTTTGCAGGTTGCAGGTCGCGCTTAGCGCCACCAGGAGTGCGCTAAGCGCTAAACATTCTGACTTTTGTTTTGCAGGTCGCGCTTAGCGGTCAAAGCACGCGTTGGCCTCTATTGGGCCGCTCGATATACCGGCTTAGCGGTCTCTGCATTTTTCTGTTTTTCTCGATTCTAATGGAAAACAATAGTCACCCTAGTCATGCCAAGCTACTATCTGTTGTCTATTTCATGCAGGGGTTTGTGTTGCATATACATTCGACAGATTTCTCCGATGTTTGCGTACATACGTATGCATTCCCTTTGCTTGCTTCTTGGGTCTAACTCCCTTCTTGCAGGTGTCGCTTGAGCTTGTATGTAACACCCCTTCTAAAATACCCCAAATAATATTAATTATATCAATGATTAAAGACATATTCCATCAGAGTTAACACGGAACAAGGGATATCACGATTATGAAATAAATAAAACTTCCAATAAAACAATAGTCATGCTACACTGAGGGTCATTATTCAAATAATTCAATCAAATTAAGACCATGTCTTACACAGCGGAAAAATACCATAACCAAAACGGAATAAACCAAAACATAATTATTCCCAATGAAATTCAAAGAAACAATTGAATAATAACTAATTCCTCAACTAAACGTTCCCCAGTGTTACAACCTATCAGAGCACGACACTGACACGCGGATTTAAAGTAACATAGCTCTAGAGCCATCCTCACCAACTCCTGAGCTGTTAACTTTAATCTGAAATTTTTAAATTAGGGGTGAGATTTCTCATAATTGACATGCATTATAAGCTTCTCACCACATTATATCACAAGCATATTATTTCACCCATTTTAGCATAAATTCAGATTCAACACGTAGTTCCAATCATACAAGTCATTATGCACAAATCAATAATCACCAAAAGAATTGTAACACTGGAAGACATCCTAACATGTTACAATCCCATGCAAACAAAAATGCAGACACAATGCATGTGGTACCAAAACGTGACCAAGTCACCCAACACTGATCCATCATCAACCGGATACAGTAACCATCGATTCGTCCATAAAGACCCGGACACGAATCCAGCCTAACCACCCATCATTACCCGGGTATCAGTTAACGTAAATACAAGTCAAATTCCACACAATGGGAATTAACTTCACCAAAAATGCATATGCACGCACATCACCAGCATGCAACATCAAATCAGTCTATGAAATACATCAATTCATCATAACTGAATCAAAACCAAAAACATGATGTCTCAACGATCATGCACATAATCATCAGCAACATAAACATGCCTTTCATTCACACAATACTAATACATCCATTCATCACAGGTTCACTGCTGCATACACACCCATGTGCGTCAGCCAATAATCACTTATTTCGGAATTCGACTCATTTTCAAAATAATTTCAAGTTTTAAGAAATCTTTTCATTTTATAAAATAGAGCATTAAATTTAAGAAACAACGTCCAAAACGGCGCTCAAAACGGACTTACGGTTTGAAAGTTATGAATTTTCAAAGTTTTAGAATTTTTCAAAAGTTTCAGTGGAACCCGGTTCCTACCTATGCAGGAACCGGTTCCCACAAGGTTCAAAAATCACGCCTCTGGAAAAATGTATGGGAACCCGGTTCCTACCCCACTGGGAACCGGTTCCTACGTGCATTTTTGCCAGTTTTTATAAATTTACACAGTGGAACCCGGTTCCTCCCCACTGGGAACCGGTTCCCACGACCTGCAGAGTCAAAATCTGCACTGTTGACAGCATTTATTCATTCTAAATCAATTCCAAATATTCTCATACGAATTACAACATGAGAAACACCAAAACACATCCATTTTGCACCATTATAACATCAAACAACATTATTTCATCATTCCTATTTATTATCTGACACCCTAATGGTTTCCGACCTACAATCCGACACAATAGGGACAATTCTACGGAACCCTAGAATTTCTAAACCGGGATTCCTAACATACTATGATCCATACTATTGAATATCAAAACCGATAATACGAATCAATTAATTGAAATCACCCCTTACCTTATAGGTTCTTCGAATTCTGACACTTCCGGTTTTCCTCCTTCCTTTTCCTCTTCTCAATTGCACGTATGATGAATATTCCAAAAAATAACTCTCTTTCTCTTCTATTTCCTTTTAATACTCCTTTTATTATTCCAATAAAATAATTAAATTAGTAATTAGTAAGAGTAGAGTATTTTACTCCTCACACCCTCTAATCACTCTTCACACCACCAAAACTTCTTTCCTTTAATTAATTAAATTAATTCCAATAATCCAAAAATACCAATAATTAAATTTCCAATTAAATTAATAATTAAAAATTCTAATTATTTAATAATCGAATTATTTGGGGTGTCACAAGTCTCCCCAACTAAAAGAGTTTTCATCCTCGAAAACATCCCTTAGACGAAAAGTTCGGGATACGAGTCCTTCATCTGACTCTCCAGCTCCCAAGTGACATTCCCATCTGCTGGTCCTCCCCAAGCCACTCTTACCAACGCGATCTCCTTGCCTCGCAACTGTTTCAACTTCCGGTCCTCAATCCTTGCAGGTACTGCTTCCACAGTCAAATTTTCTTGTACCTGTATATCATCTACTTGAATCTCATGAGACGGATCAGCAATGTACTTCCTTAGCTGAGATACATGGAAAACATCATGCAAATTTGCAAGTGGCGGCAAAGCAATCGATATGCAACCTTCCCAATTCTCTTGGTAATCGAAATGGACCAATAAAACGTGGAGTCAACTTCTTTGACTTCAAAGCTCGACCAATACCACCATCAAGTAACTCGCATAAAACATGTTCTCCTTCACTAAATTCAAGATCTTTCCTCCTCTTATCATGATAACTTTTCGACGACTCGTGAAGTCCTCATCTTCCTGAATCATCTTAATCTTTTCCAAGTCTTGAACAATTTCTGGTCCAATCACAACACTCTCCCCAGATTCATACCAACACAATGGTGTCCGACACCTCCTACCATACAATGCCTCAAACGGAGCCATACCAATGCTCGAATGAAAACTATTGTTGTAGGTAAGCTCAATCAACGGTAGATAACTATCCCAAGCTCCACCCTTCTCTAACACACAAGCCCTCAGCAAATCTTCTAACGACTGAATCGTTCTCTCCGTCTGACCATCTGTCTGAGGATGATAAGCAGAACTCAATCGCAACTTAGTACCCAAGGCTTCCTGCAATCCCGTCCAGAACTTAGATGTAAACCTCGAATCTCGATCCGACACAATACTAGAAGGAATACCGTGCAGACTTACAATCTTTTCAACATACAATTCGGCCAACCTCTCCATCGGGTAATCCATTCTTATCGGAATAAAGTGAGCAGATTTCGTCAACCGATCTACAATAACCCAGATAGAGTCACAATTCTTCGTCGTCCTTGGCAAACCAGACACAAAATCCATAGAGATTCCATCCCATTTCCATTCCGGAACAAACAATGGTTCCATCAGTCCCGACGGTTTCTGATGCTCAACTTTCGACTTCTGACAAACCAGACAAGCGTACACAAACTCGGCAATTTCCTTTTTCATTCCAGGCCACCAAAACAACTTCTTCAAATCATGATACATTTTAGTAGCACTGGGATGAATACTCAACCCGCTACGATGTCCTCCTTCCAAAATACCACTAATCAGCTTCAACATACCCAATTTCACACTATTCGGAGTGGTCTCACAAACCAAACTTAAGTCTCTGAATTGTTCAACCAAATCTAACTCACGGACCATTAACATCGACATATGCAAGGACTTTCTACTCAAAGCATCTGCAACAACGTTTGCCTTACCAGGGTGGCAATTCAAACCGAAATCATAATCCTTTAGAAATTCTAACCATCTCCTCTGCCTCATGTTCAACTCTTTCTGATCAAAAAGATACTTCAAAATTTTGTGATCACTGAATACCTCAAACCGAGAACCGTATAAATAATGCCTCCATAACTTCAAAACAAATACAACAGCTACTAACTCTAAATCATGAGTCGGATAATTCCTTTCATGTACTTTCAATTGTCTCGAAGCATAAGCCACAACCTGCTTATCTTGCATCAACACACCACCTAATCCCATCAATGATGCGTCACAATACACAACAAAAGACTTATTCGGATTTGGCAAAATCAAGATCGGAGCACTTGTCAGCCTCCTCTTCAGCTCTTGGAATCCTTTCTCACATTCAACATCCCAAACGAACACCTGACCCTTCCTGGTCAACTTAGTCAACGGCAACGCTAGTTTGGAAATTCCTTCTATAAACTTCCTGTAATAACCTACAAGACCCAGAAAACTACGGATCTCAGAAGCATTCTTCGGCGCTTCCCACTGAGATACTGCTTTTACCTTCGTAGGATCCACCGCAATTCCATTCTTGGAAATTACATGGCCAAGAAAACTCACTTCACTTAACCAGAATTCACATTTGGACAACTTCGCAAAAAGCTTCTTCTCTTTCAACAATTCCAACACAACTCTGAGATGTTCTGCATGCTCTTCATCGCTCTTCGAATAAATTAGAATATCATCAATGAACACCACTACGAACTTGTCAAGATACGGATGAAATATCCTGTTTATATACTCCATGAAAACACTAGGTGCATTAGTAACTCCAAACGGCATAACAGAATACTCGTAATGTCCATACCTCGTTCTAAATGCAGTTTTCTGAATATCCTGCGACTTCACACGAATCTGATGATATCCAGATCTCAGGTCAATCTTACTAAATACACAAGCTTCAACGAGTTGATCCATCAAATCATCGATCCTCGGCAAAGGATACTGATTCTTGATTGTAACTTTATTCAACTGTCTGTAATCAACACATAATCTCATTGGACCTTCTTTCTTCTTAACCAACAACACCGGAGCTCCCCACAGCGAAACACTGGGACGAATAAACTTCTTCTCAAGCAACTCCTCCAACTGTTTCTTTAACTCTGCTAATTCAGATGCCGACATACGGTAAGGCGCCATCGACACCGGACTAGTTCCAGGAACCAAATCTATAGTAAATTCTACCTCTCTCTCAGGTGGCAATTCACTAACGTCTTCCAGAAACACCTCTTGAAATTCATTCACTACTGGCAATCCATCACTCTTTGCTTTTCCCTCTGCTTCTATTGGAGAATACAACATAAACACCATAACACCATCTTTCACAGCTAGGTTCATCTGTTTAACCGACATAGTAACATCTTCGACACCAACCTCTTCAGGAAAAATAACCGTCTTCGCAAAATAGTTGATATGAACCTGGTTGAATTTCCCCCAGTTAATTCCAAGGATTATATCAAGTTGTTCTAGTGGTAGGCACACTAAATCCATATCTAAACCCCTACCAAAAATCACAATGGGACAATTCCTACAAACATACGAAGTAGTCACTGAACCCGACGCAGGAGTGTCAATAACCATACTTCCATCCATATTAGAAATTTCCAAATTCAATCTTTTAGCACAATCCAAAGCAATAAAAGAATGCGTAGCTCCAATATCAATAATCACAATCAAAGGTATGTCATTAATAAAACATGTACCTTTAATCAACCGATCATCTGGCTTAGTATCTGATCCAGACAATGCGAACACTTTACCACCAACTTGCTCCTTATTGGGTTTTGTGCACTGAGGACGAGTATGACCCTCTTCACCACAGTTGTAACAAGTCACCACTCTGACTCTGCAATCATTGGCCACATGGTCGAGTTTCCCACACTTGAAACACTTCTTATCATTACCTTTGCAATCCACCATATGATGCCCTGTCTCATCACACTTGTAGCACTTAATAGAAGAACCAGAATCTCCTCCACCAGACTTCTTCCAACTACCGGATCTCTGATTACTCCTATCATAAGGCTTACCACGATCCATCTGTTGCTTACCCTTCCTATCAACATACCCTCGAGCATTCGACTTAGTGCTAGCAAGATCCTCCTCTAATATCCTACTACCAACGGATCGAAAATCTTCTGATGCGATACGATACCGCTTAATCTCGTCACGCAGACCATTCTCAAACTTGATACATTTGGAAAATTCTCCATCTGCATCGTTAGTGTAATGAGCATAATACTTCGCCAACTCAGTAAACTTCGAAGCATACTCATTGACAGTCTTTGTTACCCTGCTTGAGTTCCAGAAACTCAATCTCCTTCTTGCCTCTAATGTCTTCAGGAAAGTACCTCCTCAGAAAAGCCCTCCTGAACACAACCCAAGTAAACACAATGCCATCTTCTTCCATTTCAGTTCTGGTAGCAACCCACCAGTCATCAGCTTCCTCTGCTAACATGTGAGTTTCGTATCTCACCTTGACCCTTCATCAATCACTCTGAAGATCCTCTCGATCTCCTTCAACCACTTCTGAGCACCTTCGGGATCATGTGCACCCTCGAACAATGGAGGATTATTCCTCTGAAAATTCCCCAATCGTCGGTCAGCACCAATCACAGCTCCCTGTTGGTTCCCTCCGAGCATTCCAGCCAACATTCCCAATGCTTCAGCAATAGCATCGTCGTTCCTTCCGTTACCTCTTCCGGCCATTGTTCTGTAACATTACAAAGCAATCTCATCAGCACACAAGTATCGACAGTGTTATCTTACACTAGTCGCATACTAAAGGGATAACGACACAAGACAAGACCGACTATGCTCTGATACCACTATTATAACACCCCTTCTAAAATACCCCGAATAATATTAATTATATCAATGATTAAAGACATATTCCATCAGAGTTAACACAGAACAAGGGATATCACAATTATGAAATAAATAAAACTTCCAATAAAACAGTAGTCATGCTACACTGAGGGTCATTATTCAAATAATTCAATCAAATTAAGACCATGTCTTACACAGCGGAAAAATACCATAACCAAAACGGAATAAACCAAAACATAATTAATCCCAATGAAATTCAAAGAAACAATTGAATAATAACTAATTCCTCAACTAAACGTTCCCCAGTGTTACAACCTATCAGAGCACGACACTGACACGCGGATTTAAAGTAACATAGCTCTAGAGCCATCCTCACCAACTCCTGAGCTGTTAACTTTAATCTGAAATTTTTAAATTAGGGGTGAGATTTCTCATAATTGACATGCATTATAAGCTTCTCACCACATTATATCACAAGCATATTATTTCACCCATTTTAGCATAAATTCATATTCAACACGCAGTTCCAATCATACAAGTCATTATGCACAAATCAATAATCACCAAAAGAATTGTAACACTGGAAGACATCCTAACATGTTACAATCCCATGCAAACAAAAATGCAGACACAATGCATGTGGTACCAAAACGTGACCAAGTCACCCAACACTGATCCATCATCAACCGGATACAGTAACCATCGATTCGTCCATAAACACCTGGACACGAATCCAGCCTAAACATCCATCATCACCCGGGTATCAGTTAACGGAAATACAAGTCAAATTCCACACAATGGGAATTAACTTCACCAAAAATGCATATGCACGCACATCACCAGCATGCAACATCAAATCAGTCTATGAAATACATCAATTCATCATAACTAAATCAAAACCAAAAACATGATATCTCAACGATCATGCACACAATCATCAGCAACATAAACATGCCTTTCATTCACACAATACTAATACATCCATTCATCACAAGGTTCACTGCTGCATACACACCCATGTGCGTCAGCCAATAATCACTTATTTCGGAATTCGACTCATTTTCAAAATAATTGCAAGTTTTAAGAAATCTTTTCATTTTATAAAATAGAGCATTAAATTTAAGAAACAACGTCCAAAACGGCGCTCAAAACGGACTTACGGTTTGAAAGTTATGAATTTTCAAAGTTTTAGAATTTTTCAAAAGATTCAGTGGAACCCGGTTCCTACCTATGCAGGAACCGGTTCCCACAAGGTTCAAAAATCATGCCTCTGGAAAAATGTATGGGAACCCGGTTCCTACCCCACTGGGAACCGGTTCCTACGTGCATTTTTGTCAGTTTTTATAAATTTACACAGTGGCACCCGGTTGCTCCCCACTGGGAACCGGTTCCCACGACCTGCAGAGTCAAAATCTGCACTGTTGACAGCATTTATTCATTCTAAATCAATTCCAAATATTCTCATACGAATTACAACATGAGAAACACCAAAACACATCCATTTTGCACCATTATAACATCAAACAACATTATTTCATCATTCCTATTTATTATCTGACACCCTAATGGTTTCCGACCTACAATCCGACACAATAGGGACAATTCTACGGAACCCTAGAATTTCTAAACTGGGATTCCTAACATACTATGATCCATACTATTGAATATCAAAACTGATAATACGAATCAATTAATTGAAATCACCCCTTACCTTATAGGTTCTTCGAATTCTGACACTTTCGGTTTTCCTCCTTCCTTTTCCTCTTCTCAATTGCACGTATGATGAATATTCCAAAAATAACTCTCTTTCTCTTCTTTTTCCTTTTAATACTCCTTTTATTATTCCAATAAAATAATTAAATTAGTAATTAGTAAGAGTAGAGAATTTTACTCCTCACACCCTCTAATCACTCTTCATACCACCAAAACTTCTTTCCTTTAATTAATTAAATTAATTCCAATAACCCAAAAATACCAATAATTAAATTTCCAATTAAATTAATAATTAAAAATTCTAATTATTTAATAATCGAATTATTTGGGGTGTCACATTGTACACCCACGTGTACACCCTTCCCATATCATGTTGCTTGTTCTAATCTCGTTCTTGCAGGGATTATCGCTTCGGATGCGTATTCTACACGTATTCCGCTTGTTTTGATGCTTTGATCAATTCTCACTGGTTTACTCTTATTGCATGGCCGCAGTAATTGAAGTTTTCCGGATTATTTCTATAGCTTGCGGTGCTCTTCGGATTCTATATCTATTCGGTAGTTTCTACACCGTTTATCGCATTCTCTTACCGCTTTCCTAGATATCATGAGAAGTAGGGCTTTACAGCTTTCTTTTGCCACGAGAAGTAGGAATAGAGATGCATGATGGGGCTTCGGTAGTTGGAGCATGTTCAGGAACCCCTATGGTTTATTTAAAGACCCGTTTAGGGCAATTCTACATATGAAGTGTGTTTGATTGTTTGTTTCCTGCAGGTTCCTTTGGTTAGGTTTGATTCTTTAGCCTAGACATTAGGATCCACATCCTTTGCATGTCAACATAGGTAGATATTTCCCTTGCATCCAAAATCATAGGTCCAGCCTTTTGCATGACAACATTAGGGTAGTGCTTAGCTAGTCTCTCTTTTGTTTTGCTACTTTCTTTTGCATGTTGCATGTAATAAAACTAAAACCCTCCTTTCTTTTCCTTTCAAACTCAAAACACTTAATAATGGTTTAAATTCCTTTCTCAAGGTAAAAACAACCAACCAACACAAACTCTTTTCGCCTTTGCGCGCTTTCTTTTCTTTTGTGTTTAAAACCTTTTTCACAAGTAAAAAACACAAAACCCACCAAAACAAGTGAGCCGAACTACGGCGCTCTGACTTTCCCATTGCACGTGTAACACTCCATCTAAATACCCCGAATATATTAATTAAATTAACATTTAAATCATCTTTAATCAGAGTTTAACACGGTAATCACGGGATGTCACAATTAATAAATAGAATAAACCTTCATTCAAACAGTAGCCATGCTACACTGAGGATCAACATTTTCGAATAAATCAGTCAAGTTAAGACCATGTCTTACACAGCGGAAAATATCATAACCAAACACGAAATAATTCAATCATTATTATTCCCAACAAAATTTTAATTAAACAATAAACCAATGTCTAATTCCTCATCTAACGTTCCCAAGTGTTACAATCTAATCAGAGCATGACACTGACACGCGGACTAAACGATAAGCTCTAGAGCCATCCTCACCGACTCTTCAGCTGCTAACCTTAATCTGAAACGGTAAAGTAAGGGTGAGACTTCTCATAATTAAAGCATATTATAAGTCTTTCAATCAATAATATATCACAAGCATATTATTTCACCCACTTAACATAAATTCAGATTCACACACACAACCATATTCATCATGCATAATCATAACAATCCAAGAAGAGTAACACTGGAAGACATCCTAACATGTTACCACTTCATACAAATACAATGCAGACTCAATGCATGCGGTACCGACTCGTGACCAAGTCACCCAACACTGATCCCTCATCAACCGGATACAGTACCATCGATTCGTCCATAACCACTCGGACACGAATCCAGCCTAACCACCCATCCTCACTCGGGTGTCGGTTATCGGCAATCCAAGTCAAATTCCGCACAATGGGAATTAACTTCACCAAACAATGCAAATGCACGCACATCACTAGCATGCAACATCAATCAGTCTATGTATATATTCATTTAACATAACTGAATCACAACAACCAACATGATATACCAACCAATCATGCATACATCTAACATCAGCATAAACATGCAAACCAATCAACATTATATATCACCAATCATGCATACATCTAACATCAGCATAAACATGCTATTACATCTACACATTACCAGTATTCGCATCACCAAAGGCCCTCTACTACACATACATCATTATGTGTCAGTTAATAATCATTTAATTCAAAATTCAACCCCTTTCCAAAATAATTTCAGGTTTTCTAAAATATTTTCATTTTATAAGATAGAGCATAAAATTTAGGAAATAACGTCCAAAACGGCGCTCAAAACGGACTTACGGTTTGAAAGTTATGAATTTTTGAAGTTTTGAAAATTTTAAAATATTTGAGTGGAACCCGGTTCCTCCAGGAGTAACCGGTTCCCTGATCAAAAACGCCCGAAAATGTATGGGACCCGGTTCCTCGGTGGGAACGGTTCCCGAAATAAAATCCCATTTTCGAAAAATTCACGTGGAACCCGGTTCCTCCCACACAGGAACCGGTTCCTGAGTACAAATTTTCAGTTTTTCAAAAGTTTTCAAAGTGGAACCCGGTTCCTCCCCACTGGGAACCGGTTCCCACGTACCAAAAAGTCATTTTCTGCATTTTTGACAGCATTCTTCCACTCTAACTCAATCCACACATACCCATACGAATTCCATCATTGGAAACACCAAAATACATCAATTTGCATCATTTATCACATCAATTATCATCCTCCTATCAGTCATAATTGGTATCTGACACCCTAATCAATTCAGACCTACCATCTGACACAATCTGACACCCATAGGGATACATCCATGGAAACCTAGAAATTACAAACTAAGATTTCCTAACATGCCATGATCTATAATATCAAAATCAAAACCTATAATAAACAATAATCAATCGAAATCACCCCTTACCTTGTGGGTTCTTCGAATCTGACACTTCTAGGTTTTCTTCCTTCTTTTCTCCTCTTCTCACTTCACGTATCTTGTTTTCTCCAAAAATGACTCTATTTCCTTCTTTACTTATTTTATTCCTTTTTATTCCTTTTAACATAAATAAAATAAGTATTATTTCTCATTCTCCAATTAATTCCATCATTAATCTTAATAATCCAATATATTAAATAAATTATGTCCTCAATTAATTTAATAATTAAAAATCATAATTATTTAATTACCGAATTATTTTGGGGTGTCACAGCACGCGGGAATACGTAGGCATCTTGTCACGGGGCTCGATCGAGCAAAACTTTGTAAATATTTCATTCTTTTCCCCGTGGTTTCTTTATTTTCTCTTTTCTTTTGCATTGCATGATAGTGATTGAGCATAGATAGACATAACACACCCTCTAGCTAGAAATAGAAAGTGGATACCGTAGAGTACTACGGACGTGTGGGGTGCTAATCCCTTCCCCTCACGTAACTAACTCCCTTACCTAGATTCTCTTGATTTCTCGGTCATAGGACCGCGATTTCTCCCCTCAGGTTTACTCGATATTTTCCTTTCTCCCTCGTGAGATAAAAGACGTTCAATGACGACTCTATTGATACCAGTTATCAGTAGGAGGTTCAGCCGGATGATTTCAACCTATCACTTAAAAGTTTTAGGTTGATAAGTGGTGTGTCTCTCACAAATACACATATTCCTCAATATTGTATTAGTACTCCTAGGGTGGCAAAATGGGTTGGGCCCGCCGGGACGGCCGGTTTGACCCACAATATTTGGTGGGATGGGCTAAGGTTTTTGACTTGGTATCTTAAGTTGGCCCGCCCCGCCTAACCCGCTTAAAAAAGCGGGCCGAGGCAGGGCGGAACGAGTTTTACCCGCGGGCTTTTCGCTAAAACTTTTTATTTTTTTACTTTGAATTAAAATAGTTTTAACTATAAAATTAAATTAAATTTTAAATTATTATACATACAAATTGAATTATAAGCTCAACGTTCCTTTTATAACTTTCTAATACATGTGTTGATTGAAAAATCTTGAAATAAAAGAATAATTGTATGACATGCAAAATTATTAAGTTTTCAATACATTAAGCTCACATGTTTTTGTTAGAAATAAATGTTGATTTAAGAAAAGAAGGATTTGATTAGTGTGTACGAGTGACAAATTTAGGATTTAACTATTAAGTAATTAGTCAATATAAGAGTATATATGATATAAACATCGAGAAATTCAAGTGTTAATATTTTATGCACTGCGATGTTTTATGTAGTGTAATCGTTATCATTGTTTGTCTTGTGTAAAATCTTAATATGATTCTTTAGTAGTTAGTTTTTAAATAGGATTAAAATGATATGTAACCTTTAATTTTTATTTTGATATTTTTTATTTATTGTGATTGAGTTTATTTCGTTATTTGTTTGTTATAATTGGTCTTTATTTATTTTATTTTGTGAACTATTTAGACTAATAAATGTTGAAGTTCTATTATACGCGTTAAAAATATATTTTATAGATTTTTTGAGCATAATTAAAAAATTTATAAATTATATTGTAAATCAAATAAAGTAGACTTGACTTCTAAACTCAAATGTCTAAGTTGTTCCACTCTATCTCACACCGCTTTTGAACGGACTTAAACAAAAAAAAAAACCTACGAAACAGTCGCTTTTTCTTTGCCATCCCTAAATACTCCTAGTAACCCCAACACTAGTTTAATCAATCGCAACAACATTTATTTATAAATCAACTTCTTAAAACATTAGTATGACCATTAAATATTGTGGAACGGATTAAATAAAAAAAGCATAACCATTATTTATTGTGGATCGGATTAAACAAAAAAGTTAATAGGAAAATCAAAATTGACGCCGACTCAACACACATTTTCTCTCTATATAAAGTAGAAAATCCCTTTCACTCTCTCTCTCCTTTTTGGTTATTGGGTGAGTTTCGTCTCTCTAACCTCACTGATCACATTTTTCTTCTTTCTCCCTTCACATCTCTCTCACTCACCTTCCAAATTCCCCTCTTTCTCCCTTCCATCGTCACACCTCTCTTATCCTCTATCCTCCACCACACCATAACAATGGTGGATCATCAAACCGTTTGCTGCATGTGCGGTGACGTTGGTTTCCCTGACAAGCTTTTCCGTTGCAACAAATGCCGCAACCGCTTCCAACACTCGTAAGTTCCACCATCTCTTCTTCTCAATCTTCTTCATCGTATCTTTTATCATACATGCTAGTAAATTGATCATAAAATTTAATTTAATAATTAATATTACTTTTTTTTTCTCTTCAGATATTGTAGCAATTACTACGGGGAACAAGCTGAGATAGAACACTGCGATTGGTGCCGAAGTGAAGAGAAGAATTCTAAATATAAAACTGCAAATTCTAAGAAACCGGTGACGGAGATTGGTACAACAACTAACCGTTCTGAATATTCCGGCGAGAAAATAATGAAACAACATGACCACCGCGATGAGAGTGGCTCCGACAAAGGAAAGAGTCCTTCGCCGTCGCCACGAACCGCCACACGTAGGTACAAGCTTCTCAAGGACGTAATGTGTTAGATAATTGTGTAATCTCGTGTCATCGTAACCATGAACATGAACTTGAATTTGAACAAGAGGAAAATGGAATGGATGATGATGAAAAATAGGTGATTTTGTGTTAAGAAGATGTGTGTGTTTTTGTTTATGTCTATATAGCGTGTAGTGTGTTTGCAACAAAATTAAAGAGTGTGTTATCTATCTTTGAGTGTTTTTCTCAACTTCTTCTCTTGTATTGAGTGGCTTTTCAGCAAGTTGTGAATAATAAAAAATAAACTATGTAGTAACTTTCAATCTATGTCATAAGTTTCAAGTTCTTTCTTATCTCCACTTTCTTTCTATTTGCTCAATTATAAACATATCTATCTTTAATCACATTCACACATATATATTTTATTGCTAATACTATTCACATATAGGTTCAATTAAAAAAAATCTAGCTATGTGAGTTTTCATCTTTTCATTTCATTAAAATATTGCAAGGAATATAATGCATGATATACATGACATGAAATAGGTTTCATGCATGAGAAATGAAGAAAAACAAATATTATTCTAATGATAAAAATAATGCTATTAATAATATTTTATAATGCAAATACTACAAAGTTTATTTGTTATAATTAATTAATAAAAGTTGAAAGTTTTGGATGAATAGGTTTTATCTTTGGGAGGAGATATCATAGTACTAGAATCTGCTTCTTTATAACACTTTGCAGATTCATTGAAAGCCTTTAATTGCTAGGACCTCTCTATTATTGTCCATTGTCAATGAAATTGAAGAGCTTCTTTAATTAGAAGTGGACTATTTTCACCACGTAAGTTATTATTATCCCTTCATTCTCTCTCACTCTTTAATGTTTTAATTATAAATAAAAATATAACCTGTGTGTTCCGCAATCTCAAGAACCATATATCTTTAATATATAGGTCAAAGTCTACTCATACATTTTTCTTGCATGTCTTTTTCTTTAATTAATTTCTCATAAATGAGAAAAAAATACCATCGAGTTCACATAGTTGTTAATATCTAAAACTTCATTATTAGAGTTCGCAAATTCTACTTCAACATACAGAAGTCAATCATGTCAGATTAAGTGTAATTATTTGATTTTATTCAACATACAGAAGTCAATCATGTCAGATTAAGTGTAATTATTTGATTTTAAAGTCTTATACTCATAGTAATTGTTAAATTGAACGTAATTATTAGAGCTCGAACACTTTTATTCATTAAAGTTTTAAGAGTTATTATCATTCTGGAATAATTTTTTTTGTTATTGATGATTCTTATTCAGTTAAATTTTTGTCTAGTAAAATTAAATATATGAAGAGAAAACAGTGAATGAATAAAGAGAACAGTGAATGAAAAAGTTTTTACAAACTAGGTGAAGTACTAGAGTTTCTAGTTGTGGTGGTTGTATATAGACCATACATTTATGTCTGTGTGATATTTCTTTTTTCTATCAATTGTTTGTACAGTGTTGACTCCTAGTTTGTGAGTTATCTTCAAAGTACACAATGACAAGGCCTCTCCTTCACTGTGCCTGTTCTATCTATTTATTAGAAACCAACAAATGCTTTCTAATTGAGCTATAGAAAGTGGACAACTATTTTCACCTTTTCCATCTCCTTAGTATTATTAATTTCACCTAAGAAATTTTTTTCACATAGATAAAATCTCTCTCTTTTATGTTTCAACCTTTGTCTGACCTTCATGTAAGCTTCCTACCTAGTTGGGGACCTTATGAAGTGACAACAAAGAAATGAAATCTATGTGCCAGTAAACATATACATCGGCCAAATCTTGTACAGTTCCATGTGAAATAAAAGGGAAAGAGATAAACAATTAGAGTTCCCCCAAATTTGTCCTAACAATTTTAGATTGGGTCGTTTTCAGCTAACTACTGTACAATAATTCTTTCTTTTGGAAAGCATCCTTTTCTCTCTTTTGGATGCATCCATGTTATCACGTGTTGAGAGTGTGAGACTGTTGGTTGGTTCATGTAAGAGTTTACTCTCACATACATTATAAATAAAATCAATCAATGTTGAATATATTAGAGCGGGGATTTATATATCTAATGCTTAAAAATTTTGGATCGAGATGTGATTTCAAAATCACTTTTGATTTTGTATTATTGGTCCGTTCGTTGTTTCTATAAACACTCATGTAATGTGTCTGCCATACACATTGCATTTAGGGTTTAACGGGCCTGACGCCCTCTTACTTAAGGGTCTTGTTATTTTCCTTTGTCTTCTTATACATATTGTATTTAGGGTTTGACGTGCGCGCCTCCTTACCGTCGAGTCTTGTCATTTTCTCTTGTCTTCTTACAATTGATATGTCTAATAGTATGTACAAACATGTTAAGTATAGTTTGAGAAACGCATTCTTGTAACACTATATATGGCTCACACTCAAATTCTCTAATAAAGTGATATTAAAATCTTTATTCACTTTGAGAAAAAATATGAGTGAGTGCATCATATAATCAAGAGATGTGTATTTGTTCTATTAATGAAAATGATTTTGTAAGATACTGATGAATTCATAGTATTCTCAATAGTTTCTTATAAATTAAATATTCATAAGGTATTTATAATGGCATCGCGATGCAAACTGCAATGGCATGTCCACTTCATTTATATATATTTTGCTGCAATAAAAATATTTACAACAAAATATGGATAATCTTTAATACTTTTTCCTTTTGATGTATTGATTTCTCTTTTGTATGAAGGGTTGAGTATCTCTTATGAAAGATCGAGTATCCCTTGTACTCTTTACTACAAGTTCTTGTTTATAAACATAAATAAAAAAATTATAATTTAAAACTATGGATTAAGTTATATGCTACGTCAAACAAGGTTAGTTATCTCTTACATCATCGATATTTATTCATGTCCAGTTATGTCTCTAATTCATGTGATCCTAATTTAGGGGTTAAGGAAACTTGTTATAAAAAAAACACATGATGACCCCATTTGTGGTCTCCTTTGTGTATCCTCACTTTCCTTTCTTTCTAATCCATCATCAAGATGAGTCACATGCTTCCTTGGCTTCCCTCACCCTATCTTTCCTTGTCTAACTTACAAGCTACTTTCCAAATGTAGGATCTAACACATATTAACTCATGCAATAATGCTCATTCCACATGCAACTTCTGAGTCATTTTTCTCATTCTTTTATGCCATCACTTCAATCAATACCAACCGCATATTATCATTGTTAACTATTAAAGGTAACTTCTCATGTATATATTATTTTTAATTCCTCACACATGTTTTTGGCATCCACCAAAAAAAGATATTATAGTATCACTCAATTAATATATACTTATTTTATCTTTCTAGACACATGATCCAACTGCCTAGCTAGTTATATGAAGCATTGGGAACTTTTTGAATCTTTTTCTGTACAGATGTTTGTCTCCACTTTTCTATACCTTTGATTTATCTTTCTTTGTATGGGTGCCAGTTTTTAGATGGTTAGAAGGCTTCGATATTATGAAGCCTTGTGGTTTATTTTTATAGACAAATTTTAGAAGTTATAATATTTTAGGAAGAGGGAAAGGATTGAACTCTGAATATTTTTAATATAACTTAGTTTCAATATGACCGGAATAGACATTTAAAAATTATGCCACATGTTTTATTTTAGTATTATTTTTGGCTATCGATAAACAATCAAGAGAAGGAAAAAGCATGACAATACATTTATGGGTTTTCGATTTGTAATGGGTTTCACTTTTACACTGTTGTACCTCAATTTTTATCCTTAAATTCCTCTATCATCTCATACCATCACATTGTATTAAGATCACAAATTAAGATTCACTCTCTCTCCTATCTCTAAATTTGCTCTTAAGGGAATCACAAGCATCTTGTTTGTGTATATTTTGTATATGTTGATTGACATTTAACTAACAACAAGACATGTGTACCATTTGCTCTTTGGACATTGTGTTGTAGGTTGATAATACAAAAGTACTCTTCAAGAAGGTTCATAGGTTCATGTATTTATTTCCATGTCTTCTCTACCAGGTCTCATGGAGGTATTAAGCTTCATCATGTGGTATGTCTCAAGATGCCAATTTTGAAGGGTCTAATGAAACTCATCATGTCTTATCTTACAAAAGAAGTTCAAAAGATGCAAAGTTGATCCAAGTGTGTTGACCTAATTTGGGTAAGTTCTTAAGCCTTTGATCACAAGTACATAATTTTCTCAATTCTCAAAGTTTTGGAGTGGTTCTCTTTGCTATGGTTTCTTATTATTATCTACAACAATCTCTCCTCATGTACAAGACTCCATGTGCAAGAGAGATCATCAAAAGTTGAAGAAGTTTTCATGTCATGACCAATGCTCTTTGAACTAGGATTTTTGTCTTCTGAGGACCATATCTTGGTGTTGCTTAAGATTTTTGATTAATTTCAAAGTCATGGGTCTCTTAAAAGGATCTTTAACAAGTCTCTTCATTGGTTCAAGGATGTTATTTGATTAAAAGATGATTTAAGGGTCAAAGATTGCAAGTTCTTTAGATTGTTCATTCATCTTTCTTGCGTGTCATCAAAAGATCATAACTTGATCATATTTTATCTCCTTGAACTCATTCTTTTTTCACAATGGATCTAAGGATTTATACAACAACTTAGTTCAATTAAAAAGAATTGAAAATGATTGGAAAGTCACTTGGGAGGTCAAAAGATTTTAGGTCCTCCATGAATTTCTCCACTTCATGACTATCAACTTCAAAGGATCATAACTTGATCACCTTTTATAATCTTGAGTCCATTCGTTTTTCACAATAATCTTAAGGATGTAAACTTTATCCTCATTTGTGGTGCAAGACTTGAAAATGTTTGGAAGATGCCTTAAGAGTCCAAAAGATTATAGGTCATTTCATGGATTTTCATCAACTTCACAAGGCCATAACTTTCTCAATTTTTGGAGTTTTTGAGTGGTTCTTTCTCCACAATGTCATTCAAGAGATCTACATTATGCCATATTTGTTGATCAAGAGAAAATTTTAAATGGAAGACCATGTTTGGATGCAAAAGATTACAAGTCATTTTTTGATGCCAAACTTAGAAATTTTTAAGTGTAAAAGTCAGTGTGTTTTTTCTAATTTCAATTGGACATAACTTTTGATTTAAGACACCAAATGCTATCTTTCCAAGCACATTGTAAAGCTTGTAATCTCAATTTTCCAAAGAGTCCAAGCTTGCATCATAAAGGTCCCTAAGTAATGCGAACCATGTTGGAGAAGAAGGCACCATGGATTGATATTTTTGCTCGAAAGTCAGTTTTGGATTCACTCAATTTTCAACTACAGGCCAAATTAGCACGAGATTATGTTTTTAATCATGATTAGTAATCTTCCAGAAGGTGTTTAGCTCACAAAACACAACACTTAAGTGAATTTTGGCCATTTGCAAGTCACACATTTTGTGCATACACGAATCAACTTGGAAAGGAAGTTTTGGCATGAATTGAACCCAATTTGCATCACCATTTACCTCAGTTATAAATAAGGATGCTCCCCTCATCACATCCTCATGCTTAAAGAGCCATAACACCTTTGTCAAACTCCCTTCATAACTCATATTTCTGAGTTTTTGAATTCACTTTTTCTTCACTCTTTAAGCCAATTTCTTTGCTCATTCTTCATCCTTAAACTTCCCTGAAGCTAACCACACTCATAACATAAGAAATTAGGAGCTTGACCTTAGCTCGGAGACTCTATGATCTTGTTGTTCTCATGTCTGTGTTTGGATTATTAATTTTTGTGTGTAGGATATTCTGTTTAAACTCGCTTATGAGTAGATTTCCTCTAAATACAACTATTACTCTGTCCAATTTTTGAAGAGATAATTTCATCTGAGGTATAGATTCATCTAAGACTTGGTATTTTTGTCCAGTTACTTGTTGGTTTGTTTGTAAATCCAAAGGATGAGAATGTTGTAATGGCTTCTTGATGTCAAGTACTGATTTCCTATTCGGTTAGATAATTATTTATCCCCACCTTTTACTTTTCTCTACATAGGATAACCCCTTCATCTCCCCCATTCTTCAATTTTCAAAATCTTCTTCCTCTTTTCAAAAAGGTTCTTATTTTCTAACTCGATCCGCTTTCACAATAAACTTGGACTTAGGTCCATGCATTTTCAAAAATTCCTTTCTTAAATAAACCATTAACCAATTTAATAATACTTTGACATATTTCTTAAGACTAAAAGTCAATTAACCTCACTCAAATTTTTTGAGCCATTTTAGATTTTATCTTTAAAAGCATTTTCTTAAAAGGTTAGACTCTTGTCGATTCTTTATAGTGATGTGAACTACTATACTTCTACAATATGTAACAAAGTGAGACTATTTTCACTTGGTGTTGGGTGATGCTTGTTGATGAAAATATGAGCTATATCCTCCACTTTGAGTTGATGAAATGCTCATTTCTCATTATTTTAGGTAGTAAGTATGTTTACCATTCAGATACGACGAGATGTTTATTCTTCTTAAAATTAACCAACACATTAATTTTAGTCTTTTTTTTACCTGAACTACATGGGTTTTGATTTCAACATTTCACATTGTTGGTATGTAGGCCTAAAACTCATTGAAAGTTCTATCAAATAAAAAATTGTAAAAATAATTTTTTTCTCATCTCTCTAGTCACTTGTGTAGATATTTTTTATAACCATATACACAGACTTTCAAAGAGATTCCTGCGGAGTACCATAGATGCTTAAGGTTCCTAATACATTCCATTTGCATAACTAATCCCGTACCTTGATCTCTATTTCTTTAGGTTTTATTCGCTCTTTTTCCTAGTCCTTTGGATAAAATAAAATCACGGTGGAGACTTCATTGTTATGTTTACGAGTAGAGTCAATCAATGACTTAGTCTCAAAGATTTTTTCCGCTACAGAAAAGTGGCGACTTCACTGGAAAAATTACTCTCTAAGTGAGTTGATCTTATCTTTGTTTATTTGTGTATATGTGTTATTTGTTGTATATATGTTATACCTGTTTGTCTGGATCTTTTTTGGTTTTCAGGGTGCTTGGTGATCTCTTTTAAATTTTATACCCGGACTTGGGCAACTTAAGATAGGATGGATGGTATAGTCATGTTAACTTTTAAGGATTAATCTCGAAAAATGAGACATTAGATCCCCCATTGAGTGAAGACCCCCTTGACTGTGGTATTTTATTTACCGAGCGATCTAGAAGACATGACTACTTTCAACCCGGGAGCCAGTGAATCTGAGCAGCCGTAGAACCCTTAACCCATGTTGGCCTTTTTAGGTGAAGTGCGAAGACTATTACAGAGAAATCTAGAAGTAGTTGAAAGTGGCATTGAAAAAGGAAACCTTTTTCTTTCTCTTCTGTAGTGAATCTTCATTATTTTCTTTTCTAATCTCTACTTTGTTCTTTGAATGAAAGTTTAGATTTGATAGAAAACAGGTTTGTTGTTGTGTACTTTGATTTATTCATTTATTATCTATTTTATATGTAGATCTGACTATTGCTAGATGAATGATATGGCAGAGATGGTGGACATTCAAATATGAGAGAACATTCAAAGGTAATATGATTTATTTACCACTTTTTGTTGCTCTGATACTTTTCGTTGATTTACCACATTGTTTTTCATGTTTACTACTCATTATCTATTTTTGCATAATATCTATTTTTGTTTATAGGTGATAAACGACATGAGAAGCAACCTGGTGGGCTGGGATGGATTGGCTAACATTGAGTCCCATGCTTTTCAGATTTGGTGAGATTTATTCATTTGAAAGTAATATAATATGGTGTTGTTTTTCTTCAGATTTAGCTAGATCGTCTGATTTGAACTCACTTGGTAATGTTAATGTGACTTTAAAAAGGATATTTTTCTTTCTCTTTTGTCAAAAGCAATCTTATTGTGCTTCTGTTTCACTTTGATGTTTCATGTTTTCAGCTTTGTTCTTTTATTGCTGAATAGAGAACTACTAACTCAAGGTTATTCATGATTTGTTTAAATAGTATGTCTTGTGCAGGAATGAGTATTGTGTACAATATAAACTAAGTTTGATACTTCTCTTTTGTATTTCAGGGTCATGCTTTGACTTTGTTTGGGGTAAGTCGTTTCAATTGTTGGTTTAGTTTCGTGGTGGAAATCGTTTTTCATGTTCATATGATTTCCTGTCTTATTACCTGTAACTTCTATTGATTTTGATGCATACACTTCATAAAAATATCATCTTCTTTGTAGCACACGTCAACATGGCGGCGTCACAACCCACAATGGTTCCTGCTGCAGACTCTCCGGTTCTTTGCATACTCTCGATTCTTTAAACTTGCGAAACCATGGTGAAGGCATTCAAGTCATCCATAATCTGGTAATTCTCTATTTACACAACTGCATACATGTATTCTGGTAGGTTGCTCACAACACCATCTAAATTGTGCCTCTGCATAATATGTGTGCAAATTATACCAACTGAGTTAAGCATGTCTGAAACAAGCTCGACCAATACGCCATCGAAGAGGGATGCTAATGCAATTGGATTTGATGAGACATCTCCCATGAAGTTTCTAACACCCAAGAATTCTTCAACAAAAGTGAAGTACATGAAGAAGGAGTAACATTGAGCATGACTGGTGACATAGGCATACAAGAGCAACTAATCCTTTTTGTCAAGCATAATGATTTAGATGCCTATGATGTATAGAAATAATAGATAAAGTACATCAGTTTTGAAGGTTTTCTTACTGTTACATCAGTTTTGTAACAACAAGTGTTACAGAAATTATAAATTAAAGAAATCATAACATTTGTAAATGCTCAATTTTGTAACTACAACATTTAGAATTTATAAAAATCACTGTCATAGATATTATTCAAGTTAAGAGAGTAAGTACATCATTTTTTTTCAAGACCTTTAGATACACCTTCAAATATCTCAATAATAAAACATTTAGTTGCGACTTCTGAAGGTAGTCAGAAGTTGCAACTTCTGAAGAGTAGTTAGAAGTTGCAACTTCTGAAGGTAGCCAGAAGTTGCAACTTCTAAAGAGTAGTCAGAAGTTGCAACTTCTGAAGAGGAGTCAGAAGTTGCAACTTCTGAAGACTTCTGACTCTTCTTCAAAACTTGCAACTTCTGAAGACTTCTGACTCCTCTTCAAAACTTGCAACTTCTGAAGACTTCCGACTACTCTTCAGAAGTTGCAACTTCTGACTCCTCTTAGAAGTTGTAACTTCTGATTCCTCTTCAGAAGTTGCAACTTTTGACTCCTCTTCAAAAGTTGCAACTTCTGACTCCTCTTCAGAAGTTGAAACTTCTGACTCCTCTTTAGAAGTTGCAACTTCTAACTACTCTTTAGAAGTCTCAACTTCTGACTACTCTTCAGAAGTTGCAACTTCTGACTCCTCTTCAGAAGTTGCAACTTCTGACTCCTTTCAAGTCAACTTGACTCCTCTTCAGTCTCAACTTGACTCCTCTTCGAAGTTGCAACCGACTCCTCTTCGAAGTTGCAACCGACTACTCTGATTGAAACTTCTGACTCCTCTTAGAAGTCTCAACTTCTAACTCCTCTTTAGAAGTTGCAACTTCTGACTCCTCTTCAGAAGTTGCAACTTCTGACTACTCTTCAGAAGTCTCAACTTCTGACTCCTCTTCAGAAGTCCCAACTTCTGACTCCTCTTCAGAAGTCTCAACTTCTGACTCCTCTTCAGAAGTTGCAACTACTGAATCCTCTTCAAGCAACTTCTGACTCCTCTTCAGAAGTTGCAACTTCTGACTCCTCTTCAGAAGTTGCAACTTCTGACTACTCTTTAGAATTTGCAACTTCTAACTCATCTTAGAAGTCTCAACTTCTGAATCCTCTTCAGAAGTTGCAACTTCTGACTCCTCTTCGAGTTGCAACCGACTCTTGTTCGAAGTCTCAACTTCGACTCGTCTTGAGTTGCAACCGACTCCTTTCGAGTTGCAACACGAATCCTCTTAAGAAGTTGCAACTTCTGACTCCTCTTCAAAAGTTGCAACTTCTGACTCCTCTTCAGAAATCACAATTTTAATAAATTGAATTAACATAATTATTAAAAAAAATTCAAATATCAAAATTATTCATAATTATTAAAAAAAATATTTGCACATGTTAAAATTTTTACTTTTCTCACGTATCACTATGAATAAAATATTTATTTTATTTAGTTAACATTATAATCATTTGAGACACAAAATTCAAAATTTTTTTATTTTTCTCACGGGGCACTATCAATAAAATAATTTTGTATACTTTTTTTCAAATATTTAAATTAAATTTAAATTATTATTATTCATTTTATAATTAAATAACTCATTTCCAATATACATGTATATTTAGATAAAATCTATATCGTATTAAATAAATTTATAACGGGACACGACCAGTTAAATTCACGCAAAATTATTTTTATAAATATTACTTTCAATATGCATTTGAATAAAAATTTACTATACAAATTTATTTTAATCTATACAAATTCGTGAATATCATTAATTTTTTATATAATGAATGTCATTAATTTTTTATATAATTATATTTATCATTCAATATTATAAATATCAAAACAAATCTAACTATCTACTCCACAATCAAGCATTCATCTAATTTTTCATTGCTTTCAATTCGTTACCATTCGTTCAACAACTTAACAGTTATACCCATGCGGGAGCACGAGTCTGTTACTAGTATCTGAATACAACACACTCTTCACACTTGCACACCCCTTAGGGTATCCTCTCTTGTTGCCTTTCGAAACATGGTCATGTCCCTTGAACATAGGGATATCTTAGCTAAGACGCTTACAAACAATATCATCACAGTCCCTTCGATACAAAGATCATAGTCCCTCGTTGACCCTTGATTGTTGCCTACGAATACATGATCTCGTCCTTCGATTATTGCCTACGAAAAGTGATGATCGTTCCTATGAATATGCTAAGATATCCTTACATGTTGCCTTCTATGACCATACGATGACCCTTAGAATGTCCCTTTACATCCAATGGATAGAGTTACCTACCAACTAATGGTATGGATAGAGCTACCCTAAAGGAAAGAAAAATAACATGGAAACGACCATTCTGAGTAGGTAATAAGATTCTTTTGCTTGCTCCAATTAATTCAAAAATACTTTTTACACCTCACACTATTTTCAAAAACTTTTCAAACACTTTGTATACATCCCAACATGAATCATTACAAATTTAAACACTTTTCCAGAACAAAACATTTCCAAACACTTCGTATACATTCCAGCGAGAATCATTACGAAGTCAAAGTGAAATGCCTTTTCAAAACATCTTTTCAAACACACACACAGAAAGTAAGTTATAAAGTGAGCTAAGCAATTAAGATCCCGTAGATAACTACGGATGGAAAGGATGCTAATACCTTCCCTTTTCATAACTGCCTCCCATACTCAGAATCTAACGAAGGTCTTTTCCTGTTATTTTCGCCTTCCCTTAATTGGATAAAAGAAAAGCCGGTGGCGACTCTTTCTATCCGCAATATTTGCGATAAAATGCAAAACAAGTCAGTTCTCCCACCGTATTACACACAAGCTATGCTTATGGCCTCGATGAAAGATGTCAGAGCTGTAGTTGAAGAAGGAGGTTGTACCATTTGGGGTCAGCTACCCGAGTTTCTGTTAAAATCTAACAAGACTGGTTTAGGCTTCACTTCCAAAGGTCAGAATATGATACTCTGTGAACGTGCTACTGGACCTCCGTTCCACATCAATAGGAATGGAGTTCAAGCTATAGAATACGATGATGGTGACTTCGACATCAACAACTAGATCTTCCCATACAGCCGCACAAAGAGACGATCAAGGTTGTGAATCTAGGTACCAAAGAAAACAAAAAAGAAATCAAGATAGGAGCGGGCCTTGAGAACAATGTTAAGGAAAGATTGATCCAAATACTGCGAGATTAAATCGAGATTTTTGCTTGGTCTTACAAAGACATGCCAGGTTTGGATATCGGCATTGTGGTACACTGACTACCAAGGGAACAAGGTTTTCTCCCATTGAAGTAGAAGGTTCGTCGTATGTTTCCTGAAATGTTCGAGAAAACTAAAGTCGAAGTTATGAAGCGGTTCAATATCGGTTTCTTAGTCGTTACTTCTTATGCACAGTGGGTTGCGAATGTGGTATCGGTACCTAAGCAGGATGGAAAAGTGCGTATGTGTGTGGACTACCGAGATCTGAATAAGGCGAGCCCGAAAGATGATTTTTTGCTTCCACATATTGATGTTCTGGTTGACAACACCGCTCAGCATAAATTTTTCTCTTTCATGGAGGGCTTCTCCTATTACAATCAGATCAAGATGGCTCCCGAAGACATGGAAAACACTATTTTTGTTACACAGTGGGGCACTTTCTGTTACAAAGTCATGCCATTTGGTTTGAAGAATTCTGATGCAACATATCAGCATGCTATGGTAGCTTTATTCCATGATATGATCTATCACGAGATAGAGGTTTACGTCGACGACATGATAGTTTGATCACAAACCAAAAAAGAACATCTTAATCATTTGCATAAGCTGTTTGATAGAATGAAGAAATACATAATGAGACTAAATCCGAGAAAATGCACCTTTGGAATCAGATCCGACAAATTCCCGGGATTCGTTGTCATTGGTAAAGGTATCGAAGTTGACCCCGCTAAAGTTAAAGCTATTCAAGAAATGTCAGCTCTCCGTACCGAGAAGGAAGTTAGAGGTTTCTTAGGACGACTGAATTACCTTGTCAGATTCATTACACATCTAACTACTACTTGTGAGCCACTCTTAAAGTTACTAAAGAAAGATCAAGTAGTAGAATGGAATGACGATTGCAGACAGCTTTTGACAAAATCAAGGAGTACCTACAAGAACCTCCTATCCTGATGCCACCATTTGAAGGAAGAACTCTAATCATGTACTTAACAGTATTAGAGAATTTAATGGGGTGTGTGAAGGTTTAGAAAACACTTATAAGGGGGAGTTGAATAAGTTTTTCATTCTCTTTCTAGCGTAACAACAAAATAAAACAAAAGTATTTTTATCCTGGTTCGTTTGAAACTAAAACTACTCCAGTCCACCCTCCAAGGAGATTTCTCCTCTCTCAACGAGGACTTAATTCACTAAAACCAAACTAATTACAAGTGCACAACCAACTATTGTGACTAACAATATAATGCACAATCCAACTGCAAGTGACTAACACCTCTAAGACTCTCTAGTTCTAGCCCTCTCTAGAAATTTAACCCAACTGGTCTCTCAAGGAACAATTACAAAATAACTTCTAACAATTATGTTTTAGTTTGCTTCTAATAAGCTTTATCACAACTGTGATTTTTCACTAAGTATTAAGCTCAATACAAATGATAAACTCAATAATAAAAAATGTTCTTTCTTGCTTGAGTTCAGCGTGAGTTCACAAATGAATCGCATGCAACAATAACATTTATTTAAGCAATTAATCTTCTATATATAGCTTCAGGAATTTGATTGTTTCTATTTGAACAATGAGAATACATTTAATGTTGATTGTCTGCTTGTACTTTGTGTTTCAATGAACCTCAAACTTTGTTCCACTTGAGTGCTTCAGCCATTTTAGCTTTAAATGTCTAACGGTACTGTAGTAGAGCTTGGCTCATAACTTGAGGTCTTAATTATTTCTCTTTTTCTTCTGTCAGACTTTATTAGCTTTTCTTCTATCAGAGTTTGCTTTCAGCGTGGGTATTGAGAAGTTGCTTTTCATCGTTAGAACTTCTAATTTCTTATCTGCTCAGCGTAAGTTAATATTCTACTTTCTAGAGTTCTTGAGTCAGAACATCATCTGAAATGAAAAACATACTTATCAGAGTATCAGATGCAAACATACTCATCAGAGTATCAAATTTACTTATACAAAATTTATTTAATTTGTTATCATCAAAACTCTAATATGTGATTAGAACCAAACTACGTTATAACAATCTCCCCCTTTTTGATGATGACAAAAACATTTAGATTTTGATTAAGAAATTTTGTATATATGTGAAAATCTCCCCCAGAGATAGATAATATCCCCCTGAGATGAATATTCAGAATAAATACACAATATAACTTCCCTGAGTTTGTTCTTTCAGAGCTTAGGAAATCTTTCTTCCAGAGTTTCCTTCTCAGAGGTTAGAGCTTAAAGCTTAGATTTCTTATTTCAGAGTTTCCTTTCAGATCTTTCATTTTAGATCTTAGAGCTTGGATATCTGTTGCAGAGTTTCCTTTCAGAGTTTAGATATCCCTGCATACTTCATAAATAGATACACTTGTATTTTTGTTAGGAATGTTTGAGACTTTAGTCCCAATAAATGTTATATTTAAATCATATCAAAATCACAAGTTTCTCCCCCTTTTTGTCATAATCAAAAAGTATAAATAAAAAATTACAAAGACAGTTTAAAAATGATCCAAACGATTTATAAACGATGTCAGAACCACACAGTTACATCGGTTTTAAAAACAACAAAAAACTAGATACAAAGAAGTTTCAAACAGATAGAGACTAAGTTTAACGCAAGACTAGAGAAATAAGAAGATTCTTGATCTAATTAGAATATTCTTCTTACTTCTCCATCCAATTCGTGATTTATTTGTTGGTCTCATCTTGCTTGTCCAAACGTTCACGAGCAACTTCATTTTCGTTCTTTAACTCATTCATAGTTTCCAGCACAAGAGAAGTTTGAGCAGCATCTTCAGAAGTGACAGCCTTGGAGGTAGAAGCAGCAGCTTCCAAACAGAAAGCTCTGGAGAATAAGATGTCAAGATCGATCATAAGCGTTGGCACTTTCTTAGAAGTATATTTAGCACCAGAAGCAGCAGGTTGTCGATACAAAACCATTTCCAAATAGTTTTGTTCTGCAACTTCTAACTCAATAGATTCATCTTTAGAGATATCCAGAGATTCAGAAGATGGTTGGCATGGAGCGTTGTCCAGCTGCAGAAGAGGCTTCTTATTCCAAATATTCACAACTATTGTCATCAACACATTCAGAGACTTAGTGAATTTCTCATGAACATGAGAGTAGCACACTTCTTTGAGCTTAAGGGATTTAGCGTTGAATCTCCTTCTGAATGTTTTCCACATATCAATTGACGTAGTTGGGTTTAGATTGTTAGCACAGACTGCCTTCATCATTTCAATCTAGCCCTGCATCTCTGTTTCAAAATTCTACAGTAGTAGACTAACATCTGTGTGAATAGGTTTTAGGGTAGGTTTTTGAACATCTTTCTTTTTGGAATTATTTTTCAGATAAGGTGGTCATTCGAGATCAACTCTAGTCCACAGAATGTTAGAAGTTTCAAGATGTTGGGGTTGTTGAGGTTCTTAAGTGAAGGTAGGTTAGTTTTTTGGAGAAGCTGAAGATATGAAATGTTGAGATTTTGATGAAGGTGAATTGAAGGTATATTCCGGGGAGTTAGCTGGTGTTAGTTCTGGAGAGATGGTACTAATGGTAGGATCAGAAACTGAAGTAGGGATAAGTTCTGGAGACTTATTCACAACAAAAATATTAGTGGATGGAATAGTGAAGGAAGGAGATTGTGTGTTCAGAGGCACATTGATTCCTGGTAATCTCCAAGATCCATCATACCATTCATAAGATTTTGGTGACAAAGGTATGATGGGGGATGTTGGAAGTGGATGTTCAGAAGAAACATTTGGATTAGTTTGGTGGAAAACAGAAACAGTGATTTCCTGTTGAGAACTTGGTGGTGTGATGAGTGGTGATGGTGGTGTTTGAGTTGTTTGTGGTGGAACTTTTGTATTGGATTATCAAAATTATCTAAATCAGATAATACTTGAGAAATTTGAGGGTTAATTTCATGATGTTCTGATGGAATGGTAAGGTCAATCTCTAGATCTATGTTTCCTAGAGTTTGTGGTGCAGGAGGAATAGAAGTTTGAGTGGGAAGTGTATCAGATGTTTCTATATTTACATAATCTATAACAGAGATGGTGTCAGAAAATATATCTGAGGTCTTCTTCTTCTTCTTCTGAGATTTGTGGGGTCTTGTAGAAGGACCCTCTTCATCTGCTCTTCTTCTCTTCTTTCTCTTTACATCTGGGCTGGGTGTATTTATGCCTTGAAGCCATGCTGGACCAATTTGAATGCCATTCCTTTTGAACATTTTAATGTATTATCAAATGTTTTCAGAATGATCACCAGAGTTGAACGAAGGAAAATCTTTTAGAGGAATTATCCTTTTAGAGACAGATCCCCAGACGTAGGGAGTTGGTTCAACTAGAAGTCTGTCAATGATCTTCCTTTTCAGCAGGTTTTTCCTAGTCAGAGATTTACCACAGATGGGGTCCAATTCTCCAAGTAAATTAGCGTCCTCTAAATGAGCTATCAGACCATTCTCTGTCAGAATTTCTGATATCAATCTTGCCAGAGGTATCCAATTCCTTTTCGCCTTAGGATGTTTGCTTCTTTCTTCTTCCCTGGTATCCTTAACATGCGTCCACAGATGATTAAAGAGAAGATAGGGAAAATTAATTTTGACATTTGTTCCAAGATAGAACAACAGATATTGTTGATCTTCATTAATGTAGTCAGGAGAACTGGTTTCCTTCCTGTGATGAATACAGCTGTTAATAATCTTTGCCCAAATCTTGTATTGATTCTTCAAATCTTTAATCTTGTTTGAAGTAGTACCAGAGGAAAAAAATTTCAGCATATACTCTAGACATATCAAATCTTCCTTTGGGAACACCTGTGACTTCTTCTCCTTCAAATCCTATCAATCTTCTGATGAGGTTTTCAGTAATGGAGATTTCCTTGCCCATAACAAACGATAAAATTACCTTAGGGGTAGCAATGGCGTGAATCAAAAATTCTTTAACAAGGTGTGGGAACACATGCCCAACCAGAAGGTCAAAGAATCTGCTCCAACCTTGAAACTCCACCGGTGGAAATAAATCAAACCCATTGTCTCTTAGGTTTTCCAGATCAATCATGGGTTCACATACAACTTCCAAACTATCAACTAGTATCAGCGCTGTTCTTGTTGGAGTTATGTATTCCATGGATTATTGAGAGTTGTTTGTAATAGGGGTGTTTGGGTGAGAGGATGAAGATGAAGCCATTTTTAACGTTTAGGGTTATTGAAGTGAGAGAAGAGAACGCTGAAGTGCATAAACGTTTAGAATGGATGAGAGTGAAAAGTGAAAAAGAAATTTTGAAAATGTATTTACAACTGTTTTATGTAATGAACTTATGAGCCATATTTGTAGTGAAGCATTAGAAAAACATTTCAGAACTTTATATATGGTTTCTGATTTAACTTTTCTTCTAACTTCTGAAGAGTTGTTAACCAGAACATTCATTTAAGAACAGAAATTCTGACAATATTAATTAAAAATAATTTCATTCAGGAAAAAATTCCATACTGATATTCTTCAAAATGAATTTAAATCTATCTTCAGAAAGAGGTTTAGTAAAGATACCAATCCATTGATGGTCTGTGTCTACAAAGCTTAAACTTAAGATACCTTTCTGAATATAGTCCCTTACAAAATGATGTTTAATATCTATATGTTTTTCCTTAGAATGTAAAATAGGATTTTTCGAAAGACAAATAGTAGAAGTATTATCACAGAAGATAGGAATGTTACTCTCATAGAGATGATAATCTTCTAGTTGACTTTTCATCCAGAGCATGTGAGTGCTACAACTTGCAACAGCTATATATTCTGCTTCTGTTGTTGATAGTGCAATTGCAGCTTACTTCGTGTTGTACCATGAGATTAGGTTTTCACCTAGAAACTGACAGCTTCTAGAAGTGCTTTTACATTCTACTCTATCTCCAGCAAAATCAGCATCACAATAACCTACTAAGTTAAAATCTTTGGATCTTCTGTAAAACAGTCCAATATTAGTAGTACCTTTTAAATACCTCAGAATTCGCGTAACAACAGTTAAGTGAGATTCTCTAGGATCTGATTGAAATCTTGCACATAAACAAACACTGAATATATATTTGGTCTAGATGCAGTCAGGTAAATAAGAGATCCAATCATACCTCTGTAGATTTTCTGATCTACTTTCTTACTTACCTCATCTTTTCCTATAATGCATTTAGGATGCATATGTGTCTTCGCTTCTTTACTTTCTGATAACTGGAATTTCTTCAGAAGTTCTTTAACATACTTTCTTTAATGTATGTAAGTGCTTTCTGGAGACTGATTTATTTAAATTCCCATAAAGAATTTAAGTTCTCCCATCATGCTCATTTCAAATTCTGCCTGCATAGACTTAGCAAACTCTCTTCCAAGAGAGACATTAGAGGTTCCACAAATAATTTTTGACAAATTAAAATATCATTTTTAAATGATTTTTGAAATAAGGTTGTGTCCACTTTCCCTCTAGTAATATTCTTTTCTAAAAGAAAGTTACTCAACCGTTCATACCATGCTCTGGGAGCTTGTTTCAGACCGTATAAAGACTTTTTTATTTAAAAACATATTCTGGAGATTTTGAATCTTCAAAACCAGGAGGTTGATGGACATAAACTTCTTCATCTATGTAACCATTTAAAAATGCACTCTTAACATCCATTTGATATAAAGTGATGTTATTTTGAACAACAAAAGAAATTAGTAATCTAATAGATTTTAACCTGGAGATTGGGGAAAAGGTTTCATTATAGTCAATTCCTTCTTGTTGATTATAACCTTGTGCAACCAGTCGTGCCTTGTTTCTGACAACTTCTCCTTGCTCATTCATCTTGTTTCTGAATACCCATTTTGTTCCAATGATATTGAATCCTTGAGGTCTTGGAACTAGATCCCATACATCATTTTTGGTGAATTGGTTGAGTTCTGATTGCATAGCTATAATCGAATCATTGTCTTGAAGAGCTTCATATATTGAGGTTGGTTCAATAAGAGAAACCAATCCAAAGAGTGATTCTTCATTGTTTTTGAGAGAAGATCTTGTTCTGATGGGGTCATCTTTCTTTCCAACAATCACATCTTCTGGATGTGCTGATGTGATTCTAGGAAATCTTTTTTGTGAGGGTTCCTCAGACATTCTTAAGTTGTCCAAAGCATTTTCAATAGAGGGATCTTCTGAGTTGTACTTTGCTTCTGACTCTTTAGATTTTATTAGTGGAACTTTTGTACCTGCAGAATTTTCAGTCTGCTTTGGCTTTTGATGGCCAAGCTTATCATCAAATCTGACTTTGATTGATTCTTCAACAATCAGAGTTTCTGTATGGTATACTCTATAGCCTTTTGAGCGTTCAAAATATCCAAGCAGAATACACTTTTGTGCCTTATAATCAAACTTGTTCAGATGATCTTTTGTATTCAGAATATAGCAAGTAAATCCAAAAGTATGGAAATATGAAATGTTGGGTTTTCTGTTCTTCCACAATTCATAAGGAGTCTTTTCAAGAATAGGTCTTATAGAGATTCTATTTTAAATATAGCATGATGTGTTCACTAATTCTTCCCATAAGTTTTTAGCCATATTAGTTACGTTAATCATGGTTATGGCCATTTCTTGCAATGTTCTATTCTTTCGTTCTACAACTCCATTTTTTTGGGGAGTTCTAGGACAAGAGAAATCATGAGAAATGTCATTTTCTTTAAAAAAAACTTTTCAAAAAAATGGTTTTCAAATTCTCCTCCATGATCACTTCTAACCTTTATGATCCTAAACTATTTTTCATTTTGAACTTGGTTACAGAAGTCAAAGAATACATAATGTGACTCATCCTTATGTTTTAAGAACTTAACTCATGTCCATCTGCTGTAGTCATCAACTATGATCAATCCATACTTCTTACTTCTAACGGATGCAGTTTTCACTAGTCCAAATAGATCAATGTGTAGAAGTTCTAACAGCCTAGAGGAAGAAACAAATTTTTTTATATTTAAAAGAGGGTTTTGAAATCTTTCCTCTCTGACATGCTTCACATATAGCTTTTGAGTTGAACTTCAGATTAGGAAGTCGTTTGACCAGATTGAGTTTGTTAATTTGAGATATTTTTCTCATGATAACATGTCCCAATCTTCTGTGCCAGACCCATTGCTCATCGTTAATAGACAGAAGGCATTTTACATTATGATTTTTAAGGTCAAAAAGATCAATTTTATAGATGTTGTTCTTTCTCTTGCCAGTAAAAAGGATTGTCCCATCTTTTTGACTAACGGCTCTACAGGAATTTTGATTAAAGATTATGTCATAACCATTGTCACTTAATTGACTTATGGACAACAAGTTATGTGCTAATCCTTCTACTAACAGAACATTAGATATAGAGGGGAGGTTACCATTTTCGATGGTTCTAGAACCAATAATCTTTCCTTTCTAGTTACCTCCAAATTTGACATCTCCTGCAGATTTAAGTTCCAGGCTTTGGAACATAGACTTTCTTCCTGTCATGTGTCGTGAGAATCCAGAGTCCAAGTATAAGGACTAGTGTATCAACTTTGCTATTAAGGACAAATGTAACATATATTATTTTCTCCTTAGGTACCCATATCTTTTTAGGTCCTTTTTGGTTAGAGCTTCTAAAGTTCTTTTTGAACTTTGGTTTAGCATGAAAAATATTTAGAGTAAGATGTCTATTTGATATTATATGTGTGACCAAAACTAAATTGTTTGTGCAATGGTTTATATATGATAACCATTTCAGCAACAGGTTTAGGTTGATATGTTTCTTTCCCTTTGGGAGTTTCATATCCAATTCCTCTTTTGTTGTTTACATTAACACCATAGATCATTGAAACCATTTTGCTTCTATCTATGCTTTTAGCAAGAAATTTTTGAAAACTAGAGTCATATTCTCTAAGAATATATTTCAAACTCGAAGCAGTATCTGAACTACAAAATTTTTGAATTTATTTTTGAGATCCCTCTTTGAGTTTAACATTATTTTCTTTTAGTTCAGAGTTTTCTACTTTAAGTTGCTCAATTTCAGATGCAAGACTCTTTTTAAGTTTCTTGTATTTGATTTTGAGTTGATTGTGGTTTTCAAGAAGTTCTGATAAACTATCTACAAGTTTAGCTCTAGTAAATTCAGAGAATACCACTTCATATTCTAATTCAGTGCCAGAGTCATCTGCTGTGGTATCCATGAAGGCTAAGTTAGCGTGTTCATCTTCTGATTTAGATTCAGCTTCAGAAGATTCTGAATCATCCAAGGTGGCCATCATACCTTTCTTCCTTCCAAACTTTTCCTTTGTCCTTTCTCTTTGTAGCTTAGGATAATCACTTCTGTAGTGTCCTGGTTCTTTACATTCATAGCAGACGATATCTCTTTTTCTAGACTTCTTATGTCCAGAAGATTCTGCTTTATCTTCTGACCTCTTGTAGTTTCTGAACTTCTTTTGTCTGTGTTTCCACATCTGGTTGATCCTTCTAGAAAGAAGAGATAACTCATCTTCTTCTGATGTAGAGTCATCATAGATTGCTTCTTCATCCTGAAAAGCGTTAGTTTCATAGTTTCTAGTAGACTTAAGAGCAACAGACTTACTTTTCTTTTAGGGCTCATATTCATCAAGTTGTATCTCGTGACTTCTTAGAGCACTGATAAGTTCTTCTAGAGATATATGATTCAAATCTTTTGAAACTTTGAATGCAGTAACCATTGGTTCCCATCTTCTGGGTAAACTTCTGATGATATTTTTGACATGGTCTATTTTGGTGTATCCTTTGTTCAGAACTCTCAGGCCAGCAGTCAGAGATTGAAATCTTGAGAACATTGTTTCAATGGACTCATTTTCTTCCATTCTGAACGCTTCGTACTTCTGGATGAGAGCCAGAGCTTTTATTTCTTTCACTTGAGCATTGCCTTCATGAGTCATTTTGAGATACTAAAAAATGTCATGTACAATATCTCTGTTGGTGATTTTCTCATACTCCATTTTTGAGATAGCATTCAACAGGATATTTTTGGCTTTGTGGTGATTTTTGAAATTTGTTTTTTGTTGCTTATCCATTGTCTTTCTATCAATCTTATTTCCTTCTGTGTCTACCGGATGTGTGTAGTCGTCTAATACCATATCCCATAAGTCAGGATCATAACCTAGAAACAAACTTTTAGTCTATCTGTCCAATAGTCAAAATCTTCTCCATCAAACACAGGAGGTTTTGTGTTGTTGTTGTTGTTCTGATCAATTTCCATAGTGTTTTCCTTTTGGATTTTTTTCTGACATGGTCAAGTGTTTGCACCCAGAACCAAGAGCTCTAATGCCAATTGAAGGTTTAGAAAACACTTAGAATGGGGGGATTGAATAATTTTTCCTTCTTTTTCTAGCGTAACAACAAAATAATACACAGGTATTTTTATCCTGGTTAGTTTGAAACTCAAACTACTCTAGTCCATCCGCCAAGGTGATTTTGAATCTCTCATCGAGGACTTAATTCACTATAGCCAAACTAATTACAAGTTCACAACCAACTGTTGTGACTAACAATATAATGCAAAAGCCAAATGCAAGTGACTAACACCTCTAAGACTCTCTAGTCCTAGCCCTCTCGAGAAATTTGACCCATATGGTCTCTCAAGGAACAATTACAAAATAACTTCTAACAATAATGTTTCAGTTTGCTTCTAATAAGCTTTACCACAACTGTGATTTTTCAATAAGTATTAAGCTCTATACAAAGGATAAACTCAGTAATAAAAAATGTTCTTGCTTGCTTGAGTTCAACGTGAGTTCACAAATGAATAGCATGCAACAACAACATTTCTTTAAGCAATTGATGTTCTATATATAGCTTCAGAAATTTGTCCATTTCTATCTTGAACAATGAGAACGCATTTATTGTTGCGTGTTTGCTTGTACTTTGTGTTTTCAATGAACCTCGAACTTTGTTGCACTTGAGTGCTTCAGCCATTTTAGCTTTAAATGACTAACGGTATTGTAGCAGAGCTTGTCTCATAACTTGAAGTCTTAACTATTTCTCTTTATCTTTTGTCAGACTCTGTTAGCTTTTCTTCTATCAGAGTTTGCTTTCAGCGTGAGTATTCAGAAGTTACTTTGCATATTTAGAACTTCTAATTTTTTATCTGCTTAGCGTAAGTTAATATTCTACTTTCTAGAGTGCTTGAGTCAGAACATCATCTGAAATGAAAAACATACTTATTAGAGTATCAGATGCAAACATACTCATCAGAGTATCAAATTTACTTATACAAAATTTATTTTATTTGTTATCATCAAAACTCTAAGATGTGATTAGAACCAAACTACGTTCTAAGAATCTCCCCCTTTTTGATGATGACAAAAACATTTAGATTTTGATTAAGAAATTTTGTATATAAGTGAAAATCTCCCCCAAAGATAGATAATATCCCCCTGAGATGAATATTTAGAATAAATACACAATATAACTTCCCGGAGTTTGTTCTTTCAGAGCTTAGGAAATCTTTCTTCTAGAGTTTCCTTCTCAGAGGTTAGAGCTTAAAGCTTAGATTTCTTGTTTCAGAGTTTCCTTTCAGATCTTTCATTTTAGATCTTAGAGCTTGGATATCTGTTGCAGAGTTTCCTTTCAGAGTTTAGATATCCCTGCATACTTCATAAATAGATACACTTTTATTTTTGTTAGGAATGTTTGAGACTTTATTCCCAATAAATGTTATATTTAAATCATATCAAAATCACAAGTTTCTCCCCCTTTTTGTCATAATCAAAAAGTATAAATAAAAAATTACAAAGACAGTTTAAAAATGATCAAAACGATTTATAAATGATGTCAGAACCACACAGTTACATCGGTTTTAAAAACAACAAAAAACTAGATACACAGAAGTTTCAAACAGATAAAGACTAAGTTTAACGCAAGACTAGAGAAATAAGAAGATTCTTGATCTAATTAGAATATTCTTCTTACTTCTCCATCCAATTCGTGATTTCTTTGTTGGTCTCATCTTGCTTGTCCAAACGTTCACGAGCAACTTCATTTTCGTTCTTTAACTCATTCATAGTTTCCAGCACAAGAGAAGTTTGAGCAGCATCTTCAGAAGTGACATCCTTGGAGGTAGAAGCAGCATCTTCCAAACAGAAAGCTCTGGAGAATAAGATGTCAAGATCGATCATAAGCGTTGGCACTTTCTTAGAAGTATATTTAGCACTAGAAGCAACAGGTTGTCGATACAAAACCATTTCCAAATAGTTTTGTTCTGCAACTTCTAACTCAATAGATTCATCTTTAGAGATATCCAGAGATTCAGAAGATGGTTGGCATGGAGCGTTGTCCAGCTGCAGAAGAGGCTTCTTATTCCAGATATTCACAACTATTGTCATCAACACATTCAGAGACTTAGTGGATTTCTCATGAACATGAGAGTAGCACACTTCTTTGAGCTTAAGGGATTTAGCGTTGAATCTCCTTCTGAATGTTTTCCACATATCAATTGACGTAGTTGGGTTTAGATTGTTAGCACAGACTGCCTTCATCATTTCAATCCAGCCCTGCATCTCTGTTTCAAAATTCTGCATTAGTAGACTAACATCTGTGTGAATAGGTTTTAGGGTAGGTTTTGGAACATCTTTCTTTTTGGAATTATTTTTCAGATAAGGTGGTCATTCGAGATCAACTCTAGTCCACAGAATGTTAGAAGTTTCAAGATGTTGGGGTTGTTGAGGTTCTTAAGTGAAGGTAGGTTAGTTTTTTTGAGAAGGTGAAGATATGAAATGTTGAGATTTTGATGAAGGTGATTTGAAGGTATATTCGGGAGTTATCTGGTGGAAGTTCTGGAGAGATGGTACTAATGGTAGGTTCATAAAATGAAGTAGGGATAAGTTCTGGAGACTTATTCACAACAAAAATATTAGTGGATGGAATAGTGAAGGAAGGAGATTGTGTGTTCAGAGGCACATTGATTCCTGGTAATCTCCAAGATCCATCATACCATTCATAAGATTTTGGTGACAAAGGTATGATGGGGGATGTTGGAAGTGGATGTTCAGAAGAAACATTTGGATTAGTTTGGTGGGAAGCAGAAACAGTGATTTCCTGTTGAGAACTTGGTGGTGTGATGAGTGGTGATGGTGGTGTTTGAGTTGTTTGTGATGGAACTTTTGTATTGGATTATCAAAATTATCTAAATCAGATAATACTTGAGAAATTTGAGGGTTAATTTCTTGATGTTCTGATGGAATGGTAAGGTCAATCTCTAGATCTAAGTTTCCTAGAGTTTGTGGTGCAGGAGGAATAGAAGTTTGAGTGGGAAGTGTATCAGATGTTTCTATATTTACATAATCTATAATAGAGATGTGTAATACGGTGAACTGACTTTGAGATTTTTGTATCGCAAATGTGCGGATAGCAAGAGTCGCCACCGACTTTTCTTTTATCCAATTAAGGGAAGGTAAAAAGTACAGAAAAAGACCTTCGTTAGATTCTGAGTAAGGGAGAAGGTTATGAAAAGGGAAGGTATTAGCACCCCTTTTCATCCGTAGTTATCTACGGGCTCTTAGTTGCTCTTAGATCATTTTTAAAAGTGCTTTCTGTGTGTTTGACAAAAATGTTTTGAAAAGGCATTTCGCTTTGACTTTGTAATGATTCATGTATGAATATATACAAAGTGTTTGGAAATGTTTCGTTTTTGAAAAGAGTTTGAACTTTGACAAAAAGTGTGAGGTGTGAAAAGTATTTTTGATAGAGCAAGCAACTAAAAGTCTTATTACCTACTCAGAATTTGTCATTTTTGTACTATTTTACGTTCCTTTAGAATAGTGCTATCCATACCATTAGTTGGTAGGTAACCTTATTCGTTGGATGTCAAAGGGATATTCGAAGGGACATTGGATGGTCATAGAAAGCAACTTGTAAGAAGTATCCTAGCACATTTGAAGGGACTATCATCATTTTTCGTAGGCGACAATCGAGGGTCAAGATCATGTATTCGGAGGAGACATCGTGGGTCTTATGATCTTTGTATCGAAGGGACTATGATGATTTGTTTTGAAGGCAACGGTGCTAGAATACCTCTACGTTCGAGGGACTTGACCATTTGTATTCGTAAAGGCAACGAGAGAGAATTACCCTAAGGGGTGCATGTGTGAAAGAATGTGTTGATTTCAGGTATTTTATCTTGAAATTATGTGTGATCTATGTCCAATTTTATCTTGCCATACACACCTAATTACTAGCAGTTTATAGGGTGTGGAAATTAAATTGCGGAAAGTAAAGTGCGGAAAGATAAATCCTACGCTATTACATGGCTTTGGGGAAGATACATAATTGAAAGTGTGGAAAAATAAAAGTCCTAATTAAACTATTACATCCCATAGGCAATTACATAATTGAAAGAGAAAAGCAATAAAAATTGTCCGAAACGATATAACCTGTGAAAAGATGCAGAATCGGAAAACGGAAGAAAATTGCATAAGAGGAAAATGTTAGTAAAAATAAGCATTTTTGAATGGGAAAAAGTTTGTGTTAATAATGACATTAATATGATAAAATAATTTTTTTGGTAATTTTTGGAGTTAATTTGATAATTAAAAAACAATTAAAAATCATTTAAATGCTAAAATAGAAATTAAATTAAATATGCATGTAAAAATAATAATTTTTCTATTAAAAATTAAATAAGCATTTTTCTGATGAGTATGCAAAAAATAAATATTTTTGGTGTTTTTTAAATGCATGATAAAAATATTAGAAGATAAAATAAATTGGATGGAAAATATTAAATAAAAATAAGAAAATATGAAAAAAAAAGAGTTAAGTTTGCAAAAGGAAAACGAATTGGTCTTGCCAGGGATCGAACTGGAGACCTTGGAGAGCATCTTCACATGCCAACGCCTTAACCACTACGCCATTGTGTACTTGGTGTCATGGAATCTAAAATCAATTGTTTTTAAGTGAATACGTGTCCTGGATATGTTTCAAACCAAGTCAGCACGCGTGGACCCCAGTTGGATGGTATGGACGAATCAGAACGCTCGATAGCGCCACGCATGCTCACGCCGGAGTCAGCCAGGTCAACGACGCCGGAGCCCTAGCTCCTGTCGTCTTCTCCGATCAAACAAAAATCAAAACCTGCAAAATACTAAGATTAAAAGGCAAAGGGATACCCTACCCCCCTAAATCGACCCTTGCGAATCCAATGGTGGCATTAGTTTCGATTGAAAATGCCTCTAACTACCAGTTCGAAGCTCATCAGTTCAAGAACCCTAAACATGGAAAATCGAATTTCTGACGTTCAAGCTATGCAACGATGGCCCATATCAATCATATAGAACCTCATGAACACATTAAAACCATTAGAATCGATTAAAACACACAGATAAACAAAACGCAAAATCAAGAAAAATATGAATATGTATGAATGTATAGGGCACGATTCAGGCTGTTTCAACCATGGAGAATGATGTGTACTTACTCCAAACTACCTCAGGAACACAATGGAATGGTTTTGGATGGATGAAAGTGGCTGGAACTTAGAATTCGAAAATTGCAACTTTGAGAAAAAATTTAGCAAAATAAGGGTTGTTGTTGGGGCTAGGGTTTCGTCCCTTGTTCTTGGCAATGCACTAGGTATTTATAGAGTGTAATGCTGGAGCAAAAAGAAGGAAAAAGATTGGATATTGAATGTGAAATAAATTCCTTTCAAATAAAATCAAATTTTGGAGAAAATTTGATTTTCTCTTCCATATGCAAGCTATCACGAAATTGGCAAGTTTTGTGGGCTATCTTGGACCTCAAGTTTGATAAAAATCCACTCCTTTTGAAATTATATCTTATATTCATATTTTATATAATTTAAATTTGAATTAAATGGTTTTAAATTCAAAAATAAATAAATAAAATAGAATGTGGTCATGGAAAGGCATCAATAGGTCACAAATAATATTATGATCAAGTTTGGATCATAAAATTATAGGCCCATTTGGAAAAAATTGGATTTTGACAAATATCTCCTTTTGTGCAATTGTTCAAAAATGCCCAACTTCTGAATGATGTATTTTGCTCAATTTTCTACATTTTTGAGTGTTCTTGGACTTTTTAGAAAGCTCTAAGTGTCCTCTAACTAACCTCTTTGGTTTCATCTCAATTGGAGTTTCCATGCTCAATAAATCTTCAAAACAAATAGTTGACTTTTTGTTGACTTTGAAAAGGACCTGTAATGTTTTGATCCATACTTTCCAAATGAAGCATTTTTTGAACATTCTTGTGAGACATGAAGTTATAGAGAATTGAATTTCCTTCAAAATGAGAGGTCGTGGAAAAATTTCTGAGAAAGTATGAAGAAGTTATGCTCAGTCAAAGTTCAGTTGACTTTTCATTGAAAAACCCTAATTTGGAAAGTTTGACTTCTGAGCAAATCTTGAGTTTTCTTGATGAATCATGATCAACCCTTGATCAAATGATGAATGTAACTTCAAAATAAGGATGTTGACCAAAAATCATGATGTTTGACTGTATGTTGACCACAGTTGACTTTTTGTCCAATACAACTGATTTTCAACCATCTGAGCAATTGTCTGAGGAAACTTGACTTGTGAAGCTTGAAACTTGACATGGAGAATCTTTGAAGCATATGAGGAGGCATGATGACCATTGGATATGTTGGAAGTCCATCTGGATCTGAGAATTGCCAAACCCTAGTTTGGGTTGATTGTCTAGGAGAGGGTTTGTCTGATCAACCCTTGAGGAATCCTTGAGCATGGATGTATGGAATGTTTTGAGAAGTAGGAGGGCAAATTTTGGGGTATGACAGCTGCCCCTGTTCAATCTTCTTGTACTGGAAGGGTTAGATTGGCGTGCTTGCCTTTCGTGACCAGGAGGTAGAAGATGATTGAACACTCGAGTACACCTGAAAATTTGCACCGGTCGATGATGCGGGAATGGGCTTACAGATGCCATTTGGAGAAGGTGGAGACTTCGCTGGGGAATGAGTCGCACTCTAGACTCGAGATTGTTGTCTGAATAGGAGAGCCGTCAGAGATGGGCTTAAGATGCCATCTGAAAAGATCAATGATGGGGAGTGAGCCGTACGCTAGGCTCTTTAGACGTTTCTAGAGATGAAAGGAGCATGGAGATGGGCTTAAGATGCCATCTGGAGGGAGTCGTACGTTAGACTTCGTGCTCATCTTTGAATGAAGTCATTGGTTTTTATTGGTTTTTTAACCAAATATGCAGCATTCTGAAAGCGGAGAAATGTTGACAAGTAATCGGATATGGGCTTAAGATGCCATCGAGGCAACCGAGTCGACGACTTGAGTTCTTGTTGATAATAAGAGAGAGTCAGAACAAATCTTCGTGCTGATTATTCTGAGGGGATAATTGTTGGCAAAATGTGGACAACTTCCCTGTTGTGCTTCAGGTGTTGGTCCAATGCCTGTTATCGGAGGATAACTTGTGATCGTTCAGATAGTTTTCCGTCCGGCGAGTATTATTCTCGGATCATTGTCGGAGGACAACGTGGGCGTCGTTCGATAGTTTTCCGTCGGCCGGGCATTAATCACGGACCGGTTGTCGGAGGACAACTAGGGCGATCGTTCGAATAGTTTTCCGTCGGCGGGCATTAATCTGGACCATTGTCGGAGGACAACTAGGGCGGTCGTTTAGATAGTTTTCCCGTCTGGCTTCGGGCATTAATCCTGGACCTGTTTGTTTCAGAAGTGATTTTCACCTGTTTTGGAAAAAACAAAGGAAACTTTGATAGAATATTGTTAGTCTTATGCAAGGTATAATGCATGACGATGTGTATGAATGACATATGCATATATTATGACTTTTATGAGTAATGTATGAATGATGGATGTTGTGGTATTTCAAAACATATCCATCTTGAAGAAGATGCGGATGTTCTGCTTGAGGATTTCTGACTTCTGTTTAGGGATGAACAGACGGAAACCCTGAGAAGAAAGATAATCTTGATTCCTCCGATGCACTATCTGACCAAGTCTTGAGCCTAGATATTGTTGAGGATGCTAGAGATCGAGGGACGCACTGCTAAGGATCTTGTGCATAGACCCTGCTGGGGAAAAATTAGGAGGTATTCTACTGGGGACTTACACGTAGATCCTGCTGGGGAAAAATTAGGAGGTATTCTACTGGGGATCTTACGCGTAGATCCTGCTGGAGAGTATTTGATAGTTGCTGGGAGACCGGGTTAGAAGGATCTGGAGCCCGTCGAAATCTCTGGCTGGGGAATAAAAGATGTAGGTTTCCTCCGATGCACTATCTGACCAAGTTTCAAGTCTGGATACTGCTGCTGCCGGGGGAAAATTATTGGGAGATATTTTGCCGAGGATACATACCTCTGCTGATGATGAATTATTACTGCTTGGAAATCTGATGTCACATGGTGTAGTTGAGTGGAATCACTGCTCGGGGACTAACGTATACTCCGCTGGGGAAGTTTTGTTGTGAGCGACACCTCTGTGGGGATCATGCTCTGCGGGGAAAATGTTTTGGTGACTTTCGTCATCATCTCAATTCCTGGAGCCTGTAGTAATTACTTTTGTATGTTCACTTTTCGCATGTCTGTGAATAGATATTTATTGTCAGATGCATATAATCATTCAAAGCAAACGTTGGACTTTATGCAAACGACAACAGCAAAAATTGTAAAGGGAAAGAACTCGTACTTATTTGAAATGTGGCTTATGACCAAGTAGTTTCTACACAAGAAAGGTAAAAAGCTATTCAGAAACAATCTCGTTAAGTTCCAATTATGCTAGTACTCATATATTTCAACTATCTCATCTCCTTGCTGTCAGTAGAAAGTGAGTAGATTGATCTTCGCCATTTGAATCTTGAATGCTGATGATAGTCTGTAGATAAGTGATCTGGATGAGACATAGTCGTACGCTTAAATCCCTAACTTTTGCCTAGACCGCCCTTTCGGGTTTTTAGTCTACCGGGATACCCTTTTCTGCCCAAGCCGCCTTTTCAGGTTTTCGACTTGCCGGGTGTACATGTTTTGTATATATCCTTAACTTTTTCCCGAACCCTTTTGGTTCGCCAGAATGCCCTTATTTTTGCCTAGGTCAGTCGACCTAGCGGGTCTCTTTTATGCGTAGTATTTTTTGACTATGTCTGCGTTCACAGGGTGTGGGAAGTCTTCACCATCCATGGTGCTAAGTATCATAGCTCCACCAGAAAATACTGTCTTGACTACAAATGGTCCCTCATAGGTGGGATTCCATTTCCCCCTGGGATCACCTTGTGGAAGGATGATGCGCTTGACTACTAGATCACCGACTTGGTAGACTCGGTGCTTGACCTTCTTGTTAAATGCTCTGATCATTCGCTTCTGATAGATCTGTCCATGATGGATGCGAGTCGTTTCTCATCAATCAAATTAATCTGGTCAAGGCGAGTCTGGACCCAATCGTCTTCGCCTAACTCTGCGTCCTGGAGGACTCTAGTTGAGGGGATCTGAACCTCGATGGGCAGAACGCCTTCCATACCGTACACAAGAGAGAAGGGGGTTGCCCCCGTTGATGTCCGTACTGTAGTGTGATAACCATGAAGAGCGAATGGTAACATCTCATGCCAATCTTTGTAAGTCACTGTCATCTTCTGTATAATCTTCTTAATGTTCTTGTTGGCGGCTTCCACTGCGCCATTCATCTTAGGCTGATAAGGAGAAGAGTTGTGATGCTTGATCTTGAACTGCGTGCAGAGTTCAGTGATCATTTTGTTGTTGAGATTGGAGCCATTATCTGTGATGATCCTTTTGGGAGTGCCATACCGACAGATAAGATTATGCTTGATGAATCGAGCCACAACATTCTTGGTAATAGATGCGAACGAGGCTGCTTCTACCCACTTGGTGAAATAGTTAATTGCCACAAGAATGAAACGATGTCCGTTGGAAGCGGTAGGCTTGATTTATCCAATCATGTCAATGCCCCACATTGCAAAAGGCCAAGGAGCTGTTAGAACATTCAGAGGTACTGGAGGTACGTGCACTTTGTCTGCATAAATCTGGCATTTGTGACAAGATCGAGCGTAGCGGTGACAATCAGCTTCCATGGTGGACCAATAGTAACCTGTTATCCGAATCTTCTTAGCCATGGTATGTCCACTGGAGTGAGTACCAAATGTGCCTTCGTGTAACTCTTCCATGATATGTTCCGCTGTTTTCCGGTCTACGCAGCGGAGTAAGCACAAGTCGTGATTGCGCTTGTATAAGATGGCGTTACTGAGGAAGAATTTGGATGCAAATCTTCTCAAGAACTTCTTATCATTGACAGATGTCTCTGCGGGGTATTCCTGAGTCTCAAGATACCTCTTCATGTCATAGTACCAAGGTTTCTCTTCTGTATCAAGCTCATATCTTTGGTTCGTCAAACTTCTCAATGATGATCTGGGGAGCCTCGTTGTCCCATCTGACCTTGAACATAGACGACATATTAGCCAATGCGTCTGCCAACTGATTTTCTTCTCGTGGAATGTGATTGAAAGTGATTTCTTCGAAGTAGGGGATCAAACTCAGAACATGCTCTCGATACAGAATGAGATTCAGATGCTTCATATCCCACTCGCCTTTAATCTGACTGATCATTAAAGCTGAGTCTCCATACACTTGCAAGAACTTGATTCTTAAGTCAATAGCAGCTTTAATACCCATGATGCACGTGATTCGCCATCTTGTTCGTGCAATGAAACATAATCTGGCGGTGAAAGGCGTGTGTCCTGTAGGAGATGTAATGATGGCGCCAATGCCATTGCCAAGTCGTTTGAGGCTCCATCAAAGACCATGGTCCATCGGGATCCTTGTTCCTCCGTCGGTCCGGTTCTTCGATGTAACTAGTAAAACATCTTCATCTGGAAATTGAATTGCATAGGCGATAGTCATCTACGGTTTGATGAGCCAAATGATCGGCTACTACACTTCCTTTGATCGCTTTCAGAAGTATCTTGGATGTCGATTCGGTCAAGATCATTTGCCATCTTGCTATTCTTAGGAGAGAGCGGTTTCTCAAATATATATTTTATCGGATCCATCTTGGAGATCAACAAGGTAGTGTGAGTCAACATATACTGTCTTAGTCGGCGAGCAACCCAAGCCAAAGCGTTGCAAGCTTTCTCGAGCTGTGAGTATCTTGTTTCACAGTCGGTAAACTTTTTGCTAAGGTAGTATATTGCATACTCTTTTCGACCAGACTCGTCATGTTGCCCCAACACACACCCCATTGAGTTCTCTAACACTGTCAAGTACATGATAAGAGGTCTTCCTTCGGCGGGCGGCATCAGGATAGGAGGATTCTGTAGGTACTCCTTGATTTTGTCAAAAGCGATATGGCAATAATCGTTCCATTCTACCACTTGATCTTTCTTAAGTAACTTGAAGATTGGCTCACAAGTAGCAGTTAGATGTGCAATGAATCTGGCAATGTAGTTCAATCGGCCCAAGAAAACTCTGACTTCCTTCTCGGTGCGGAGAGCTGGCATTTCTTGAATAGCTTTAACCTTGGCGGGGTCAACTTCAATACCTTTACCACTGACAATGAACCCTAGTAGTTTACCGGATCTGACTCCAAAGGTGCACTTGTTGGGATTAAGTCTCAGTCTATACTTCTTCAACATATCAAACAGTTTCCGCAAGTGATCAAGATGTTCTTCTTCAGTCTGTGATCGAGCTATCATGTCGTCGACGTAGACCTCTATCTCGTGATGAATCATGTCATGAAATAACGTCACCATGACACGCTGATAAGTGGCATCCGCGTTCTTCAGTCCGAACGACATAACTTTGTAGCAGAAAGTGCCCCACTGTGTAACGAAAGTAGTCTTCTCCATGTCTTCAGGAGCCATTTTGATCGATTGTGGAGAAACCATCCATGAAGGAGAAAACCTTATCCGGCGGTGTTGTCAACGAACATCAATATGAGGGAGTGGAAAATCGTCTTTCGGACTCGCTTTGTTCAGATCTCTGTAATCCACACACATTCGTACCTTGCCATCCTTCTTGGGCACAGGCACCACATTAGCTACCCACTGTGGATAGGAAGTAACGGCTAAGAAAACGGCGTTGAACTGCTTCATGACTTCGGCTTTGATTTTCTCTGACATCTCAGGGCGCATGCGACGAACCTTCTATTTTACTGGGAGAAAACCTTCTTTTGTCGGCAATCGGTGTACCACAATATCAATGTCTAAACCCGACATGTCTTCGTACGACCAAGCAAAAACCTCAATATAGTCTCGTAGCATCTGAACCAATCTCTCTTTAACACTGTTCTCAAGACCCGCTCCTATCTATCACTCTTTTCTGTCTTCATCAGTACCCAAATTCACAACCTCAACTTGCTCTTCGTGTGGCTGTATAACTCGCTCTTCTTCGCGATCGACAAGTTCTCCGGCACTTCACAATCTTCCTCACCTTCATCTTCGCTTGGTAGATCGGATTATCGAAGTCATATTTAGCAATAGCATAGCTGTTATCAATGAGATTCGGAGTGATTCTGCAGTGTATCACGTGGGTGTGTGTAAGAAACACATAGCTTTTTGAAGGGGTGATAAAGTAAAAAAGAAAACAACAATTGAATGCAAAAGTCCAACGGTTTTATTGAATGAAAATATGCAAATGACAGATAATAACCCTCACAAACGAGCCATGATGCGCCGGGCAAGGCACTAGGCTTTAGAGTTTATTGTTCAAAACATAGAAAATACGAAAAGCAAAACAAAAACGAGAGCAATTACTCCTGTCTAAAGGATATTGGTATGACGTCTTCAGTCTTCCAATTGCCGAGCCCAATGTCTGGAGTTGGGAAGATCCATTTGCTGATGTCGAAGCCCTTGTCGTTGTCTTCTATAGTATGGACTCCACTCTGGCTGATGCGGAAAGGAAGTTGGCTGGCACGTTCGCGGCGTATCATCTTCTGACCCTTGATGGTGAAGCCTAAACCAGTCTTGTCAAATTTGAAAGGAAGATCAGGGAGCTGACCCCAAATAGTACTACCTCCTTCTTCAACTTTAGCTTGAGCATCTTTCAGCGAGGCCATCCTTGGTGAACTTGCGTAACTTCAGGAGTGACAGGAGAGTCAACAGGCATGACTCTGGGAACTGTTTCAAAAGCTTGACAGGGAGTCCCGAAGAATTCACCTTCCATCTCGAGATATCGGAATGACTGTAGATGACTGACCATATATTCTTCTTCACCACATCCTGTAACAACTTTCCCTTTCACGGGTACTTGATTTCGATGTAAGGTAGAACGCCCCCATGTATCCAAGGCGTCCAAGTAGGCAAGAGTAAGTCGGACGGATGTCCATGACAAAGAAAGTGGAATCAAAAGTCCGGGAACCGACTTTGTGATGAGCTCTCCAATCTTGTTCGCTTAGAACCATCAAAGCTCTCACAATAATGTCACCGGGTTTCGAACCAACCCTTCAACATTAAGTCGATCAAAAGCAGTCTTCGGAAGGATATTCAGAGCAGAACCAGTATCCACCAAGACATGAGATAACGTAATGCCCTTGCATTCAACAGAGATGTGCAAGGCTTTGTTGTGTTTCTTTCAGAGTCAAATCAAGATCGAGAGAAGCCTAGGCCGTTGTTGGCGGCCAGGCTAGCAATACAAACTTCAAACGGTGGTCGTGGTGTCTTGCGACGTGAGCATTCTTGAAACTTCACCAAGGCGTTAGCGTGAGCCTCAGAGCACAAGAGCAGAGCAAGCCTGGAGATCTTGGACGGAGTTTGTCCCAACTGTTCCACAACATTGTAGTCACTCTTCTTGATAATCTTCAGAATTTCCTCCATTTCTTGTTTGGAGGTGTCTTTAGCAACTTCCTTTGGAACTTACGTAAGCGGGATGAGTCACCGTTCTTTCCCTCTAGCTTGGGGAATGGATTGAATGGCTGGAATGCGAGCTGGAGTCGCAGCGTCTTTTGGAGGAGAGATATCTGGAGAGAATACCCTTCCGGTTCTGGTCACCTTACTCGATCCCGTGATGTTGTCGATGTCAGGAATGGTAGCCTCAATTGTAAGGTCCTCAATGGTCAGAGGGTCTTTCTTGACGCCATGATAGTAAACATCAGCTCCATAGTTCCAAGGGATAGCTTTGTCAGAGGAATATGGAACTGGTCTCGGAGAAGTAATGATGAGAGGTGCCACTTTAGGCACAGAATCAGCAGAGGAAATCCTTATTGTGTTAACATCAGCATAGTCTTCAGGGAAATCGTCACCCCATCCGGTCGCCTTAACATCTTCAATAGGAATTTTGTAACTCTCAGGTACAGTGTACTTCACCATGTAATCAAACTTTCCACTTGGCTGCCCCAAGGTATCCCATGCAGAAGGTACAGTTCCATTCACATCTTCGATCTTCAGTTTCTTAGACATGTCTTCACACAGACTCCCCACGGGTGGTTTCAGGAATAGTATTTCACAGTTATCCATCATGCACTGAACACGTCTTCTCAACCAAGCACAACCATCAGTGCGAGATGGGCACCGCAATTCTCTGGGCATCCTGGGTTGACACCGGCTTGCAGCAAATTCTTCTTAACAGTCATCAGAGGAATGGTCAAGTCATCTATGTTGAAAACATAAGCATCCTCACCTACAACATTGGAGCTTTTGTCATGGTTAGGCATAGGCGCGTTGATCACATTCGGGGTCTCGACAGGAGGGTCAAACTCAATCTGCTTAGCTTCAATCATATCTTGAATCTTGTTCTTCAGAGCCCAACAGTTGTCAGTGTCGTGCCCTGGACAATTGGAGTGGTAAGCACACTTAACATTAGGATTGTATCTCGGAGAGGAAGTGTTGACACTCTGAGGAGGATCCTTCAAAGTAATCAGCTCTGCTTTCAACATGTGTTGCAAGGCTTGCGACAACGGCATGTTGGTCTTTAAACCGCTTCGTGGCGCGTTACGCCGCATTGTCTCGCCGAGGTTGTGCCGATGTAGGATTGGAGATCACAACGCCCCACGTTGAGCGGTCGGTCTTGGCTCGGCTTTTCCGACCACACAGATTAGTTTCTTTCTTACCACCAAAAGATCTCTTTGAGATTGAAGATGACTCCACCGAATCTTCCCTCTTGATACAAGCGATCGCTTTGTCAATATCAGCTCGGTGAATCCGGCTGAAGAGTTTCCAATCAGATGATTAAAGAATGGACCCGTCAGTGTTCCCATAAACATATCAACCAACTCCCTATTGGACAAGGGTGGTTGAACTCTGCCTGCTAGATCTCTCCATTTTTGAGCATACTCCTTAAACTTCTCATCTCGACCCATAGACATGCTTTGTAGTTGCATGCGAGTGGGTGTCAATTCAACATTGTACTCATACTGCCTGTAGAAAGCATCTGCTAAATCACTCCAAGTATGGATACGGTCATTTTCTAGCTGATAATACTACTCCAACTGAGTTCCGGACAGACTCTCTTGGAAATAATGCATCCACAACTTTCTGTCATCAGTGTGGGGTTGATCTTCTGAACATAGGACTTCAAATGTAGTTTCGGACAAGGCATGCCATCATACTTGGCAAAAGTTGGAACTTTGAACTTGGGAGGAATCACCACACCAGGGACAAGACTCAGATCATCAAAATTCAGCCCTGACATCTTCAGGTTTTCCACAGCATTCAGACGGTCTTCAAGTTGCTTGTATTTGTCATGTTCATCAGAGTACTGGTCGTGATCATAACGATCTTCTCTTTCCTTCTCAGACTCACGTTGGCTGCCTTCTTCATTGCCCTTGACACTCCCCTCATTCTTGACACTTCCTTCAGAGAGCTCTATGTGACTGACCACTTTAGGACCACCTTTGTAACGTCTGCCCATGTTGAGAACACCAACGACCCTCTTCTTTCTGTTGATGAGCTTCTTCAAATCTTCTTGGCCTTGGACCAAGCTGGTAAACATTTCTTGGAACTGAGCATTCTGAGCCTGGAGATCTTTGACAGACTGTTCAAGAGCCATTTCTGCTAAAATAAATAGCGAGAGAATGAGAAAACCAATCTTCAATGTACCTGTTATGAGATGTTATGCCATGATATGCGATGTTTATGCAGATGCAATGCAATGTTTTCAAGGACCTTAGAGATTTAAATTTGTTAAACAAGCACGAACAAACATTTATTAGTTCTCTTTTTATTCTTTTTCTTTTTAAGTACAAAAGATAGTTCAAAATAATAAAAGAGAAAAGCAAGAAAATCCTAAAGCTCTAAGTCTCCCATGGGCGCTTCCTCTTGGTACCGAGGTAGGCGTTGATGTTCCGCTCCTCGTGAAGTAGCTTGGTCAACTCTAGCACTTTCTTCTCACTTGCATAACACTGAACTTCAAAGGTATCCCTTTCTTCTAATGAATCGGGATCTCTTCAAGTCTTCAAGATCGGAGGCATGTCGGGATGGAGAACGGTATAGGATACGCCACCTATAGCAACAGTTCCATAATTCTTGGTAAAAGCAGTGAATGGCATCATGAGGTTTTGAGCTCGAGCTCGCACCCATTTGAGGCAAGGTTACCAAGGAATGGAGTTCTGGTGCCCCAAAGTCTTGGTATCAGTCTTCTTTACCATGCCCCAAGCGTGTATGAACCTTCGTCGGTAATTCTGGAGATCGTGGTTGTAGGCGAACACAATGTCTTGGAGAAGCATATCATGTGGACCATCTCTTCGAGCAAAACCAAACTGACGTAGAGCTAGAAGGGTTGTAAGTAATACCTCCCCTTATACCAAGTAGTGGTACATTAGGGAATTCTCCACAACGCTCAATAAATGTGAAGTCCTTTTGAGAGAAAAGATTCCAACGGATATCTGAATGAGAGAGTGACATTAGCCTTTGAGACTACTTCAACCTTTGTTCGTTCTTCAAAACTGAGGGAGGAAGGTGCGAAATAAACCACCTGGAAAGTAACGGTATACAACACATGAGAGAATGTAGGATGTCTCCAAGTAAAGTAGGCACAGGATTTCGGGTAAGAAACAACTTGATGGCGTTGACATCTATGAATTGATCCGAGTTAGGGAATAGAACCAAACCATAGATTAGCAACGCCACAATGTCTTCAAATGCATGGAAACTCATAACTTTGAGGAATTCTCGGGCTTTCTTTATTAGGAACTTAGCAAGTAAACCCTTAACTCCGCTTCTTGTTTCCCAATTGGCTTCAATGTCTGAGCGCTTAAGATGTAAGGCGGATGCGATGTCTTCGTACTTAGGAACCTTTTCTAAACCGGTGAATGGCATTTGGTCAAGAATAGGTACCCCAAGTAGCTTAGAGAACTCTTCTAAGGTAGGAACCAACTGATAATCTGGGAATGTAAAGCAATGGTGTTTCAGATCAAAGAACTGAAATAGGACATGCATCATATCTTCTTCAAAACTGGAGATAACCAAGTCAAGCAGATAACCCTGTCTTTTGATGAACTGAGCATGGTCGGGGAATCTCTGAAACCAATTCTTTGAGCTGAGAAGGTATACCCATGAAGTTGATTCGGATAGTCTTTCTAGAAGCCATAATCCCTACAAAACAGAGCAAAGATAAATCCCTAGGTCCTTGAAATAGTTAGAAATGATATGCAATGCGATGATGTCATGATGGCATGTTTAGCACACACAAACAATTCACACAATGAGCCTAGGTTTAAGGCTTGCATGAGGTATAGTTGATTACCCCACCAAAAGTTTGAGTTGGTTCATCCCGCCCTATAATAGTAACGTGTTCTAGGAATCTCACATCATTGATCTTTCTCGAGGCGTTTATTTCAATACGACTACCAAGTGGTCGACCGAAAATATCCCAAAAGTCTGATCTCAATGAGTGTAGCATCGAGTATCAGCCAACCTTAGTCTGCACCAAAGCCGGCCATCTCACTACCTTCTAATGGCCAAGATGGGTCAATTAAGGTTCTAAAAGTTTAGTTAGTGCTTGATGACACCACGAAGCCAAATACTATCCTCAACTTGGGAATGAAGAGTATCGGGACATCCAAAGTGTCACACTAACGTAGCCATCATGTTGACCGCTTCGATATCGCCTAACGGTCGCGACGATTTATTGCTACTTACCTAAAAGGAAACCCGGATTCGGGTGTAGGATCCCCCACAAATATAATACCCAAGCAACCCTTAAAGATAAAGCAAGCAAGTCAAACAGAAAACATTAAAGATGATCTAAAAATCCCTAAGGCATTCTCTCTTTAAGGGTGTCTCTCCAGTCGCAGATTCATGTCGTGAACTGACTTTGAGATTTTTGTATCGCAAATGTGCGGATAACAAGAGTCGCCACCGACTTTTCTTTTATCCAATTAAGGGAAGGTAAAAAGTACAGAAAAAGACCTTCGTTAGATTCTAAGTGAGGGAGAAGGTTATGAAAAGGGAAGGTATTAGCACCCCTTTTCATCCGTAGTTATCTACGGGCTCTTAGTTGCTCTTAGATCATTTTTAAAAGTGCTTTCTGTGTGTTTGACAAAAATGTTTTGAAAAGGCATTTCGCTTTGACTTTGTAATGATTCATGTAGGAATGTATACAAAGTGTTCGGAAATGTTTCGTTTTTGAAAAGAGTTTGAACTTTGACAAAAAGTGTGAGGTTTGAAAAGTATTTTTGATAGAGCAAGCAACTAAAAGTCTTATTACCTACTCAGAATTGGTCGTTTTTGTACTATTTTACGTTCCTTTAGAAAAGTGCTATCCATACCATTAGTTGGTAGGTAACCTTATTCGTTGGATGTAGAAGGGACATTCGAAGGGACATCAGATGGTCATAGAAAGAAACTTGGAGGAAGTATCCTAGCACATTTGAAGGGACTATCATCATTTTTCGTAGGCGACAATCGAGGGTCAAGATCATGTATTCAGAGGCGACATCGTGGGTCTTATGATCTTTGTATCGAAGGGACTATGATGATTTGTTTTGAAGGCAACGGTTCTAGAATACCTCTACGTTCGAGGGACTTGACCATTTGTATTCGTAAAGGCAACGATAGAGAATTACCCTAAGGGGTGCATGTGTGAAAGAATGTGTTGATTTCAGGTATTTTATCTTGAAATTATGTGTGATCTATGTCCAATTTTATCTTGCCATACACGCCTAATTACTAGCAGTTTATAGGGTGCAGAAATTAAATTGCGGAAAGTAAAGTGCGGAAAGATAAATCCTACGCTATTACATGGCTTTGGGGCAGATACATAATTGAAAGTGCGGAAAAATAAAAGTCCTAATTAAACTATTACATCCCATATGCAATTACATAATTGAAAGAGAAAAGCAATAAAAATTGTCCGAAACGATATAACCTGTGAAAAGATGCAGAATCGGAAAACGGAAGAAAATTGCATTAGAGGAAAATGTTAGTAAAAATAAGCATTTTTGAATGAGAAAAAGTTTTTGTGTTAATAATGACATTAATATGATAAAATAATTTTTTTTGTAATTTTTAGAGTTAATTTGATAATTAAAAAACAATTAAAAGTCATTTAAATGCTAAAATAGAAATTAAATTAAATTTGCATGCAAAAATAATAATTTTTATATTAAAAATTAAATAAGCATTTTTCTGATGAGTATGCAAAAATTAAATATTTTTGGTGTTTTTTAAATGCATGATAAAAATATTAGAAGATAAAATAAATTGGATGGAAAATATTAAATAAAAATAAGAAAATATGAAAAAAAGAGAGTTAAGTTTGCAAAAGGAAAAAGAATTGGTCTTGCCAGGGATCGAACTGGAGACCTTGGATAGCATCTTCACATGCCAACGCCTTAACCACTACGCCATTGTGTACTTGGTGTCATGGAATCTGAAATCAATTGTTTTTAAGTGAATACGTGTCCTGGATATGTTTCAAACCAAGTCAGCACGCGTGGACCCCAGTTGGAGGGTATGGACGAATCAGAACACTCGATCGCGCCACGCATGGTCACGCCGGAGTCAGCCAGGTCAACGACGCCGTAGCCCTAGCTCCGGTCGTCTTCTCCGATCAAACAAAAATCAAAACCTGCAAAATATGAAGATTAAAAGGCAAAGGGATACCCTACCCCCCTAAATTGACCCTTGCGAATCCAATGGTGGCATTAGTTTCGATTGAAAATGCCTCTAACTACCAGTTCGAAGCTCATCAGTTCAAGAACCCTTAACATGGCAAATCGAATTTCTGACGTTCAAGCTATGCAACGATGGCCCAGATCAATCATATAGAACCTCATGAACACATTAAAACCATTTGAATCGATTAAAACACACAGATAAGTAAAACGCAAAATCAAGAAAAATATGAATATGTATGAATGTATAGGGAACGATTCAGGCTGTTTCAACCATGGAGAATGATGTGTACTTACTCCAAACTACCTCGGGAACACAATGGAATGGTTTTGGATGGCTGAAAGTGGCTGGAACTTAGAATTCGAAAATTACAACTTTGAGAAAAAATTTAGCAAAATAAGGGTTGTTGTTGGGGCTAGGGTTTCGTCCCTTGTTCTTGGCAATGCACTAGGTATTTATAGAGTGTAATGCTTGAGCAAAAAGAAAGAAAAAAGATTGGATATTGAATGTGAAATAAATTCCTTTCAAATAAAATCAGATTTTGGAGAAAATTTGATTTTCTCTTCCATATGCAAGATATCACGAAATTGGCAAGTTTTGTGGGCTATCTTGGACCTCAAGTTTGATAAAAATCCACTCCTTTTGAAAATATATCTTATTTTCATATTTTATATAATTTAAATTTGAATTAAATGGTTTTAAATTCAAAAATAAATCAATAAAATAGAATGTGGTCATGGAAAGGCATCAATAGGTCACAAATAATATTATGATCAAGTTTGGATCATAAAATTATAGGCCCATTTGGAAAAAATTGGATTTTGACAAATATCTCCTTTTGTGCAATTGTTCAAAAATGCCCAACTTCTGAATGCTGTATTTTGCTCAATTTTCCACATTTTTGAGTGTTCTTGGACTTTTTAGAAAGATCTAAGTGTCCTCTAACCAACCACTTTGGTTTCATCTCAATTGGAGTTTCCATGCTCAATAAATCTTCAAAACAAAAAGTTGACTTTTTGTTGACTTTGAAAAGGACCTGTAATGTTTTGATCCATACTTTCCAAATGAAGCATTTTTTGAACATTCTTGTGAGACATGAAGTTGGAGAGAATTGAATTTCCTTCAAAATGAGAGTTGGTGGAAAAATTTCTGAGAAAGTATGAAGAAGTTATGCTCAGTCAAAGTTCAGTTGACTTTTCATTGAAAAACCCTAATTTGGAAAGTTTGACTTCTGAGCAAATCTTGAGTTTTCTTGATGAATCATGATCAACCCTTGATCAAATGATGAATGTAACTTCAAAATGAGGATGTTGACCAAAAATCATGAAGTTTGACTGCATGTTGACCACAGTTGACTTTTTGTCCAATACAACTGATTTTCAACCATCTGAGCAATTGTCTGAGGAAACTTGACTTGTGAAGCTTGAAACTTGACATGGAGAATCTTTGAAGCATATGAGGAGGCATGATGACCATTGGATATGTTGGAAGTCCATCTGGATCTGAGAATTGCCAAACCCTAGTTTGGGTTGATTGTCTAGGAGAGGGTTTGTCTGATCAACCCTTGAGGAATCCTTGAGCTTGGATGTATGGAATGTTTTGAGAAGTAGGAGGGAAAATTTTGGGGTATGACAAGATGGTGTCAGAAAATATATCCGAGGTCTTCTTCTTCTGAGATTTGTGGGGTCTTGTAGAAGGACCCTCTTCATCTGCTCTTCTTCTCTTCTTTCTCTTTACATCTGGGCTGGGTGTATTTCTGCCTTGAAGCCATGCTGGACCAATTTGAATGCCATTCCTTTTGAACATTTTACTGTATTGTCGAATGTTTTCAGAATGATCACCAGAGTTGAACGGAGGAAAATATTTTAGAGGAATTATCCTTTTAGAGACAGATCCCCAGACGTAGGGAGTTGGTTCAACTAGAAGTTTGTCAATGATCTTCCTTTTCAGCAGGTTTTTCCTAGTCAGAGCTTTACCACAGATGGGGTCCAATTCTCCAAGTAAATTGACGTCCTCTAAATGAGCTATCAGACCATTCTCTGTCAGAATTTCTAATATCAATCTTGCCAGAGGTATCCAATTCCTTTTCGCCTTAGGATGTTTGCTTCTTTCTTCTTCCCTGGTTTCCTTAACATGCGTCCACAGATGATTAAAGAGAAGATAAGGAAAATTAATTTTGACATTTGTTCCAAGATAGAACAACAGATATTGTTGATCTTCATTAATGTAGTCAGGAGAACTGGTTTCCTTCATGTGATGAATACAGCTGTAAATAATCTTTGCCCAAATCTTGTATTGATTCTTCAAATCTTTAATCTTGTTTGAAGTACTACCAGAGGAAAAAATTTCAACATATACTCTAGACATATCAAATCTTCCTTTGGGAACACCTGTGACTTCTTCTCCTTCAAATCCTATCAATCTTCTGATGAGGTTTTCAGTAATGGAGATTTCCTTGCCCATAACAAACGATAAAATTACCTTAGGGGTAGCAATGGCGTGAATCAAAAATTATTTAACAAGGTGTGGGAACACATGCCCAACCAGAAGGTCAAAGAATCTGCTCCAACCTTGAAACTCCACTGGTGGAAATAAATCAAACCCATTGTCTCTTAGGTTTTCCAGATCAATCATGGGATCACATACAACTTCCAAACTATCAACTAGTATCAGCGTTGTTCTTGCTGGAGTTATGTATTCCATGGATTTATAGCGAATGAGAGTGAAAAGTGAAAAAGAAATTTTGAAAATGTATTTATAGCGATCGGAAATATAATTTTGAAATAATTTTTTTTTGAAAAACTAATCATCACAAACATTTAATAGATTCTTACATTGAGGGATTGCGTGAGATTTTGAAAATATTTGAACAGTTACCTAGAAACAGCGTCTCAATAGCTTTCACGCATGCGTGACCTTTCAGAATTTAAACGCGTGTTCAACTTCTAGGGTTAGCACGTTACAACTGTTTTATGTAATGAACTTATGAGCCATATTTGTAGTGAAGCATTAGAAAAACATTTCAGAACTTTATATATGGTTTTTGATTTAACTTTTCTTCTAACTTCTAAAGAGTTGTTAACCAGAACATTCATTTAAGAACAGAACTTCTGACAATATTAATTAAAAATAATTTCATTCAGGAAAAAATTCCATACTGATATTCTTCAAAATGAATTTAAATCTATCTTCAGAAAGAGGTTTAGTAAAGATACCAATCCATTGATGGTCTGTGTCTACAAAGCTTAAACTTAAGATACCTTTCTGAATATAGTCCCTTACAAAATGATGTTTAATATCTATATGTTTTTCCTTAGAATGTAAAATAGGATTTTTCGAAAGACAAATAGTAGAAGTATTATCACAGAAGATAGGAATGTTACTCTCATAGAGATGATAATCTTCTAGTTGACTTTTCATCCAGAGCATGTGAGTGCTACAACTTGCAACAGCTATATATTCTGCTTCTGTTGTTGATAGTGCAATTGCAGCTTACTTCGTGTTGTACCATGAGATTAGGTTTTCACCTAGAAACTGACAGCTTCTAGAAGTGCTTTTACATTCTACTCTATCTCCAGCAAAATCAGCATCACAATAACCTACTAAGTTAAAATCTTTGGATCTTCTGTAAAACAGTCCAATATTAGTAGTACCTTTTAAATACCTCAGAATTCGCGTAACAACAGTTAAGTGAGATTCTCTAGGATCTGATTGAAATCTTGCACATAAACAAACACTGAATATATATTTGGTCTAGATGCAGTCAGGTAAATAAGAGATCCAATCATACCTCTGTAGATTTTCTGATCTACTTTCTTACTTACCTCATCTTTTCCTATAATGCATTTAGGATGCATATGTGTCTTCGCTTCTTTACTTTCTGATAACTGGAATTTCTTCAGAAGTTCTTTAACATACTTTCTTTGATGTATGTAAGTGCTTTCTGGAGACTGATTTATTTAAATTCCCAGAAAGAATTTAAGTTCTCCCATCATGCTCATTTCAAATTCTGCCTGCATAGACTTAGCAAACTATCTTCCAAGAGAGACATTAGAGGTTCCACAAATAATTTTTGACGAATTAAAATATCATTTTTAAATGATTTTTGAAATAAGGTTGTGTCCACTTTCCCTCTAATAATATTCTTTTCTAAAAGAAAGTTACTCAACCGTTCATACCAAGCTCTGGGAGCTTGTTTCAGACCGTATAAAGACTTTTTTTATTTAAAAACATGTTCTGGAGATTTTGAATCTTCAAAACCAGGAGGTTGATGGACATAAACTTCTTCATCTATGTAACCATTTAAAAATGCACTCTTAACATCCATTTGATATAAAGTGATGTTATTTTGAACAACAAAAGAAATTAGTAATCTAATAGATTTTAACCTGGAGATTGGGGCAAAGGTTTCATTATAGTCAATTCCTTCTTGTTGATTATAACCTTGTGCAACCATTCGTGCCTTGTTTCTGACAACTTCTCCTTGCTCATTCATCTTGTTTCTGAATACCCATTTTGTTCCAATGATATTGAATCCTTGAGGTCTTGGAACTAGATCCCATACATCATTTCTGGTGAATTGGTTGAGTTCTTATTGCATAGCTATAATCGAATCATTGTCTTGAAGAGCTTCATATATTGAGGTTGGTTCAATCAGAGAAACCAATCTAAACAGTGATTCTTCATTGTTTTTGAGAGAAGATCTTGTTCTGATGGGGTCATCTTTCTTTCCAATAATCACATCTTCTGGATGTGCTGATGTGATTCTAGGAAATCTTTTCTTTGAGGGTTCCTCAAACATTCCTAAGTTGTCCAAAGCATTTTCAATAGAGGGATCTTCTGAGTTGTACTTTGCTTCTGACTCTTTAGATTTTATTAGTGGAACTTTTGTACCTGCAGAATTTTCAGTCTGCTTTGGCTTTTGATGGCCAAGCTTATCATCAAATCTGACTTTGATTGATTCTTCAACAATCAGAGTTTCTGTATGGTATACTCTATAGCCTTTTGAGCGTTCAAAATATCCAAGCAGAATACACTTTTGTGCCTTATAATCAAACTTGTTCAGATGATCTTTTGTATTCAGAATATAGCAAGTAAATCCAAAAGTATGGAAATATGAAATGTTGGGTTTTCTGTTCTTCCACAATTCATAAGGAGTCTTTTCAAGAATAGGTCTTATAGAGATTCTATTTTAAATATAGCATGATGTGTTCACTAATTCTTCCCATAAGTTTTTAGCCATATTAGTTACGTTAATCATGGTTCTGGCCATTTCTTGCAATGTTCTATTCTTTCGTTCTACAACTCCATTTTTTTGGGGAGTTCTAGGACAAGAGAAATCATGAGAAATGTCATTTTCTTTAAAAAAAACTTTTCAAAAAAATGGTTTTCAAATTCTCCTCCATGATCACTTCTAACCTTTATGATCCTAAACTATTTTTCATTTTGAACTTGGTTACAGAAGTCAAAGAATACATAATGTGACTCATCCTTATGTTTTAAGAACTTAACTCATGTCCATCTGCTGTAGTCATCAACTATGATCAATCCATACTTCTTACTTCTAACGGATGCAATTTTCACTAGTCCAAATAGATCAATGTGTAGAAGTTCTAACAGCCTAGAGGAAGAAACAAATTTTTTTATATTTAAAAGAGGGTTTTGAAATCTTTCCTCTCTGACATGCTTCACATATAGCTTTTGAGTTGAACTTCAGATTAGGAAGTCGTTTGACCAGATTGAGTTTGTTAATTTGAGATATTTTTCTCATGATAACATGTCCCAATCTTCTGTGCCAGACCCATTGCTCATCGTTAACAGACAGAAGGCATTTTACATTATGATTTTTAAGGTCAAAAAGATCAATTTTATAGATGTTGTTCTTTCTCTTGCCAGTAAAAAGGATTGTCCCATCTTTTTGACTAACAGCTCTACAGGACTTTTGATTAAAGATTATGTCATAACCATTGTCACTTAATTGACTTATGGACAACAAGTTATGTGCTAATCCTTCTACTAACAGAACATTAGATATAGAGGGGAGGTTACCATTTTCGATGGTTCTAGAACCAATAATCTTTCCTTTCTAGTTACCTCCAAATTTGACATCTCCTGCAGATTTAAGTTCCAGGCTTTGGAACATAGACTTTCTTCCTGTCATGTGTCGTGAGAATCCAGAGTCCAGGTATAAGGACTAGTGTTTCAACTTTGCTATTAAGGACAACTGTAACATATATTATTTTCTCCTTAGGTACCCATATCTTTTTGGGTCCTTTTTGGTTAGAGCTTCTAAAGTACTTTTTGAACTTTGGTTTAGCATGACAAATATTCAGAGTAAGATGTATATTTGATATTATATGTGTGACCAAAACTAAATTGTTTGTGCAATGGTTTATATATGATAACCATTTCAGCAACAGGTTTAGGTTGATATGTTTCTTTCCCTTTGGGAGTTTCATATCCAATTCCTCTTTTGTTGTTTACATTAACACCATAGATCATTGAAACCATTTTGCTTCTATCTATGCTTTTAGCAAGAAATTTTAGAAAACTAGAGTCATATTCTCTAAGAATATATTTCAAACTCGAAGCAGTATCTGAACTATAAAATTTTTGAATTTATTTTTGAGATCCCTCTTTGAGTTTAACATTATTTTCTTTTAGTTCAGAGTTTTCTACTTTAAGTTGCTCAATTTCAGATGCAAGACTCTTTTTAAGTTTGTTGTATTTGATTTTGAGTTGATTGTGGTTTTCAAGAAGTTCTGATAAACTATCTACAGGTTTAGCTCTAGTAAATTCAGAGAATACCACTTCATATTCTAATTCAGTGCCAGAGTCATCTGCTGTGGTATCCATGAAGGCTAAGTTAGCGTGTTCATCTTCTGATTTAGATTCAGCTTCAGAAGATTCTGAATCATCCAAGGTGGCCATCATACCTTTCTTCCTTCCAAACTTTTCCTTTGTCCTTTCTCTTTGTAGCTTAGGATAATCACTTCTGTAGTGTCATGGTTCTTTACATTCATAGCAGACGATATCTCTTTTTCTAGACTTCTTATGTCCAGAAGATTCTGCTTTATCTTCTGACCACTTGTAGTTTCTGAACTTCTTTTGTCTGTGTTTCCACATCTGGTTGATCCTTCTAGAAAGAAGAGATAACTCATCTTCTTCTGATGTAGAGTCATCATAGATTCCTTCTTCAGCCTGAAAAGCGTTAGTTTCATAGTTTCTAGTAGACTTAAGAGCAACAGACTTACCTTTCTTTTAGGGCTAATATTCATCAAGTTGTATCTCGTGACTTCTTAGAGCACTGATAAGTTCTTCTAGAGATATATTATTCAAATCTTTTGAAACTTTGAATACAGTAACCATTGGTTCCCATCTCCTGGGTAAACTTCTGATGATATTTTTGACATGGTCTGTTTTGGTGTATCCTTTGTTCAGAACTCTCAAGCCAGCAGTCAGAGATTGAAATCTTGAGAACATTGTTTCAATGGACTCATTTTCTTCCATTCTGAAGGCTTCGTACTTCTGGATGAGAGCTAGAGCTTTTATTTCTTTCACTTGAGCATTGCCTTCATGAGTCATTTTGAGATACTAAAAAATGTCATGTACAGTATCTATGTTGGTGATTTTCTCATACTCCATTTTTGAGATAGCATTCAACAGGATATTTTTGGCTTTGTGGTGATTTTTGAAATTTGTTTTTTGTTGCTTATCCATTGTCTTTCTATCAATCTTATTTCCTTCTTTGTCTACCGGATGTGTGTAGTCTTCTAAGACCATATCCCATAAGTCAGGATCATAACCTAGAAACAAACTTTTAGTCTATCTTTCCAATAGTCAAAATCTTCTCCATCAAACACATGAGGTTTTGTGTTGTTGTTGTTGTTCTGATCAATTTCCATAGTGTTTTCCTTTTGGATTTTTTTCTGACATGGTCAAGTGTTTGCACCCAGAACCAAGAGCTCTAAGGCCAATTGAAGGTTTAGAAAACACTTAGAATGGGGGGATTGAATAATTTTTTCCTTTTTTTTCTAGCGTAACAACAAAATAATACACAGGTATTTTTATCCTGGTTAGTTTGAAACTCAAACTACTCTAGTCCACCCGCCAAGGTGATTTTGACTCTCTCATCGAGGACTTAATTCACTATAGCCAAACTAATTACAAGTGTACAACCAACTGTTGTGACTAACAATATAATGCAAAATCCAAATGCAAGTGACTAACACCACTAAGACTCTCTAGTCCTAGCCCTCTCGAGAAATTTGACCCAACTGGTCTCTCAAGGAACAATTACAAAATAACTTCTAACAATAATGTTTCAGTTTGCTTCTAATAAGCTTTACCACAACTGTGATTTTTCAATAAGTATTAAGCTCTATACAACGGATAAACTCAGTAATAAAAAATATGTTCTTGCTTGCTTGAGTTCAACGTGAGTTCACAAATGAGTAGCATGCAACAACAACATTTCTTTAAGCAATTGATCTTCTATATATAGCTTCAGAAATTTGTCCATTTCTATCTTGAACAATGAGAACGCATTTATTGTTGCGTGTTTGCTTGGACTTTGTGTTTTCAATGAACCTCGAACTTTGTTTCACTTGAGTGCTTCAGCCGTTTTAGCTTTAAATGTCTAACGGTATTGTAGCAGAGCTTGTCTCATAACTTGAAGTCTTAACTATTTCTCTTTATCTTTTGTCAGACTCTGTTAGCTTTTCTTCTATCAGAGTTTGCTTTCAGCGTGAGTATTCAGAAGTTACTTTGCATGTTTAGAACTTCTAATTTTTTATCTGCTTAGCGTAAGTTAATATTCTACTTTCTAGAGTGCTTGAGTCAGAACATCATCTGAAATGAAAAACATACTTATCAGAGTATCAGATGCAAACATACTAATCAAAGTATCAAATTTACTTATATAAAATTTATTTCATTTATTATCATCAAAACTCTATGATATGATTAGAACCACACTACGTTCTAACAGTGTGTGTTGGGGCAACATGACGAGTCTGGTCGAAAAGAGTATGCAATATACTACCTTAGCAAAAAATTTATCGATTGTGAAACAAGATACTCACAGCTCGAGAAAACTTGCAGCACTTTGGCTTGGGCTGCTCACTAACTAAGACAATATATGTTGACTCACACTACCTTATTGATCTCTAAAATGGATCTGATAAAATACATATTCGAGAAACCTGCTCTCTTTGGAAGAATAGGAAGATGGCAAATGATCTTGACCGAATACGACATTCAAAACATTACTTAGAAGGCGATCAAGGGAAGTGTAGTAGTTGATCATTTGGCTCATCAAGCCATAGATAACTACCAGTCTATGCATTTCGAGTTCCCAAGTGAGGATATTATTTTAATCATTGATTACGAATTGTATGGACCAGATGAAGGACCTGAGCCAGGATCCCGATGGACCATGGCCTTCGGTGGAGCTTCTAACGCACTTATCAATGGTATTGGCGTTGTGATTATATCTCCTAAGGGAGGCCATACACCTTTCACTACCATATTATGTTTCAATTGCACCAACAATATGGCTGAATACGAAGCGTGCATCATGGGTATCAAAGTTGCTATTGACTTTAGGGTCAAATTCTTGCAAGTATACGGAGATTTAGCTTTGGTGATTAGTCAGATCAAAGGCGAGTGAGACACAAAGCATCCAAATATCATTCAATATCGAGAACATGTGTTGAATTTGATCCCCTACTTCGAAGAAATCACTTTCGAGCATATTCCACGAGAAGAGAATCAATTTGAAGATGCATTAGCTACCATGTCATATATGTTCAAAGTCAGATGGAACAATGAGGCTCCTCAGATTACTATTAAAAGACTAGACGTACCAGCATACTGTTGTGTACTTGATACAGAAGAAGTAGAGGAGAAACCTTGGTTCTATGAAGGGAAGAGGTATCTCGAGGCTCAAGAATACCCTGAGGGGGCATCTGTCAATGATAAGAAGTTTCTAAGAAGATTTGCTGCCAAGTTCTTTCTAAGTAACGACATTCTATACAAACTCAACCATGATCTCGCTTTAATCCGGTTTGTATACAAGAAGACAGCCGAAAGAATCATGGAAGAGTTGCATGAAGGCGCTTTTGGTACTCATTCCAGTGGACATATGATGGCTAAGAAGATTCTGAAAGCAGGTTACTATTGTTCCACTATGGAAGTTGAATGCTATCAATACTCCCGATCTTGTCACAAATGCCAGATATACACAAATATAGTGCATGTGCCTCTGGTTCCGTTGAATGTTCTAATTGCTCTAAGGCCTTTCGCAATTTGGGGCATTGATATGATTGGAGAAATCAAGCCGACTACTTCTAATGGGAACCGTTTCATCCTTGTTGCTATCGATTACTTTACCAAGTGGGTAGAAGCAGCCTCGTTCGCACCTGTTACCAAAAATGTTATGGCTCGTTTCATAAAACATAATCTCATCTGCCAGTACGGCATCCCTGAAAGGATTATCACAGACAACGGTACCAATCTCAACAACAATATGATCAATGCACTCTGCACGTAGTTCAAGATTAAGCATCATGACTCTTCTCCATATCGGACAAAGATGAATGGCGTAGTGGAAGCCGTCAACAAGAATCTTAAGAAGATCATACAGAAGATGACGGTGACGTATAAAGATTGGCATGAGATGTTGTCGTTTTCTCTCTGTGGTTATCGCACTTTAGTACGAACATCTAAAGGGGAAACCCCATTTTCTCTCGTGTATGGTATGGAAGCTGTTCTACTTGTAGAGGTTCAGATACCCTCAATTAGAGTATTGAAGGATGCAGAGTTAGACGAGGATGAATGGGTCCATACTCGACATGACCAGATAAACTTGATCGATGAGAAACGACTCGCATATATCTACCATGGACAGATATATCAAAAATGCATGATCAAAGCCTTCAATAAGAAATTCAAGCGCCGAGTGTACCAAATTGGTGATCTAGTAGTCAAACGCATCATCCTACCACAAGGTGATCCCAAGGGCAAGTGGACTCCCACCTATGAGGGACCATTTGTAGTCAAGACGATATTTTCGCGATAATGAGACCCCATATGATCGTGATAGCATAAAAATCTGGAGACCCTAAAGGGTCGGGAGAAAAAATTAAAGGGACCCAGGGACCATAAAAATGTACACCCGGCAAGTCGAAAACCTGCAAAGGAGGCTTGGGCAAAAAAGGGTATCCCGGTAGATTGAAAACCCGAAAGGGCGGTCTAGGCAAAAGTTAGGGATTAAAGCGTATGACTATGTCTCGTCAAGATCACATACTTACATACTATACTACTATCAGCTTCAAGTTCAAATGGTGCAAATCAATCTAATCACCTTCTTCCGTAGTAAGGAGATGAGATAGTCGAAAATATATGAGCAATAGTAGAGTTGAAACTCTTTGGGATTATTCCCACATAGCTTTTACTATTTTCAAAATATTTCCGACAATTTCCTCTTACTAGGATATTTGTCTCTTTTTGTAGTAAGATCATCTTCGTACAACAGCAGCCATATTTCTTCATGTTACGTTCAGTAGTAAGACAATTTCCATCTCATCATGTTAGTCCACGAGCAGTGACTGTCTCAACTCATCACTTTAGTCCCCGAGCAGTGATCGTTGCAGCTCATCACGTTAGTCCCCTAGAAGTGATCCTATCAACTCATCACGTTAGTCGTTAGTCCCCGAGCAGTGATCCTATCAAGGCATCACATTAGTCCCCGAGCAATGATCGTCTCAACATTATCATGTTAGTCCCCGAGAAGTGGTCATCTCAACGTCATCAGTTTAGTCCCCAAGCAGTGATCATCTCAACCCATCACGTTAGTCCCCAAGTAGTGATCATTCACATTGTCACATCAGTCCCCACGCAGTGAACGTCAACTTTGTTACGTTGGTCCCCGAGCAGTAACAAATCATCAATCAGCTTATTATGTCAGTCTCCGAGTAATAATAGGTTATTCAAAATCACATTATTTCCCAACAAGGTTTATTTCTTCAAAACAATACACAAGATATTCCTCCCTAACTGTGTATCACACAAGGATTGTCAGTCTCCAACAGTATCAATATCCGGACCCAAAACCTGGTCAGATAGTGCATCAGAGGAATCCACATCTCTCTTGTTCCCCATTCAGGGTCTCCAACAACTATATCCCCAAGAAGAAGTCAGAGATCTACAGCAAAACATTTCCATCATCTTCAAGATGGATATGTTTTGAAATACCACAACATCGACATTCATACATCATTCATAAAAATCATAGCATGTGCATACATAATTCAAGAGAATTATTACATACTCGCATGCATCATAATTTGCATAAAACTAACCTCATTCTTTCAGGAAAGTTCTCAAACAGGCGAAAATTATTCACAAATTTCCAAACAGACGGTCAAAGGTTAATGCCCGAAACAAGACGGGAAAACTATATGTACGGCCATAATGGTATGAAGGCCCGAGAACATACGGGTATGCCAAACAAAGCAACTTGTAGATCAATTCCCGAAACAAGACAGGGCGACTAATCTACATAATCAAACGGTATGAAGTCCCGAAACCAATACCAGCAGGCAATGGATTAACACCCGAAACAAGACGGGAAAACTATCTACATCCTGACGAATGCTTATCTCAGATAAAACCAAGACGAAGGTTTATTCTGACTTTCTCTTATCATCAACTACTCCGGATGGCATCTTTAAGCCCATATCCAACTACACATCCTCATCTCTCCTGATGGCATCTTTAAGCTCATCTCTGACTACACGTTGTTATCTCTCCATCTGCATATTGTTGCATATCTAGTTAAAAACCAATGCATACTGATAACTTCATTCAAAGACAGGCATGGAGTCTAACGTACGACTCACTCCCCAGCATCATCTTCTCCAAATGGCATCTATAAGCCCATTCCAGTACATCGTCAGCTAACGATCTCCTTCCATACACCAGAGAGTGCAAGTTTCAGGGGCACTCGAATGTTCAATCATCTTCTACCTTAAGGTCACGAAAGGCAACATAGAAATATAAAGCTTCAGGTACAAGAAGATTGAACAGGGGAAACTGTTATACCCCAAAATTTTCCGTCCTATTTTTCAATACACATCTCCATACTCTAGAGTTCCTCAAGGGTTGACCAGATGAACCCACTCCTAAGCAATCAACCCACCACTAGGGTTTTGATTCTCTCAAGCCAAAGATGATTTCTATTGCCTCAAGTGAGCATCATGCCTCCTCATATGTCTCAAGGTATCACCATGTCAAGTTTCAAGCCTTGCAGCTCAAGTTTGCTCAGTCAATTGCTCGGATGGTTGAAAATTAGTTGTATTTGACAAAAAGTCAATTGTGGTCAAAATACAGTCAAACTTTATCATTTTTGGTCAACATCAAGATTTTGAAGTCACATTCATCATTTGATCAAGGATTGATCATGATTCAACAAGAAAGTCAAAGAATTGATCAAAAGTCAAAGTTTCTAAATTATGGTTTTTTAATCAAAAGTCAACAGAACTTTGACCGGGCATAACTTTCACATACTTCATTAGATATTTTTCCACCAAAGCTCATTTTGAAGGAAATTCAATTCTCTACAAAAAAATTTCTCACAAACTTTGCCCAAAAATGCTTCATTTGAGAGTTAGAGATCAAGACATTATAGGTCCGTCTAAAAGTCAACAAAAAGTCATCTGTTTCCGAATAAGTCTACATGATAATGGAAGCTTCAATGAAGATGAAACAAAAAGAAGCATTTATAGTACATCTTAATCTTTCTAAAAAGTCCAAGAACACTCTCAAATGATAAAAATTGAGCAACATGTGGTTTGTGCAAGTTTGGAAATTTTGAAGAACTGCATGAAGAAAACATTGGTCAATTTTGAATTTCTTCCAAATGGGCCTAAGTTTTTATGGTTTAAACTTGTTTCAAACATGGTCCATAGCCTCTAAGTCCAATTACACTCCCTACTTTAATTTATTTAATTTATCTTTGAATTAAATCATTTAAATTCAATTTTAAATAAAATAAAATGTAAGATAAGGTACATGGTGTGTTGGGCTTGCTATTTGTGTGTCTTGAGGACCAAGGAAGCCCAAACAAGATGGCAAGAAACGCATGGAAGCATAAGAGGAAGATTATGCTAGAAAAAGGAAGATTTGATTTAAATTTTCAATCGAATATCTTTCAATTAATGCAATATATTTTCTCTCATAGTTTAGACCTAATTCACTCCTTATAAGTATCATATTGAGACCACAAGCAAGGGACACGAATTTGCAGCCAAGAACACTAGGGTTTAGAGTTGAAAAATTGCCAAGAAACTTGCACCATCGGATTTTGAATTGCATCCATTCTTAATCAATTTCAAGAACTTATTCACTCTCCTAAGGTGTTCAAGAATCGATCCAAGTCCTTGCACGAGTTCAAAGCATCCAGAATTCACTTCCCCAGGGTCCACCGGTTGGTAAAACTTCATGAATCTTAAACTTTTATTTCATACAACATAAACAATTTTGATTCATATATACATGTTCATATTGATGTTTGTGAATGTTTAGAATCGCCGTGCATGAGTTTTGACACAGGAATTAGGTTTCACCATTATTAGGGCACACAACTTTTGCTTCATTGTATCCATAGCTACAGGCCGATTCAGACAAAACTAACCACGCCATTAGATTCGCAACACTTCAATTAGTGGATCGGCGTTGTTTTCGTTTTTGTTTTTGAGCTATTTTGCAGGTTTCAAATTCTCCTTGCTGAAGAAGACGATCGAAAACACCACCCAGGGTGGTTTGATCGGCAAGGAAAGGGACGTGGCAGAAGGAAATAACATGGTTGGTCCGTTTGAACCTTAGGGACCCACATCCGCGCGTTTTGATTAAAATTGATTTTTTTGAATTATTATTACATATATATTTATACTTTTGGTATTATGAATGGATGTATAGCCACCCCAGTGGCAACCCATGCGCGCGTTGCTCCCTTACCCTCTATCAGGTCCTTGGTTCGAACCTGCCTTTTCTAATTTTTTCCTATTTTTCTAATTTCCACAGGTTTTCATATACATACAATTGGAAGTTTGTTATTTACAACACATGCATATGGTGCAGTGGTCTAATTTTGGACCAATGAACTTAAGGTCCTGGGTTCAAACCTTGGCAGGACCATCCTAATTTTTAAACACTTGTTTTCTTTGCATTTTCTTATTTAATAAATTTTCTGACCAATTTAATTTGTTTTCAAATAGTTTTTTTAAATACAATAAAAAATCACAAAAAGTATTTTTACTTTAGATCTAGGTTTAAAAAATGTCTAATTAATTTTAGACACAAAAATATTTTATTTTTCTCTTCACCTTTAATTATTTTCATAATTAATTTCGAATTAACTTAGAATTAGGTTTTCTTAATTAAAATCAATTCCAAAAAATATTTTTCTTTTTTATTAGGGTTTAGAATACTTAGGTTTCCATTCAAATATTTTTCTCATATTTATTCAGGCTTTATTCTCAATTAAATTCTAGAAATCGATGTATAAGTCACAAGGTTATTTTTGTAATAGCGTAGATTTAATTTCTCACACTTTACTTTTCCGTATCGTGTATAATAGCTTTTACACTTACTCTCTTATAAACTGTCTATAAACTATTTAGATGTATGCTAATAGAATTGTATGGCAAGAATTAAAATCAATCATATATCACCTAATTCAAAGATAACATATCTGAATTGAATCACTTGCACCCCCTTAGGGTATCCTCTCTTGTTGACTTTTTGATAAATATGGTCATGTCCCTCGAACATAGGGATACCATTAGCAAAGTCCCTCAATTAAATCATCACAAAGATCATAGTCCCTTGATAACCCTCGATGTTGCCTACGAATATATGATCTCGTCCCTCGGTTGTTGCCTACGAATAAATGATGATCGTCCCTTCAAATTTCTAAGGTATCCTTACATGTTGCTTTAAATGACCATACGATGATCCTATGCATGTCCCTTCACATCCAACGGATAGAGTTACCTACCAACTAATATATGGATAACGTTATCCTAAAGAAGAAGGAAAATAACAAGAACGACCTTTTTGAGTAGGTAATAAAGACTTTTAATTGCTTGCTCCAATCCAATCAAAAATAATTTCCACACCTCATAATTCTTTTCAAAAATACTTTTCAAACAAACACTTTGTATACATTCCAACGAGAATCATTACAAAGCTTTACATTTTCAAAGAAACATTTCCAAACACTCCGGATACATTCTTGAGGACTGATACAAGAATCATTACGAAGTCAAAGTGAAATACTTTTCAAATATTTTTCCAAAATACTTTTCAAATCACACACAACACATAAAGCAAGTTTTAAAAAGTGAGCTAAGCAATTAAGAGCCTGTAGATAACTATGGATGGAAAGGGTGTTAACACCTTCCCTTTTCATAATTAACTCCCGTACTCAGAATCGACAAAAGGTCTTTCCTGTTCTTTTCACCTTTCCTTTAGTAGATAAAATAAAAGTCGATGGCGACTCTTGCTATCCGCACATTTGCAATAAAATGCAAAATAAACAAGTCATTTCTCCCACCGTGTTACACTGCGGATATCTCAAAGTTCACGGATATCCATCTAACAGCTACCTGCACGGTTATTAGGTGGGCATGGGTATCATATTTACTAAACGGGGTGGGTACTAGGAGACTAGTACCAGTTCCCATGGGTATCCATTACCATCCCTATGAGAGTTGCTACAATCGCTGAGTGTGATTGAAAAGGGATTTGAGGAGGGCCTCAGTCCTAGGGGTATCTTTGGTAAAAGTTAGCAGAGGGTAGTGATTAAGTACGTAGACTATAAATTGGGATGTTTGCTATATATTCTGCAAATTAATATTATCTAGTTAGTTTCGTCCCTGGTTTGGTAGCCCCCAAAGTAGGAGTTGTTGTCTCGGAACTGGGTAATCATATCTTGTGTTATTTTTTCTTTAAGCACGGTTTTATTTTCCTATACATCTTGTTATTGTGTGTAAAGTTGGATTTGGTGTCACGACATCTTTTATGATAATCTAAACGTGACAGCCATAATTTCAATTGGTAATAGAGCATGAGTACTGCTGTGACTCTAGGTGAGATTCGGGGAAGTTACTTTCTGGTTCAATGGAAAAAGATGGTGGAATAATGGTGAAAATACCTATTCATAATGGTACCAACTATGACAGTTAACAACCGCGTATGGAAACATACATAAAGTCCCTGGGTAACAAGATCTGGAAAAATGTTGTAAAAGGATGGGATCCTCCTTAGGTTAAGGGAGCTGATGGTAAACTCATTGATATGCTAAAGCCTGAAGAAGATTGGAGTGATGAAGATGAGGCTTCATCTCAAAGGAACTATAAAGCACTAAATTTTATATTCAATGGGGTTGATAAGAGCGTGTTTAAACTGATCGAGAAATGCAAGCATGCTAAGGTTTCTTGGGAAACCCTAAAGAAAGTGCGTGAAGGTAATCCTAATATGAAGATGGCAAAACTTCAATTACTCTCTAAAAGTTTGAAAATTTGAAGATGAAGGAAGATGAAAGTATTCAGAAAAACCAAATCAAGGGAAAGGTGTCAAGTGTCATGAATGCGACAAATATGGACACATAAGAACTAAGTGTGCTACCTATCTTAAGAAGTAAGGGAACAAATTATCCGTGTCTTGGTTAGATGAAGAATCTTAAATTGATCATGAAGAAGAATCAGCCAAGCAGGTTATTGCCTTAACTGGAATCTGTGGATTTGAACAAGATTCTTTTGAGTCTGATGAAGAATCGTATGTTGGAGAACTCAATGTTAGTCAACTAGATACGAGATTCACGAAGATGTGCTTCATGAATAAAAGAGTGAGTCAGGAAATCCGAGAGTAGAGGATACTTATTACTATAGTAGAGGCTGAGAAGGATGGGCATGTATATATCATTGTTAATCTCAGAGCTCAGATGTGTCAACCAGGTAACAATATTGGGAATACAAAGGGCCTTGGTTATTCTACCCAAGCTATGAACAACAACAAGAAACTTGTGAACTTTACTCCTCAAAAGGTGAAACGACATCAGGGGATGTCAAGTCACATATCTCAACATTATTCAAAACATCTCAAAACGAAATATGGTCCCATGTATCGGCTATAGAGATGTCAGCATTGTGGATTATTAGGTCATCTGAATTCTTCGTGTTACAAAATATATGGATTCCCTAACCAACTGAGTACTCACAGAGAAAGGTCTAGTCTCAACTAGGCAAAGTTAGAAGAAGCCCGTCAATTAGATTCATATGAGCTCATAATATATACCTCTCTAAAAGCTTCGACCAGGGAAGATTGGTACTTTGATAGTGGTTGTTATAGACACATGACTGGTGTCAAGAAATTCCTAGTGGATTTTAGACCACGTGCCACGAGTTATGTCACCTTTGGAGATTGGTCAAAGATTGAAATCAAAGGTGTTGGGAAGATGGATTATGCAGGATAGCCTAGTCTTGACAATGTTTTGTTTATGAAAGGACTAGAAGCAAACCTGATAAGTATAAGTCAACTATGTGATCAAGGTCTTGAACTTGAATTCACTCCATTTGAATGTCTAATTACAAACGCCAAGAAGGAAATTTTCATGAAAGGAACAAGGTCAAAAGACAGTTGTTACTTATGGAACTCACCAAAAATAGAATGTCTCTCGACATGCTTAATGTCAAAAGATGATGAAGTCAACATATGGAATCAAAAGCTCGGTCATCTAAATCTTAAGGGAATGAAGAAAATCTTGTAAAAAGAAGCCATTAGAGATATTCTCAAGCTAAAAATTGATGAAGGGAGAATTTATGGTGAATATCAAGTTGGGAAGCAGACATAGATGTCCCATAAGAAGATTCAACATCTTGCCACCTCAAGAGTTCTAGAGCTTCTGCACATGGACTTGTTGGGACCTATATAGGTTGAAGGTCTTGGATCCAAAAGATATGCATTTTTTATTATGGATGAATACTCAAGATTCACTTGGGTGAAGTTAATCAAAGAGAAGTCTGAGGTGTTTGAAATGTTCAAAGAATTATGCCACAAGCTTCAAAGAGTAAAAGACTTTGGTGTTGTTAGGATCATAAGTGACCATGGGAAGGAATTTGAAAATAGAAATTTTGAGGAATTTTGTGCCTCTGAAGGAATTAGTCATGAGTTTTCTTCACCCATTACTCCTCAACAAAATGGTGTGGTTGAACGGAAAAACAAGACCATTCAAGAATGTGTCAGAGTTATGCTTCATGCCAAGAAACTATCCCTTTACTTTTGGGCTGAAGCCATGAATACTACGTGTTATATTCATAATATGGTGATTATCATAAATGGAACCTTTGTTACCCTTTATGAATTATGGAGAGAAAGAAATCCAAATTTCAAGTACTTCCATGTCTTTGGGAGTAAGTGCTACATTCTGGATGACCGAGAGCTGAGAAGAATGATGGATGCTAAAAGTGATAAAGGAATTTTTTGGGATACTATACAAACAATAAATCCTATAGAGTGTTCAAATCCAGAACCAAGGTAATAATGGAATCTTCAAATGTGATTATTGATGGCTCATCTAAAGAAGATGATGTCTCAAAATAAGTTGAGACAATTATTCCAGGCGAAGATGCAGTACCTAAAGAAAATGTTATAACATCTAAAATTGATGTGGCAACCTCTAATGCTAATTTTGAAGATGAATAACCTCAAGTAGATAACAAAGGACCTTCCCTAAGAATCCGAAAAGATCATCCTATGGAGTTGATTATAGGAAATCCTAGACAAGGAGTGGTTACAAGATCAAGTGAAGTTATATCAAATGCTTGTTTTATGTCAAAAATTGATCAAAAAAATGTGAAGGAAGCCTTGAATGATGAGTTCTGGATTAATGCAATGCAAGATGAGCTTGTTAAGTTCAAGAGGAATGAAGTCTGAGATTTGGTACCAATAATTGGAGGTATCAATGTTATTGGTACAAATGGGTGTATAAAAACAAGACCATTGAACACGGAGGTGTTATTAGAAATAAAGCCATACTAGTTGCTCAAGGGAAAACTGAAGGTGTGGACTTTGATGATACATTGGCTCATGTGGCTCTCTTGGAATCTATCAGATTGTTACTTGGAGTGGCTTTCCACTTAAAGTTCAACTATATCAGATGGACGTCAAGAGTGCTTTTCTGAATGGGTATCTACATGAAGAGGTTTATGTTGAACAACCAAAAGGATTTGTTGATCCTTCCTTTCTAAATCATGTGTTCAAATTAAAAACGACTTTATATGGTCAAAAGCAAGCTCCAAGAGTTTGGTATGAAAGTTTGATTGAATTCCTTATTAATCATTAATATAAGAAGGGTGGAATTGACAAGACTCTCTTTGTTAATTAGAAGGATGGAGAGGTTAAGATAGCTATATTTATGTAGATGATATTGTCTTTAGAGGAAATTCTGATGAAATTGTTTGGGACTTTAATAAGCAGATTCAATCTGAGTTCGAGATGAGCTCGGTAGGTGAACTGACTCACTTTCTTTTGTTGAAAATCAAGCAGGTGGAAGAGTCTATGTTCCTATGTTAGAGTAAATATGCCATAAACATAGTGAAGAAGTTTAGGATAGAAAATGGAAAACATAATAAAAATCTTGCTTCGACTCATGTGAAGCTGTCTAAAGATGAAAATGGAGTGAGTATTGATCAAAGTTTGTATAGAAGCATGATTGGAAGTCTTCTATATCTCACTGAAAGCAGACCATATATAACCTTTGCAGTTGGATTTTGGGTAAGGTACCAAGCAAAACCCAAGGTAAGTAATACTAATCAAGTAAAAAGCATTCTGAAGTATGCCAGTGGCACTAGTGATTATGGAATTATCTATTATCATCATTCAAGTTCCATTTTGGTGGGATTCTGGGATGCTGATTGGGCTGGAAGTGTAGATCATAGGAAGATTACCTCTTGAGGATGTTTCTTCATGGGAAACAATTTGATCTCTTGGTTCAGTAAGAAACAAAATTCTCTCTCTCTCTCTCTCTCTCTCTATATATATATATATATATATATATATATATATATATATAGAGAGAGAGAGAGAGAGAGAGAGAGAGTGAGAGGAGGGATCAAATTACACCCGAAGAGTTACACCATGAGTTACACTCGCTCAAAAACATCACTTCGGATCAATATTTTTTAAAATCAACCGTTGGATTGAAACATATCATCATATAGATCATATCTATAAAGTTTGAGATTAATCTATAATGATTTACTATGTCATTGAACTACATCAAAATTAACGTTATATGAAAGTCCATTTTGACATTAATCTTTGGATATCTTGATCGTATAGTAAATCATTATAGATTAATCTCAAACTTTATATGTATGATCTATATGATGGTATGTTTCAATACAACGGTTGATTTTAAAAAATATTAATCCGAAGTGACGTTTTGGCGGTGTCATGTGCTCTTCCTGATCCTCCTATATATATATATATATATATATATATATATATATATTTGAGGCAGAATACATAGCAGCAGTAGGAAGCAACTGCTCTCAACTAGTTTGGATGAAGCAAATATTATCTGAGTATAATGTCACACGAGATGTTATGATAATATTTTGCAAGAACTTAAGTGTTATCACCTTTTCCAAAAATCCTATTAAACACAGTAGGACAAAGCACATTAATATCAGGCATCACTTCATCGGAGAACTTGTGGAGGACAAAGTCATAAATCTTGAGCATATTGGTACTAAAAAACAGCTTGTTAATATATTTACAAAAGCTCTTGATACAACTCAGCTTGAGAACCTAAGGAGGAGACATGGGATATGCATCTATGAAGAATTATAGCAATCACTGTTGGTGTTGCATCTATTGATAAGGTTACTAAGGATGGTGATGCACCTGATACATGCTCTATTACGTAACAGTTGGTCATATGATTTTGTTTGGATCTGCCGTATGACTCTTTTTATTTTGATTTATGATTTTGTAAGGGTTGAATGCCCATGATATTTTTAATTTTCTGCACCCTGCAACTTAACTCTTAGGTGCTTTGAATTTCTTTTATTGATATTGTTTACCTACCTTTGTCATATTATGGCTAAAAAGGGGGAGTAGTATGATATTGAGGGTACTGGAACAGGTACTACTGAGGGTACTTGTAAGGAGAAGAATTTATGTTCCTCTGTTAATTTTGATATCATGTGTGGAGGGGTAGTCTCTACTTTGGTCTAGACCAAAGGCTCTGAAGACGTCAGACTTGATATCTCGATATCCTGGTGTTGAGAACTTAGATTCTCTATTAGTGTTGCAGCTGAGTTAGTATATCACCTACTGACTGTGTTCTACTGTGTGCTTCTAACCTTGCGTGTTTTTTCGCTACTATATATCTCTGGTGTATATGCTTGATTTATTTTCAATCATATTATGGTTTTTATGTGCAAAATGTGCCAAAGGTGGAGATTGTTATTTCTCTGAAATTATGATTGGCATACATTTTGGTAAAATCAACTTGGCAGCAACATGTTGGAAGGAATGTCCTATCATGTTATTTTCCAACATGTCGTATAAAGATTTACCAACTGAGTGATAGGACATTATGCATCTGCAACAGTTGTCAAGTTAGTTTCAGCTGGTTTTTTGGTTACTGAGTATTTAGGGAATATTTAGTTATCCTATGTGGTATCCAAGATTGAAAAATCATAAATTTAGAGACATTTTAGGAAACTAATGATTGAATACCAATTATCTTGGAGAATAATCTACAGGCATTGTGCAGCCTCTTTGCTGTGGTTTTTGAAGCCCAACCCAGTCTAGTTGTAAGTTATAAATAGATTGTTGTATACCTAGTTTTAGGTGGAACTTACGTGTGTATTTTGTTAGGGTTTTAGAATCCTTATTGTTGGGTTGTAAGTTTGGTGTCTGATGTTCATAAGCTTTTAAGCACTGAACATTTGTGTGTGGCAATTCTCATAAGCTGTGAAGCATTGAGTTTTGCGTCTCTTGGAAGATTGACTTCCGGTTTTGTGTTTTCTATTGTGTTAGAGTTTCTCACATTATTGAGTGTGATTGAAAAGGGATTTTAGGAGGGCCTGGTACCTAGGTGTAAATTAGGTAGAAGTTAGCATAGTGCAGTGATTAAGTGTGTAGACTGTAAACTAGGATATTTGTTGTGAGGTCTGCAAATTAATATTATCTAGTTGATTTCATCACTGGCTTGGTAGCCCCTAGAAAAGGAGTTGTTGTCGCCGAACTGGGTATTCATATCTTGTGTTATTTACTCTCAGCACAGTTTTATTTTCCTATACATCTTGTTATTGTGTGTGAAGTCGGATCCGGTGTCAAAACATCTTTTAGGACATCCGAAATCTGACAGCCAGAATTTCACCATGAAAATCCCTAGAAGCTTTATAGGTGTTGATTCTATATTTTTAGGATTGGCTTTATGTTTGGTAAAACTAATTTAGCAGTAATAAGTTAAATATGATTTATAACTTGTAAGGAGAAACCAGGTCGAAGTTCTATTTAATGGAGAAACATGTTGTGTTGAAATGTTTAAATATCTAGAACAACATGTCAAAGAAGATGTCACGACATCATGTTTGAGCAGACAGATTGGATTCTGTTATGAAGGATAATATTCCTAAGGATAACCTTTTGCAGAATTGTAACAACTTACTTGTTGTTACTTGGAGCCCAAATTATGGAGATATATTAGGGAGACTTTATAGGAGAATCTGTTGTAGAGTTGTTGATTCTCTATTTTTTGTTATAACAATATGGAGATATTTGTGGAAAATATCTTGGAGCTGTTTTGGAGAATATTATGGAGAAATTTTAGCATCAGTTCGTTATGTCAGTTGGTTATGTTTTATAGTCTCAAATCCAATTGAGTAATAGGTTATAAATAGAAGCTTTATAACCTAAGTTTGGTACCAACTGTGATTAAATATAATGTAGTTTTTAGGGCTAAGTCTATAGAGTGAACCTCCCAGATTGTGGGAAGGTCACCATGTGTACACCTCGAAGCCTATAGATAAGAGGGTGTTATGTTCTTGGAGGAAATTGTGAAATAACTCCAAGGTGTGTCCTAAGTTAGAAGCTAAGAATCCCCAAGCGGAGCGTCCGCATCTTCTTCAAGGTGGATATGTTTCGAAATACCACAACATCTATCATTTCTCATAAAAGTCATAATTTGTGCATATTGTCATACCCCAAAATTTACCCTCCATCTTCTCAAGACATTCCATACATCCATACTCAAGGATTCCTCAAAGGTTGATCAGACAAACCCTCTCCTAGACAATCAACCCAAACTAGGGTTTGGCAATTCTCAGCTCCAGATGGACTTCCAACATCTTCAATATTCATCATGCCTCCTCATATGCTTCAAATGTTCTCCATGTCAAGTTTCAAACCTTACAAGTCAAGTTTCCTCAGACAATTGCTCAGATGGTTGAAAATCAGTTGTATTGGACAAAAAGTCAACTGTGGTCAACATGCAGTCAAACTTCATGATTTTTGGTCAACATCCTCATTTTGAAGTTACATCCATCATTTGATCAAGGGTTGATCATGATTCATCAAGAAAACTCAAGATTTGCTCAAAAGTCAAACTTTCTGAATTAGGGTTTCTAGGTGAAAAGTCAACCAAAGTTTGACTAATCATAACTTCTTCATACTTTATCAGAAATTTTCCCACCAAAGCTCATTTTGAAGGAAATTCAATTCTCTACAACTTCATGTCTCACAAGAATGTTAAAAAAATACTTCATTTGAGAGGTATGGATCAAAACATTACAGGTCCTTTTCAAAGTCAACAAAAAGTCAACATTTTGTTTTGAAGATATATTGAGCATGGAAACTCCAATTGAGATGAGACCAAAAGGGTTGGTTAGAGGACTCTTAGAGCTTTCCAAAAAAGTCCAAGAACACTCAAAAATGTGGAAAATTGAGCAAGATACACTATTCAGAAGTTGGGCAATTTTGGACAATTGCACAAAAGGACATTTTGGTCAAAATGCAAACTTTTCCAAATGGGCCTATAATCTTTTGATCCAAACTTGTTCATGACATTATTTGTGACCCATAAATGCTTGGCCATGACAATTTTCTATTTTATTAATTTATTTTTGAATTTTAAACCATTTAATTCAAAATTAAATTATATAAAATATGAAAATAAAGTATTTTTTCAAAAGGAATGATTTTATATCATGCTTGAGGTCCAAGATAGCCCACAAAGCATACCAATTTCGTGATTGCTTGCACATGGAAGGAAAATCAAATTTTCAAGAAAATTTTATTTGATTTTAAAGAGAAAATTTTTGCATTCAATATCCAATCTTTTTTCACTTTCTTTGCCATCCCAAATCACTCTATAAATACCCAGCATTGCACACAACAAAGGACACAAAAACCCTAGCTCAAAGCATAACCCTTATTTTGTCAAAATTTTTCAAAAAAAGTCAAAAATCGTGTTTTAAAATCCAGCCACTTTCAGCCATCCAAAATCATTCCTTTGTGTTCCTAGGGTAAGTATGAGTAAGTACACATCATTGTTATAGATCAAAACAGCCTGAATCGATGCATACATGATCATACATATTTCAAACTTTTTGATTTTTGCATTTTATTATTCTGCGTGTTTTCATTGATTCTAATGCTTTTAATGTGTTCATGAGGTTCCATGGATGAGATCTGGGCAATCGTTTGTGAGTTTGAACATTGGAATCACGTTTTGCCATACTTAGGGTTTCTAAACTGATGAGCTTCGAACTGGCTTGTGCAAGCGTTTTTAACTGAAACTGACATCACCATTGGACTCGGAAGGGTCGATTTAGGGGGATAGGGTCCTCCTTTTCTGTTTATTGCTCGTATTTTGTAGGATCCAAGAATCTCCTCGCCGGAGAAGACGACCGGAGCTAGGGCTCCAGCATTGTTGACTCATCTGAAGACCGGCGAGGCAAGCGTGGCACAATGGAGCTTTCTGATTCGCTCGTTCGTTCAACCCTGGACCCCACGCGTGCTGACTCGATTTGACTTAAACATCAGTGACACGTATTTATTCATAAACCATTGTTTGGATTTCCATGACACCTAAGACACGTTCGCCTAGTGGTAAAGGCGCTGGTGTCATACCCCAAAATTTGCCCTCCATCCTCTCAAGATATTTCATACATCCATACTCAAGGATTCCTCAAGAGTTGATTAGACAAACTCTCTCCTAGACAATCAACCCAAACTAGGGTTTGGTATTTCTCAGGTCAAGATGGACTCCCAACATCTCCAATGGTCCTCATGCCTCCTCATATGCTTCAAAGATTCTCCATGACAAGTTTCAAGCCTTACAAGTCAAGATTGCTCAGACAATTGCTCAGATGGTTGAAAATCAGTTGTATTGGACAAAAAGTCAACTGTGGTCAACATGCAGTCAAACTTCATGATTTTTGGTCAACATCCTCATTTTGAAGTTACATCCATCATTTGATCAAGGGTTGATCATGATTCATCAAGAAAACTCAAGATTTGCTCAAAAGTCAAACTTTCTGAATTAGGGTTTCTAGGTGAAAAGTCAACCAAAGTTTGACTAATCATAACTTCTTCATACTTTATCAGAAATTTTCCCACCAAAGCTCATTTTGAAGGAAATTCAATTCTCTACAACTTCATGTCTCACAAGAATGTTAAAAAAATACTTCATTTGAGAGGTATGGATCAAAACATTACAGGTCCTTTTCAAAGTCAACAAAAAGTCAACATTTTGTTTTGAAGATATATTGAGCATGGAAACTCCAATTGAGATGAGACCAAAAGGGTTGGTTAGAGGACTCTTAGAGCTTTCCAAAAAGTCCAAGAACACTCAAAAATGTGGAAAATTGAGCAAGATACACTATTCAGAAGTTGGGCAATTTTGGACAATTGCACAAAAGGACATTTTGGTCAAAATGCAAACTTTTCCAAATGGGCCTATAATCTTTTGATCCAAACTTGTTCATGACATTATTTGTGACCCATAAATGCTTGGCCATGACAATTTTCTATTTTATTAATTTATTTTTGAATTTTAAACCATTTAATTCAAAATTAAATTATATAAAATATGAAAATAAAGTATTTTTTCAAAAGGAATGATTTTATATCATGCTTGAGGTCCAAGATAGCCCACAAAGCATACCAATTTCGTGATTTCTTGCACATGGAAGGAAAATCAAATTTTCAAGAAAATTTGATTTGATTTTAAAGAGAAAATTTTTGCATTCAATATCCAATCTTTTTTCACTCTCTTTGCCATCCGAAATCACTCTATAAATACCCAGCATTGCACACAACAAAGGACACAAAAACCCTAGCTCAAAGCATAACCCTTATTTTGTCAAAATTTTTCAAGAAAAGTCAAAAATCGTGTTTCAAAATCCAGCCACTTTCAGCCATCCAAAATCATTCCTTTGTGTTCCTAGGGTAAGTATGAGTAAGTACACATCATTGTTATAGATCAAAACAGCCTGAATCGATGCATACATGATCATACATATTTCAAACTTTTTGATTTTTGCATTTTATTATTCTGCGTGTTTTCATTGATTCTAATGCTTTTAATGTGTTCATGAGGTTCCATGGATGAGATCTGGGCAATCGTTTGTGAGTTTGAACATTGGAATCACGTTTTGCCATACTTAGGGTTTCTAAACTGATGAGCTTCGAACTGGCTTGTGCAAGCGTTTTTAACTGAAACTGACATCACCATTGGACTCGGAAGGGTCGATTTAGGGGGATAGGGTCCTCCTTTTCTGTTTATTGCTCGTATTTTGTAGGATCCAAGAATCTCCTCGCCGGAGAAGACGACCGGAGCTAGGGCTCCAGCATTGTTGACTCATCTGAAGACCGGCGAGGCAAGCGTGGCACAATGGAGCTTTCTGATTCGCTCGTTCGTTCAACCCTGGACCCCACGCGTGCTGACTCGATTTGACTTAAACATCAGTGACACGTATTTATTCATAAACCATTGTTTGGATTTCCATGACACCTAAGACACGTTCGCCTAGTGGTAAAGGCGCTGGTGTCATACCCCAAAATTTGCCCTCCATCCTCTCAAGATATTTCATACATCCATACTCAAGGATTCCTCAAGAGTTGATTAGACAAACTCTCTCCTAGACAATCAACCCAAACTAGGGTTTGGTATTTCTCAGGTCAAGATGGACTCCCAACATCTCCAATGGTCCTCATGCCTCCTCATATGCTTCAAAGATTCTCCATGACAAGTTTCAAGCCTTACAAGTCAAGATTGCTCAGACAATTGCTCAGATGGTTGAAAATCAGTTGTATTGGACAAAAAGTCAACTGTGGTAAACATACAGTCAAACTTCATGATTTTTGGTCAACATCCTCATTTTGAAGTTACATTCATCATTTGATCAAGGGTTGATCATGATTCATCAAGAAAACTCAAGATTTGCTCAAAAGTCAAACTTTCTAAATTAGGGTTTCTAGGTGAAAAGTCAACCAAAGTTTGACTAATCATAACTTCTTCATACTTTATCAGAAATTTTCCCACCAAAGCTCATTTTGAAGGAAATTCAATTCTCTACAACTTCATGTCTCACAAGAATGTTAAAAAAATACTTCATTTGAGAGGTATGGATCAAAACATTACAGGTCCTTTTCAAAGTCAACAAAAAGTCAACATTTTGTTTTGAAGATATATTGAGCATGGAAACTCCAATTGAGATGAGACCAAAAGGGTTGGTTAGAGGACTCTTAGAGCTTTCCAAAAAGTCCAAGAACACTCAAAAATGTGGAAAATTGAGCAAGATACACTATTCAGAAGTTGGGCAATTTTGGACAATTGCACAAAAGGACATTTTGGTCAAAATGCAAACTTTTCCAAATGGGCCTATAATCTTTTGATCCAAACTTGTTCATGACATTATTTGTGACCCATAAATGCTTGGCCATGACAATTTTCTATTTTATTAATTTATTTTTGAATTTTAAACCATTTAATTCAAAATTAAATTATATAAAATATGAAAATAAAGTATTTTTTCAAAAGGAATGATTTTATATCATGCTTGAGGTCCAAGATAGCCCACAAAGCATACCAATTTCGTGATTGCTTGCACATGGAAGGAAAATCAAATTTTCAAGAAAATTTTATTTGATTTTAAAGAGAAAATTTTTGCATTCAATATCCAATCTTTTTTCACTTTCTTTGCCATCCCAAATCACTCTATAAATACCCAGCATTGCACACAACAAAGGACACAAAAACCCTAGCTCAAAGCATAACCCTTATTTTGTCAAAATTTTTCAAAAAAAGTCAAAAATCGTGTTTTAAAATCCAGCCACTTTCAGCCATCCAAAATCATTCCTTTGTGTTCCTAGGGTAAGTATGAGTAAGTACACATCATTGTTATAGATCAAAACAGCCTGAATCGATGCATACATGATCATACATATTTCAAACTTTTTGATTTTTGCATTTTATTATTCTGCGTGTTTTCATTGATTCTAATGCTTTTAATGTGTTCATGAGGTTCCATGGATGAGATCTGGGCAATCGTTTGTGAGTTTGAACATTGGAATCACGTTTTGCCATACTTAGGGTTTCTAAACTGATGAGCTTCGAACTGGCTTGTGCAAGCGTTTTTAACTGAAACTGACATCACCATTGGACTCGGAAGGGTCGATTTAGGGGGATAGGGTCCTCCTTTTCTGTTTATTGCTCGTATTTTGTAGGATCCAAGAATCTCCTCGCCGGAGAAGACGACCGGAGCTAGGGCTCCAGCATTGTTGACTCATCTGAAGACCGGCGAGGCAAGCGTGGCACAATGGAGCTTTCTGATTCGCTCGTTCGTTCAACCCTGGACCCCACGCGTGCTGACTCGATTTGACTTAAACATCAGTGACACGTATTTATTCATAAACCATTGTTTGGATTTCCATGACACCTAAGACACGTTCGCCTAGTGGTAAAGGCGCTGGTGTCATACCCCAAAATTTGCCCTCCATCCTCTCAAGATATTTCATACATCCATACTCAAGGATTCCTCAAGAGTTGATTAGACAAACTCTCTCCTAGACAATCAACCCAAACTAGGGTTTGGTATTTCTCAGGTCAAGATGGACTCCCAACATCTCCAATGGTCCTCATGCCTCCTCATATGCTTCAAAGATTCTCCATGACAAGTTTCAAGCCTTACAAGTCAAGATTGCTCAGACAATTGCTCAGATGGTTGAAAATCAGTTGTATTGGACAAAAAGTCAACTGTGGTAAACATACAGTCAAACTTCATGATTTTTGGTCAACATCCTCATTTTGAAGTTACATTCATCATTTGATCAAGGGTTGATCATGATTCATCAAGAAAACTCAAGATTTGATCAAAAGTCAAACTTTCTAAATTAGGGTTTCTAGATGAAAAGTCAACTGAACTTTGACTGATCATAACTTCTTCATACTTTCTCAGAAATTTTTCCACCACCTCTTGTTTTGAAGAAAATTCAATTCTCTACAACTTCATGTCTCACAAGAATGTCCAAAAAATGCTTCATTTGAGAGGTATGGCTCAAAACATTACAGGTCATTTTCAAAGTCAACAAAAAGTCAACTTTTTGTTTTGAAGATATATTGAGCATGGAAAGTCCAATTGAGATGAGACCAAAAAGGTTGGTTAGAGGACTCTTAGAGATTTTCAAAAACTCTAAGAACACTCAAAAATGTGGAAAATTGAGCAAGATACACCATTCACAAGTTGGGCAATTTTGAAGAAATGCACAAAGAGAGATACTTCAAAAAATCAAATGTTTTGCAAATGGGCTAGCTTTTTCTTCATCCAAACTTATTCCTCATACAATTAGGAATATCCAATCCCAATGCCACGAATTTTTATTTTATTTTTCTATTTAATTTGGAATTTATTCATTTAAATACAAATTAAATTTAAAAATAAAGTATAAAATCAAAATTAATTGCAAAATTGATTTTTATTCCTTCCTTGAGACCCAAGCAACTCACAAAGGCCAACAAATTTCGAAATTTGATCAATATGGCAAGATTGGATTGAAAATTAATCAAATTTTGAAAATTTGATTTTGTACAAAAATCGAATTTGATTTGCATTGAATGTTGATTGATTCTCTTCCAAAACCATCCCAAATCCATCCAGTATAAATGTATGATGCATACCTATCAAGAAAAGAGGAGAAAATTGGCTGGAGAAACCCTAACCTAATTCAAAGAATCTGTGACCTTCAAGCAATTGGTAGCCTTGGTTTTGGATCGTTTCAGTTGATTCTAAGCATCAAAACACATTCCTTGATACCTCTTGAATCGATCCAGACTCTTATATCATCCAAAACCATCAAGAATCGGGCAAATACGATTTCGGTTTGTTCTTATTTTTCCAAAATCAATTTCTGTTTTTTATGCATTATTAACACTTTTTGATTGTTTGTTCATGATCAGCATCAAGTTTGCAAGCTATCTAGGTAGCCCAATTGCGTTTTAGTGACCTGGAACGAAAAACACCATGGCTAGGGTTTTCGGGTTCGAATTAGGGTTTCGTTAAACAGGAAATATTGGACCAAACTAAGCATACCAGAGTGATCAGGGGACGAAAACGAGTTGATACATGTATTCATAATGCATTTATATTACTTGTGTGTGATTTTTGATTTAGCCAGGGACATAGCGTCGAGCCAAGGCCGACGCAGGATTTTCAAATTTTTGAAACGAGGAAGACGAAGCTTGGCGCGTGATCTGGAGCATCAGGAAGCGACACTTGTTTTTCTTCTACTCGCTCCGGTTTCCAAACAGTAAAACACGTTAGCTCAGTTGGTCAAGGCAAGGGAACTCAAAGTTTGAAAGCAAGGTCTCCAGTTCGAATCCTGGCAAGACCTTTATTTTTTCTTCCTTTACAAAACTCATATTTTCATATTTTTTCTAATTATTTAATATTTTACAATTTTAATTCTTTTCATAATTTTATTTCATGCATTAAAAATTACCAAAATATTTTTTCCTTTTGCATTTATTTTCTGAAAATGTTTATTTAATTTATAAAATTAAAAAATATAATTTTGCATGCATATTTATTTTTATTCATAATTTAGCATTTAAATCAATTTTAATTAGTTTTAAATTATTAAATTGCATTCAAAAAATCCCAAAAAATTATTTTAGCATATTTATGTTATTTCCAGCATGTCATATTTTTTTTCAATTAAAAATTTGCATTTTTCTAACATTTTCTCTTATTCAATTTCATCATATTTTCTGATTTCTCTTATCGTTTCACAGGTTATTCCGTTTCAGACGTTTCTTTACCGTTTTCATTTTTTTTCCAATAATGTAACTGTTTATGGGATGTAATAGTTTAAATTAGGTTTTTATTTTCCGCAAGTTTAAATTATGTATCTGCCCCAAAGCCATGTAATAGCGTAGGACATTTATCTTTCCGCATCTTTATATTCCGCATTTTAATTCCCGCACCCTATAAATTGCTAGTAATTAGGCGTGTATGGTAAGACTAAAATCAACATAGCTCACTAATTTTCAAAGATAAAAATACCTGAATTTGACACACTTTTTCACACATGCACCCCTTAGGGTAATTCTTTCTCGTTGCCTTACGAATTCAAAATGGTCAAGTCTCTCGAACGTAGAAGTATCCTAGCACCGTTGCCTTCAAACAAATCATCATAGTCCCTTCGATACAAAGATCATAAGACCCACGATGTCGCCTCCGAATACATGATCTTGACCCTCGATTGTCGCCTACGAAAAATGATGATAGTCCCTTCGAATGTGCTAGGATATTTCCTACAAGTTGCTTTCTATGACCATCCGATGTCCCTTCGAAAGTCCCGCTTACATCCAACGAATGGAGTTACCTACCAACTAATGGTATGGATGACGCTATTCTAAAGGAACGTAAAACAACATGAAAACGACCAATTCTGAGTAGGTAATAAGACTTTTAGTTGCTTGCTCAATCAAAATACTTTTCGCACTTCACACTTTTGTCAAAGTTCAAACTCTTTTCAAAACGAAACATTTCCGAACACTTTGTATACATTCCTACATGAATCATTACAAAGTCAAAGAGAAATGCCTTTTTCAAAACATTTTTTTGTCAAACACACAGAAAGCAATTTTTAAAGTGATCTAAGAGCAACTAAGAGCCCGTAGATAACTACGGATGGAAAGGGGTGCTAATACCTTCCCTTTTCATAACCATTCTCCCGTACTCAGAATCTAACGAAGGTCTTTTTCTGTACTTTTACCTTCCCTTAATTGGATAAAAATAAAAGTCGGTGGCGACTCTTGCTATCCGCACATTTGCGATACAAAAAACTAAAAAGTCAGTTCACCGTATCACAGAACTGGCGACTCTGCCGGGGAGACACCCTAAAGAGAGAATGCCTTAGGGATTATTAGATCACCTTTATTGCTTTTTATTTGACTTGCTTGCTTTATCTTTAAGGGTTGCTTGGGTATTATATTGTTGGGGGATCCTACACCCGGATCCGGGTTTCCTTTTAGGTAAGTAGCAATAAATCGTCGCGACCGTTAGACGTATATCAAAACGGTCAACATGATGGCTACGTTAGCGTGACACTTTGGATGTCCTGATACTCTTCATTCCCAAGTTGAGGATAGCATTTGGCTTCTACGTGGTGTCATCAAGCGCTAACTAAACTTTTAGAACCTTAATTGACCCATCTTAGCCATTAGAAGGTAGTGAGATGGCCGGCTTTGGTGCAGACTAAGGTTGGTTGATACTCGATGCTACGCTCATTGAGATCAGACTTTTGGGACATTTTCGGTCGACCACTTGGTAGTCGTATTGAAATAAGCGCCTACGAGAAAGATCGATGATATGAGATTCCTAGAACTCGTTTACTATTATAGGACAGGATGAACCAACTCAAACTTTTGGTGGGGTAATCACCTATACCTCATGCAAGCCTTAACCCTAGGCTCATTGTGTGAATTGTTTGTGTGTGCTAAACAAGACATCATGACATCATCTGCATTGCATATCATTTCTAACTATTTCAAGGACCTAGGGGATTTATCTTTGCTCTGTTGTTTTGTAGGGTATTATGGCTTCTAGAAAGACTATCCGAATCAACTTCATGGGTATTCCTTCTCAGCTCAAAGAATTGGTTTCAGAAATTCCCGACCATGCTCAGTTCATCAAAAGAATCTACTTGATTTCGTTATCTCCGGTTTTGAAGAAGATATGATGCATGTCTTATTTCAGTTCTTTGATCCGAAACACCATTGCTTTACATTCCTAGATTATCAGTTGGTTCCTATCTTGGAAGAGTTCTCTAAGCTACTTGGGATACCTGTTCTTGACCAAATGCCATTCACCGGTTTAGAAAAGGTTCCTAAGTACGAAGACATCGCATCCACCTTACATCTTAAGCGCTCAGACATTGAAGCCAATTGGGAAACCAGAAGTGGAGTTAAGGGTTTACTTTCCAAGTTCTTAATTAAGAAAGCCCGAGAATTCCTCAAAGTTATGAGTTTCCATGCATTCGAAGACATTGTGGCCTTGCTAATCTATGGTTTGGTTCTATTCCCTAACTCGGATCAATTCATAGATGTCAACGCCATCAAGTTGTTTCTTACCCGCAATCCAGTGCCTACTTTCCTTGGAGACATCCTACATTCTCTCCACACTCGTACTACCAAGAGACAAGGAACTCTCATGTGTTGTGTCCCGTTACTTTCCAGGTGGTTTATTTTGCACCTTCCTCCATCAGTTTTGAAGAATGAACAAAGGATGAAGTGGTCTCAAAGGTTAATGTCACTCTCTCATTCAGATATCCGTTGGAGTCTTTTCTCTCAAAAGGACTTCATATTCATTGAGCGTTGTGGAGAATTCCCTAATGTACCACTCCTTGGTATAAGAGGAGGTATTACTTACAACCCTTCTCTAGCTCTACGTCAGTTTGGTTTTGCTCGAAGAGATGGCCCACATGATATGCTTCTCCAAGATATTGTGTTCGACTACAATCACGATCTCCAGAATTACCGACGAAGGTTTATACACGCTTGGGGCATGGTAAAGAAGACTGATACCAAGACTTTGGGGAACCAAAACTCCATTCCTTGGGAACCTTACCTCAAATGGGTGCGAGCTCGAGCTCAAAACCTCATGATGCCATTCACGCCTGTTTTACCAGTAATTATGGAACCTGTTGCTATAGGTGACGTACCCTATACTGTTCTCCATCCCGACATGCCTACTGATTTTGAAGATTTGAAGAGATCCTGGATCCAGCTTAAAGAAGAAAGGGATACCTTTGAAGCTCAGTGTTATGCAAGTGAGAAGAAAGTGCTAGAGTTGACCAAGCTACTTCACTAGGAGCGAAACATCAACGCCTACATCGGCACCAAGAGGAAGCGCCCATGGGAGACTTAGAGCTTTAGGATTTTCTTTATTGTGTTGAACTATCCTTTGTACTTAAAAAAAAAAAAAAAAAGAGAATAATGAAAAGAGTACTAATAAATGTTTGTTCATTGCTTGTTTAACAAATTTAAATCTCTAAGGTCCTTGAAAACATTGCATTGCATTCGCATAAACATTGCATATCATAGCATAACATTGCATCACAGGTACATTGAAGATTGGTTTTCTCATTTGCTCGCTATTTATTTTAGCAGAAATGGCTCTTGAACAGTCTGTCAAAGATCTCCAGGCTCAGAATGCTCAATTTCAGCAGATGTTCACCAGCTTGGTCCAAGGCCAAGAAGATCTGAAGAAGCTCATCAACAGAAAGAAGAAGGTTGTTGGTCTTCTCAACATGGGCAGACTACAAAGGAGGTCCTAGAGTGGTTAGTCGAATTGAGCTCTCTGAAGGAAGTGTCAAGAAGGAGGACAAGCAAAGTAACAAGGGTGATGGTGAAGGCAGTCAGCCTGAACTTGAGAAGAACTATGATGGTGGCCAATACACTGATGAAGATGACAAGTACAAGCAGCTTGAAGACCGTTTGAATGCTGTGGAAAACCTGAAGAGGTCCGGGCTGAATTTTGATGACCTGAGTCTTGTCCCTGGTGTTGTGATTCCTCCCAAGTTCAAAGTTCCAACTTTTGCTAAGTATGACGGCATGTCTTGCCCTAAGCTGCATTTGAAGTCCTATGTCCAGAGGATCAATCCCACAGATGATGAGAAAGTTGTGGATGCACTATTTTCAAGAGAGTTTGTCCGAACCCAATTGGAATGGTATTATCGGCTAGAGAATGACCGTATCCGTACTTGGGTGACTTGGTGATGCTTTCTACAGAAGTATGAGTACAATCTTGAATTGACACCCACGCATGCAACTACAAAGCATGTCTATGGGTCGTGATGAGAAGTTCAAGGAGTATGCTCAGAAATGGAGAGACCTAGCAGGCAGAGTTCAACCACCCTTGTCCAATAGGGAGTTGGTTGATATGTTTATGGGAACACTGACAGGCCCATTCTTCAATCATCTGATTGGAAACTCTTCAGCCGGATTCACCGAGCTGATATTGACAGGCGAGCGCATTGAAGCTGGTATCAAGTGGGAAGATTCAGATAGAGACATCTTCAAATGCTGCGAAGAGATCTTTTGGTGGTAAGAAAGAAGCCAATGCTGTGTATGGTCAGAAAAGCCGAGCCAAGACCGACCGTGCTCAATCTGTGGGGCAGTTGTGATCTCCAATCCTACATCAGCACAACCTCAGTGAGACAAGCGCGTAACGCACGCAACAGGACAGGTTTACGAAGATCAACATGCCATTGTCGCAAGCCTTGCAACACATGTTGAAAGCGTGATTACCTTGAGGATCCTCCTCGAATGTCAACACCTCCTCTCGAAATACAATCCTAATGCTAAGTGTGCTTACCATTCCGGGACATAGCTTGATGATTGTTGGGCTCGAAGAACAAGATTCAAGATATGATTGAAGCTAAGATTGAGTTTGATCCTCTGTTGAGACTCGAATGTGATCGCGCCTATGCCTAACCATGACAAAGGTTCCAATCTTGTTGGTGGCGATACTTATGTTTTCAACATAGATGACTTGACCATTCCTCGATGATTATTAAGAAGAATTTGCTACAAGCCGGTGTCAACCGGGATGCCGGAGAATCGTTGGTGCCCATACACCTGATGGTTGTGCTTGGTTGAGAAGACGTGTTCGGTGCATGATGGACAACCGTGAGATACTATTCACGAAACCACCTGCGGTGTGTGATGAAATGTCTAAGTTGAAATTGACAATGCAACGAAACTGTACCATCATGTGGGATACCTTGGGAAGCCAAGTGGAAAGTATGATTACATGGTGAAGTACACTGTTCCTGAGAGCTACAAGATTCCTATTGAAGATGTTAAGGTAACCGGATGGGGGGTCGATTTCCCAGAAGACTAGACTATGTTGATGTTAACACAATAAGGATTTCCTCTGCTGATCCTGCGCCTAGAGTGGCACCCCTCATCATTATCTCTCCAAGGCCAGTTCCATATTCCTCTGACAAGGCTATCCCTTGGAATTATGGAGCTGATGTTTACTATCATGGCGTCAAGCAAGACCCTCTGACCATTGAAGATCTTGATTAAAGCTACCATTCCGACATTGACAACATCACCGGATCAAGTAAGGTGACCGAACCGAAGAGTATTCTCTCAATCTCTCCTCCAAAGACACCGCGACTCCACTCGCATTCCGCTATTCAACCCATTCCCCAAGCTAGAGGGAAAGAACCAGTGACTCATCCTGCTCAGCCAGAAGTACCAAAGGAAGTTACTGAAGACACCTCCAAACAAGAAATGGAGGAAATTCTAAAGATTATCAAGAAGAGTGACTACAATGTTGTGGAACAGTTGGGACAGACTCCGTCCAAGATATCCATGCTTGCTCTGCTCTTGTGCTCTGAGGCTCATGCTAATGCCTTGGTGAAGTTTCTGAAGAATGCTCACGTTCCTCAAGACACTACCACCGACCAGTTTGAAGTTTGTATTGCTAGCCTGGCTGCCAACAACGGCCTAGGCTTCTCGATCTTGATCGACTCCGCGAAAGAAACACAACAAAGCCTTGCACATCTCTGTTGAATGCAAGGGTACTACCTTATCTCATGTCTTGGTGGATACCGGTTCTGCTCTGAATATCCTACTGAAGACTGCTTTTGATCGACTTGATGTCGAAGGGTTGGTTCTGAGACCCAGTGACATTATTGTGAGAGCTTTTGATGGTTCTAAGCGAACAGTGCTTGGAGAGCTCACTCTGCCTGTCAAAGTCGGTTCCCAGACTTTTGATTCTACTTTCTTTGTCATGGACATCCGTCCAGCTTACTCTTGCCTACTTGGACGCCCTTGGATACATGGGGCAGGTGCTGTTACCTCTACCTTACATCAGAAGCTGAAGTACCCGATAAAAGGGAAGGTTGTCACAGTATGTGGTGAAGAAGAATATATGGTCAGTCATCTACAATCATTCCGATACCTCGAGGTGGAGGGTGAATTCTTCGAGACTCCCTGTCAAGCTTTTGAAACAATGCCCAGAGTCATGCTTGTTGACTCTCCTGTCGCTCCTGAGGTTGTTAAGACTCCGCCTAGGATGGCCTCACTGAAAGATGCTCAAGCTGCAGTTGAAGAAGGTAGTTCTATTTGGGGTCAGCTCCCTGATCTTCCTTTCAAATCCGACAAGACTGGTTTAGGCTTCACCATCAAGGGTCAGAAGATGATACGCCTGAACGTAGCCAACTTCCCTATCGCCAAAGTGGAATCCATGCTATAGAAGGCGACAACGACTTCGACATCGGCAAGTGGATCTTCCAACTCCAGATCATGGGCTCGATTGGAAGGCGAAGGCGTCATACCAATCTCCTTTAGTCGGGAGTAATTGCTCTTGTTTTGTTTTGCTTTTCGTATTTCTTTATGTTTGAACAATAAACTTTGAAAGCCTAGTGCCTTGCCGGGGCATCATGGCTCGTTGCGAGGTTATTATCTGTTGTTTGCGTTTTCATTCAATAAATTCGTTGGACTTTTGCATTCAATTGTTTGTTTTCTTTCTTTACTTTATCACCCTTCAAAAGCTATGTGTTTCTTACACACCACGTGATACTCTGAATCACTCCAAATCTAGTTAATAATGACTATGCTATTGCTAAATATGACTTCGATAATCCGATCTACCAAGCCGAAGATGAAAGTGAGGAAGATTGTGAAGTGCAGGAGAACTTGCCGACCTACAGAAGAAGGCGAGTTATACAGCCACGAAGAGCAAATTGAGGTTGTGAATTTGGAGTGTGACGAAGGCAGAAAAGAGATCAAGATAGGAGCGGGTCTTGAGCAGTGTTAAAGAAAGGTTGGTTCGGATGCTACGAGACTATATTGAGGTTTTGCTTGGTCATACGAAGACATGCGGTTTGGACATTGATATTGTGGTACACGATTGCCGACAAAGAAGGTTTTCTCCGTGAAACGAAGTTCGTCGCATCGTCACGAGATGTCGAGAAAATCAAAGCCGAAATTATGAAACAGTTCAACGCCGGTTTCTTAGATGTTACTTCCTATCCACAGTGGGTTGCAAATGTGGTTCCTGTGCCTAAGAAGGATGGTAAGGTACGAATGTGTGTGGATTACAGAGATCTGAACAAAGCGATTCCGAAAGACGATCTCCCACTTCCTCATATTGATGTTCTGGTTGACAACACCGCTCAGCATAAGGTTTTCTCCTTCATGGACGGTTTCTCCGGTTACAATCAAATCAAAATGGCTCCTGAAGACATGGAGAAGACTACTTTTGTTACACAGTGGGGCACTTTCGCTACAAGGTTATGCGTTCGGATGAAAACGGGCGCCACTTATCAGCGTGCTATGGTGACATTATTTCATGACATGATTCATCACGAGATAGAGGTCTACGTCGACGACATGATAGCTCGATCACGGGAAAGGAACATCTTGATCATTTCGGCTGATTTGCCAGGTTGAAGAAATGCAGGTTGAGACTCAATCTAACAAGTGCACTTTGGAGTCGAGATCCGGAAAACTCCTAGATTTGTTGTCGATGGAAAAGGTATTGAAGTTGATCCGCCAAGGTTAAAGCTATTCAGAGATGCCACTCCCGTCTTGAGAAGGAAGTCGGAGGTTTCTTGGGCGATTGATTACATTGCGATTCATTGCACACCTAGCGCTACTTGTGAGCCAATCTTTAAGTTCTTAAGAAAGATCAAGTAGTGGAAGGGCGATTGCGGATCGCTTTTGACAAAATCAAGGTACCTCTGAGATCCTCATCCTATCCCGCTTTGCCGAAGGAAGACCTCTTATCATGTACTGACGGTGTAGAGAATTCAATGGGGTGTGTGTTGGGGCAACATGGCGAGTGCAGTCGAAAAGAGCATGCAATATACTACCTTAGCAAAAGTTTGGTAGTGAAACAAGATACTCACGACTCGAGAAAACTTACAAGCGCTTTAACTTGGGCTTTCTGAAGCTAAGGATATATGTTGACTCACACTACCTTGTTGATTTCAAGATGGATCCGATAAAATACATATTTGAGAAACCAGCTCTCGGGAAGAATAGCAAGATGGCAAATGATCTTGACCGAATCGACATCGGTACACTTCTCGAGAAAGCGATCAAAGGAAGTGTAGTAGCCGATCATTTGGCTCATCGTCAATAGATGACTATCGGTCTATGCGGTTAATTTCAGATGAAGATGTTTTACTAGTCTGATTGTGAAGAACCGAGGCCGGACGAAGGACACGAACAAGGATCGATGGACCATGGTTTTTGATGGAGCCTCAAACACACTTGGCAATGGCATTGGCGCCATCATCCCACCTGAGGACATACTCCTTTTCCAGCGAGATTATGTTTCGGTTGCACGAACATGGCGAATATGAGCGTGCATCATGGGTATTAAAGCGCTATTGACTTAAGACAAGTTCTTGCAAGTGTATGGAGACTCGACTTTGGTGATCGAGTTAAGGCGAGTGGGATACGAAGCATCCAAATCTCATTCCGTATCGAGCATTTGAGTTTGATCCCTACTTGAAGAATTACTTTCGATCACATTCCACGAGAAGAGAATCGGTTGAGGGCATTGGCTACTATGTCATCTATGTTCAAGTCGGATGGGACAACGAGGCTCCCGGATCATCATTGAGAATTTGACGAACCGGTATATTGTTATGAGCTTGATCTGGAAGAAACCTTGGTACTACGGCGTGAAGAGGTATCTTGAGACTCGGGAATATCCCGAGGGCATCATTAATGATAAGAAGTTCATGAGAAGATTTGCATCAAATTCTTCCTCGACATGACATCTTATACAAAGCCAACCACGACTTGCTTACTCATTGTGTAGACGAGAAAGACAATACGTATCATGGAAGAGTTACGAAGCGCATTTGGTACCCATTCCGGTGGACATCGATGGCTAAGAAGATTTTAAGAGCAGGTTACTATTGGTCCACCATGGAAGGCGATTGTCACCTTACTCTCGATCTTGTCACAAATGCGGTTATATGCGATAAAGTACACGTACCTCCGGTACCTCTGAATGTTTTAGCTCCTTGGCCTTTTGCAATGTGGGGCATTGACATGATCGGAGAAATCAAGCCCACGCCAATGGACATCGTTTCATCCTTGTGGCAATTGACTATTTCACCAAGTGGGTAGAAGCGGCCTCGTTCGCATCATTACCAAGAATGTTGTGGCTCGATTCATCAAACATAATCTTATCATCGATATGGCACTCGAAAGGATTATCAGATAACGACTCCAATCTTAACAACAAGATGATCACGAACTCACAGCAGGTTCAAGATCAAGCATCACAACTCTTCTCCTTATCGGCCTAAGATGAATGGCGCGATTGAAGCAAACAGAACATTAAGAAGATCATACAAAAGATAGCGGTGACTTACAAGGATTGGCATGAGATGTTACCATTTGCTCTTCATGGTTATCGCTTTTCTGGTGCGAACATCAGCGGGACCCCTTCTCTCTTGTATGCGGTATGGGCGGTCCTACCCATCGAGGTTGATACCCTCAACGAGTCCTCCGGGCCGAGTTAGGCGAGGATGATTGGGTCGGACCGCCTTGACAGATTAGATTGATGAGAAGCGACTCGCATCCATTTGCCATGGACGGTTATCATAAGCGAATGATCGAGCATTTAACAAGAAGGTCAAGCCCGAGTCTACCATGTCGGTGATCTAGTAGTCAAGCATCATCCTTCCACAAGGTGATCCCGGGGCAAATGGACTCCCACCTATGAGGGACCATTTGTAGTCAAAGCAGTGTTTTCCGTGAACTATGATACTAGCACCATGGATGGTGAAGACTTCCACACCACATGAGCGGACATAGTCAAAAATACTACATGAAGAGACCGCTAGGTCGGCGAACCTAGGCAAAAATAAAGGCATCTGGCGAACCAAAGGGTTCGGGCAAAGTTAAGGATATATACAAAACATGTACACGGCAAGTCGAAAACACGAAAAGGCGGCTTGGGCAAAAAGGTATCGGTGGTGAGAAAGAAGGCGGTCTAGGCAAAAGTTAGGGATTTAAGCGTCACATGTCTCTTCGGATCACACCTTCGAGACTACTATCGGCATTCAAGATTCAAATGGCGAAGATCAGTCTCACTTTCTCTTCGGCAGCAAGAGATGAGATAGTTGAAATATATGAGTACTAGCATAGTTGGAACTTCGAGATTGTTTCCGCATAGCTTTTACCTTTCTTGTGTACAAACTACTTGGCCATACATACGCTTTCAAATCATATTCTTTCTCTTTACAATTTTGTTGTTGTCGTTTGCAATAAGTCCAACGTTTGTTTTGAATGACTATACGCATTTGACAATAAGAATCTAATCACAAACATACGAAAAATGGGCATACAAAAGTAGTTACTACGAGGCTTTAGGAATTGAGATGACGAAGGTCACCAAAACATTCCCCACGAGCATAATCCATGAGGTGTCACTCACTAAACCTCCCAGTAGAGTATATGTTAATCCACGGCGATGATTCCACTCATGAGAAATGTTACATCGATCTCCGGCGGTAACATTTCATCCCGGCTAAGATGTTTATCCCAGTGGATATCTCTCAACAATTCCCCTTTCTCCGAGCGGTATCCGGACTCGAGACTTGGTCGATAGTACAGGAGAAATCTACATCTCCTATTCCCCGGCGGAGATTCCAACGGATGACGGTCTCCAGCAACCATCAAATGCTCTCCGGTGAGATCACTTTCAGTATCCCGATGGGCGCCTCTAATTCTTCCCAACGGGATCTACATACAAGATCCCCAACAAATTGCCTCCCGGACTCTTCCGGTGGTTACATGTATGAGATCTCCACAAAGTTTCTCAATCTCTACTTTCCTCCAACAATATCTAGGCCCAGACTTGGTCGGATATGCATGGAGGAATCAGGATATCTTTCTTCTTCTTCAAGGGGGTTCTCACCTACCCAATCCCCAAGAGTCGAGAAATCCTCAGCGGAACATCCGCATCTTCTTCAAGATGGATATGTTTTGAAATACCACACATCTATCATTCATACATTACTCATAAAGTCATAATTCATGCATATGTCATTCATATACATTGTCATGCATCATACTTTGCATAAGACTAACAAATATTCTATCAAAGTTTCTGTTTTTCAGCAATTGAAAATTGACAATGGTCCAGGATTAAGCCCGATCGACGAAAACTATCGAAAGACCACTAGTTGTCCTCAGGTAGTGGTCGAGTTAAGCCCGAATCGTGGGAAAACTATACGAAAGACCACCCTAGTTGTCCTCCGACGATTGGTCGGGATTAAGCCCGAATCGGCGGAAAACTATCGAAAGACCACCTGGTTGTCCTCCGACAGTCGGGATTAAGCCGAGCCGGCGGAAAATTATCAGAAAGATCCTGGTTATCCTCCGATATGAGCAATGGATCAACACCGATACTGTGAGGAGCTATCCACATTCTTGCCAACTACTATTCCCCTCAGTAATCGACGAAGATCTATTATGAATCCTTCTTATTATCAGCAACTACGAGTGCAGCGTGACTCGGTTGCCTTGGATGGCATCTTAAGCCCATCTCCGACTACTTGTCAACATTTCTCCACTTTCGAATCTGCATATTTGGTTAAAAATCAATACAAACCAATAACTTCATTCAAAAATGAGCACGAAGTCTAACATACGACTCCTCGGATGGCATCTTAAGCCCGTCTCCTTTCCTTCAGAAGCATTGCGAGCTGGCGTCACTCCAGCATCGATCTTTCTAGATGGCATCTTAAGCCCATCCCGTCAATTCTCCTATCGACATTCTCGAGTCTAGCGTCGAATCATCCCCAGTAGTATCCACTTCTCCAATGGCATCTGTAAGCCCATTCCATCATCCACCAGCAGTGCAAATTTTGGGTGTATTCGGTGTTCAATCATCTTCTACCTTGGGTCACGAAGGCAGGCGTGTCAATCTAACCCTTCTAGTACAAGAAGATTAAGCAGGGGCAGCTGTCATACCCCAAAATTTGCCCTCCATCTCTCAAGATATTTCATACCCATTCAAAGATTCCTCGAGAGTTGATCGGACAAACTCTCTCCTAGACAATCAACCCAAACTAGGGTTTGGTATTTCTCGAGTCAAGATGGACTTCCAACATCTCCAATGGTCCTCATGCCTCCTCATATGCTTCAAAGATTCTCCATGTCAAGTTTCAAGCCTTAGTCAAGTTGCTCAGAAATTGCTCGGATGGTTGAAAATCGGTTGTATTGGACAAAAGTCAACATGGTCAACATACGGTCAAACTTCATTTTTTGGTCAACATCCTCATTTTGAAGTTACATTCATCATTTGATCAAGGGTTGATCATGATTCATCAAGAAAACTCAAGATTTGCTCAAAGTCAAACTTTCTAAATTAGGGTTTCAGGTGAAAAGTCAACCAAACTTTGGTGATCATAACTTCTTCATACTTTCTCAGAAATTTTCCACCACCTCATTTTTGAAGGAAATTCAATTCTCTACAACTTCATGTCTCACAAGAATGTTCAAAAATGCTTCATTTGAGAGGTATGGCTCAAAACATTACGGTCATTTTCAAAGTCAACAAAAGTCAACTTTTTGTTTTGAAGATATATTGAGCATGGAAACTCCAATTGAGATGAGACCAAAAGGTTGGTTAGAGGACTCTTAGATATTTTCAAAAGTCAAGAACACTCAAAAATGTGGAAAATTGAGCAAGATACACCATTCACAAGTTGGGCAATTTTGAAGGAATGCACAAGAGATACTTCTAAAAATCAATTTTTTGCAAATGGGCCTTTTTCTTCATCCAAACTTATTCCTCATACAATTAGGAATATCAAGCCCAATGCCACGAATTTTTATTTTATTTTATTTAATTTGAATTTATTCATTTAAATACAAATTAAATTAATAAAGTATAAAATCAAATTAATTGCAAAATTGATTTTATTCCTTCCTTGAGACCCAAGCAACTCACAAAGCCACCAAATTCGAAATTTGATCAATATGGCAAGATTGGATTGAAAATTAATCAAATTTTGAAAATTTGATTTTTACAAAAATCAAATTTGATTTGCATTGAATGTTGATTGATTCTCTTCCAAAACCATCCCAATCCATCCGATAAATGTATGATGCATACTATCGAAAAAGGAGAAAATTGGATGGAGAAACCTAACTAATTCAAAAGAATCCGTGACCTTCACAATTTGGTAGCCTTGGTTTTGGATCGTTTCGAGTTGATTCTAAGCATCAAACACATTCCTTGATACCTCTTTCGATCAGGACTCTTATATCATCCAAAACCATCAAGAATCGGGCAAATACAATTTGGTTTGTTCTTATTTTCCAAAATCAATTCATTTTATGCATTATTACACTTTTTGATTGTTTGTTCATGATCGAAGCATCAAGTTTGCAACTATACGGGTAGCCAATGCGTTTTGTGTTGGAGCAGAAAACACCATGGCTAGGGTTTTCGGGTTCGAATTAGGGTTTTCACTTGAAAAATTGGACCAAACTAAGCATACGGTGATCGAGGGGGTGAAAGCGAGTTGATACATGTATTCACATGCATTTATATTACTTGTGTGTGATTTTTGATTTAGCCGAGGACATAGCGTCGACCAAGGCCGGCGTGGGATTTTCAAATTTTGAAGCGAGAAGGCGAAGCTTGGCGTGATGCGGAGCATCGAGGCGACACTTTTTCTTCACTGCGCTCGGTTTCCAAACGGTGAAACACGTTGCTTTCGATTGGTCAAGGCAAGGGAACTCAAGTTTGAAAGCAAGGTCTCCATTTCGAATCACAGCAAGACCTATATTTTCTTCTTTACAAAACTCATATTTCCATATTTTTTTCTAATTATTTTTCCTTTTGCATTTATTTTAGAAAATGTTTATTTAATTTATAAAATTAAAAATATAATTTTGCATGCATATTTATTTTTATTCATAATTTAGCATTTAAATCAATTTTAATTAGTTTTAAATTATTAAATTGCATTCAAAAATCCCAAAAATTATTTTAGCATATTTATGTTATTTCCGGCATATCATATTTTTCTAATTAAAAATTTGCATTTTCTAACATTTTCTCTTATTCAATTTCATCATATTTTGATTTCTCTTATCGTTTCACAGTTATTCCTTGACGTTTCTTTACCGTTTTCATTTTTCCAATAATGTATTTTATGGGATGTAATAGTTTAAATTAGGTTTTATTTTCCATAAGTTTAAATTATGTATACGAAAGCCATGTAATAGCGTGGACATTTATCTTTCCGCATCTTTACATTCCGCATTTTAATTTCCGCACCCTATAAATTGCTAGTAATTAGGCGTTTGGTTAGACTAAAATCAACATAGCTCACTAATTTTCAAAGATAAAAATACGAATTTGACACACTTTTCACACACTGCCTTAGGGTAATTCTCTCTTTGCCTTGAATTCAAATGGTCAAGTCCCTCGAGCGTAGAGGTATCCTAGCACCGTTGCCTTCAAACAAATCATCATAGTCCCTTCGATACAAGATCATAAGACCCACGATGTCGCCTCGAATACATGATCTTGACCCTCGATTGTCCTCTGAAAAATGATGATAGTCCGAATGCTAGGATATTTCCTACAAGTTGCTTTCTATGACCATCCGATGTACCTTCGAAGTCCCTTACATCCAACGAATGGGTTACCTACCAACTAATGGTATGGATAGCGCTATTCTAAAGGCGTAAAACAACAGCGACCAATTCGAGTAGGTAATAAGACTTTTAGTTGCTTGCTCAATCAAAATACTTTTACACTTCACTTTTGTCAAAGTTCAAACTCTTTTAAAAAAAAAAACATTTTCGAACACTTTGTATACATTCCTACATGAATCATTACAAAGTCAAAGCGAAATGCCTTTTTCAAAACATTTTTTTGTCAAACACACAGAAAGCAATTTTTAAAGTGATCTAAGAGCAACTAAGAGCCGTAGATAACTACGGATGGAAAGGGTGCTAATACCTTCCCTTTTCATAACCATTCTCCCTCTCAGAATCTAACGAGGTCTTTACGTACTACCTTCCCTTAATTGGATAAAAATAAAAGTCGGTGGCGACTCTTGCTAACCGCACATTTGCGATACAAAAAGCTAAAAAGCCAGTTCACCGTATCACAGCTGGCAAGCAAAGATACTCCAAAAGGTCTCCAGTTTGAACCACACAGAGACCAGATGTGTTTTCTTTTTACAAACTTCAAACTTTTTCAAACTTTCTTATTTATTTAATATATCTCATGCATTTTAATTCTTTTCAATATTTTCTCTCATGCATTAAAAATCATCAAAAATATTTTTCCTTTTGCATTTATTTTCATAAAATACTTATTTAATTTATAAAATTAAAAAATATTATTTTGCATGCATATTTATTTTTATTCATAATTTATCATTTAAATCAATTTTAATTAGTTTTTAATTATTAAATTGCATCCAAAAATCCCAAAAAATTATTTTAGCATATTATATTATTCCAGCATGCCATATTTTCTCATCAAAATTTGCATTTTACTAACATTTCCTCTTATTCGATTTCATCGTATTTTCGATTTCTTATCTTTTCACTGGTTATCCGTTTGGGACGATTTTCTTTCTTTTTCTTTTTCCAATAATGTAATTGCTCATGGGATGTAATAGTTTTAATTAGGGCTTTTATTTTCCATGAAGTTTAAATTATGTATACGCCCCAAGCCATGTAATAGGACATTTACCTTTCACTTTTTACATTCCGCATTTACTTTCCGCACCCTATAAACCGCTAGTAATTAGGCGTGTGCCAGACTAAAATGAACATAGATCTCTTCAAAGATAACATATTTGAATTTGACACACTCTTTCACACTACGCACCCTTAGGGTAATTCTCTCTCGTTGCCTTGCGATTACAAATGGTCATGTCCTCCCTCAGCGTGGTAGAATTCATGCCGTTGCCTTCAAAACAAATCATCATAGTCCCTTGATACAAAGATCATAAGACCCACGATGTCGCCTCCGATACATGATCTTGGCCCTCGATTGTCGCCTCGAAAATGATGATAGTCCTTGAATGTGGGATACTTCCTACAATTGCCTTCTATGACCATCACGATGTCCCTTCGAGATGTCCTCTTACATCCAACAAATGAGTTACCTACCAACTAATGGTATGGATGGCTATTCTAAAGGACGATAAAACAACGAAACGACCAATTAGGTAGGTAAAGACTTTTAGTTGCTTGCTCAAATCAAATGCTTTTCACACCTCACACTTTGTCAAAGTTCAAACTCTTTCAAAACAAACATTTCCAACACTTTGTACATTCCTACATGAATCATTACAAAGTCAAAGAAATGCCTTTTCAAAACGTTTTTGTCAAACACACGGAAAGCACAATTTTAAAGTGATCTAGAGCAACTAAGGCCCGTAGATAACTACGGATGAAAGGTGCTAATACCTTCCCTTTCATTCTACCTTTTCGAATCTAACGAAGGTCTTTTTCGTACTTTTTACCTTCCCTTATGGATAAAAGAAAAGGGTGGCGACTCTTGCTATCCTTGTATTTGCTACAAAACCTACAAAGTCGGGTTCATGGTATTTGGGCGACTTTGAGAGACACCCTAAGAGAAATTGCCTTAGTTTTCTAAATCACCTTTATTGCTTTTGTTTGACTTGCTTGCCTTATCTTTAAGGGTTGCTTGGGTATTATATTTGTGGGGATCCTACACCGGATCCGGGTTTCCTTTTAGGTAAGTAGCATAAATCGTCATGACCGTTAGCGTATATCAAAGCGGTCAACATGATGGCTACGTTAGCGTGACACTTTGGATGTCACGATACTCTTCATTCCCAAGTTGAGGATAGTATTTGGCTTCTGCGTGGTGTCATCAAGCGCTAACTAAACTTTTAGAACCTTAATTGACCCATCTTGGCCATTAGAAGGTAGTGAGATGGCGGCTTTAGTGTAGACCGGGTTGGTTGATACTCGATGCTACGCTCATTTGATCGGACTTTTGGGATATTTTCGGTTGACCACTTGGCGATCGTATTGAAATAAACGCCTACGAGAAAGATCAATGATATGAGATTCCTAGAACCGGTTACTATTATAGGACGGGATGAACCAACTCAAACTTTTGGTGGGGTAATCACCTATACCTCTTGCAAGCCTTAAACCTAGGCTCATTGTGTGAATTGTTTGTGTGTGCCAAACATGACATCATGACATGATTTGCATTGCATATCATTTCTAACTATTTCAAGGACCTAAGGTTTATCTTTGCTTTCACTTTTGTGGGAATTATGGCTTCTAGAAAGACTATCGAATCAACTTCATGGGTATACCTTCTCATTTCAAAAATTGGTTTAGAAATTCCCGACCATGCTCGATTCATCAAAAGACATGGTTATCTACATGACTTGGTTATCTCGGTTTTGAAGAAGATATGATGCATGTCCTATTCCGTTCTTGATCCAAAACACCATTGCTTTACATTCCCAGTTATCGATTGGTTCCTACCTTGGAAGAGTTCTCTAAGGTACTTGGGATACCTATTCTTGACCAAATGCCATTCACCGGTTTGGAAAAGGTCCTTAGAAATGCGAAGACATTGCATGTTGCCACATCTTAAAGCTCAGGCGTTGAAGCCAATTGGGAAACCGGTGGAGTTAAGGGTTTACTTTCAAGTTCTTAATTAAGCCGAGAACTCCTCAAAGTTATGAGTTTCCATGCATTCGAAAGATTGTGGCCTTGCTAATCTATGGTTTGGTTATTTCCTTCGGATCAATTCATAGATGTCAACGCCATCAAGTTATTCCTTACCCGCAATCCAGTGCCTACTTTACTTGGAGACATCCTACATTCTCTCCACACTCGTAATACTAAAAGACAAGGAACTCTCATGTGTTGTGTACCGATACTTTCTAGGTGGTTTATTTCGCACCTTCCTCCATCAGTTTTAAAGAACGAGCAAAGATTGAAGTGGTCTCAAAGATTAATGTCACTCTCTCATTCAGACATCCGTTGGAGTCTTTTCTCTCAAAAAGACTTCACCTTCATCGAGCGTTGTGGAGAATTCCCTAATGTACCACTACTTGGTATAAGGGGTAGTACGCCTGACCTTCTCTAGCTCCGTGATTTGGTTTTGCTCGAAGATGGCACGCATGATATGCTTCTCCAAGATATTGTGTTCGACTATAATCACGATCTCCAAGACTGATACCAAGACTTTGGGGCACCAGAAATCCATTCCTTGGGAACCTTACCTCAAATGGGTGCGAGCTCGAGCTCAAAACCTCATGATGCCGTTCACGCTTTGTTTTACCGGTAATTATGGAACTCATTGCTATAGGTGGCGTACCCTATCTTGTTCTCCATCCGACATGCCTTTGATTTAAAGACTTGAAGAGATCACGGATTCAACTAAAGAAAAGGGATACATATGAAGCTCGGTGTTATGCAAGTGAGAAGAAAGTGCTAGAGTTGACCAAGCTACTTCGAGGCGGCATCAATGCCTATCTCGGCACCAGAGGAAGCGCCCATGGGAGACTTAGAGCTTTAGGATTTATATGTTTTCTTTTATTCGTTTGAACTATCTTTGTACTTAAAAGAAAAGAATAAAAGAGTACTAATAAATGTTTGCTCATTGCTTGTTTAACAAATTTAAATCTCTAAGGTCCTTGAAAACATTGCATTGCATCCGCATAAACATTGCATAGCATAACATTGCATCACGGTACATTGAAGATTGGTTTTCTCATTGCTCGCTATTTATTTTAGCGAAATGGCTCGATCTGTCAAGATCTCCGGGCTCGAATGCTCGGTTCAAGATGACTTGACTTGGTCCAACCAAGAAGATCTGACTCATCAACAGGGAAGAAGAAGGTTGGTCTTCTCAACATGGGCGGGGCCTACAAGGTGGCCCTAGAGTGGTTAGTCGAATTGAGCTCTCGAAGGAAGTGTCAAGAAGGAGGATGAGCAAAGTAACAAGGGGGATGGTGAAGGTAGTCGGCATGATCCACGAAAGACTATGATAATGGCCAATACTCGATGAAGATGACAAGTACAAACAACGACTTGAAGACCGTCCGAATCTTGTGGAAAACTGAAGATGTCCGGTGAATTTTGATGATCTGAGTCTTGTCCACAGTGTTGTGATTCCTCCCAAGTTCAAAGTTCCAACTTTTGCTAAGTATGATGGCATGTCTTGCCTAGTACGCATTTGAAATCCTATGTCGATCAATCCCACACCCGGTGAGAAGTTGTGGATGCACTATTTTCAAGAGAGTTTCCAGACACGGTTAGAGTGGTATTATCGGCTAGAGAAGCAGTATCCGTACTTGGAGTGATTTGGCGATGCTTTCTCTACGGTGATATGGTACAATCTTGAATTGACACCCACTCATGCAACTACAAAGCATGTTTATGGGTCGTGATGAGAAGTTCAGTATGCTTTCGAGAAATGGAGAGATCAGCAAGATTCAACCACCCTTGTCCAATAGGAGTTGGTTGATATGTTTATGGGGACAACGGCAGGCCATTCTTTAATCATCTAATGGAAATTCTTCACGGATTCAAGAGTATTGACAATGACGTATTGAAATTTGGTATCAAAGTGGAAAAATTCAAGTAGAGACATCTTCAAATGCTGAAGAGGTCTTTTGGTGGTAAGAAGAAGTTAATCCATGTATGGTCGGAAAAAGCGAGCCAAGACCGACCCTTTCAATACATGGGGGCGATTGTGATCTCCAATCCTACATCACACAACCTCGTTGAGACAGCGCGTGGCAGGCAGCCGCAGAGATGGTTACCAAGATCAACATGCCATTGTCATGAAGCCTTGCAACACATGTTGAGCGGGCTGATTACCTTGAGGGATCCTCCTCGAATGTCAACACTTCCTCTCAGGATACAATCCTAATTCTAAGTGTGCTTACCATTCTAATAGCCGGGACATAGTCTTGATGTTGTTGGGCTCCGAAGAACAAGATTCAGGATATGATTGAAGCTAAGCGATTGAGTTTGATCCTCTGTTGAGACTCAAGATGTGATCAGCTCCTATGCCTAATCATGACAGGGGTTCCAATGTTGTTAGTGAAGATACTTATGTCTTCAACATAGATGACTTAACCATTCCTCGATGATTGTTAAGAAGAATTTCTTTGCAAGCCGTGTCAATCGGGATGCCCAAAGAATTGTCGTTGGTGCCGTCCGCGCGATGGATGTGCTTGGTTGAAGGCGTGTTCGATGCATGATGGATAACAAGTGAGATACTATTTACGAAACCCAATATGCGGCGTGTGAAAGAAATGTCTAAGTTGAAGATTGACAATGTGAATGGCGCACCATCATATGGGATACCTTGGGACAGCCAGTGGAAAGTATGATTACATGGTGAAGTACCTTTGTTCTGAGAGCTACAAAATTCCTATTGAAGATGTTAAGGCGGCCGGATGGGTGACGATTTCCCGAAGACTCTTGATGTTAACACCATAAGGATTTCCTCTGCGATCCTGTGCCTAGGTGGCACCTCTCATTATTACTTCTCATACCGGTTCCATATTCCTCGACAAGGCTATCCTTGGAATTATGGGTGATGTTTACTATCATGGCGTCAAGCAGACCCTCGACCATTGAAGATCGACCATTGAAGCTACCATTCCGACATTGACATCACGGATCAAGTAAGGTGACCCGGCAGAAGAGTATTCTCTAAATCTCTCCTCCAAAGACACCGCGACTCCATTTCATGATCCGGCTATTCAACCAATTCCCAGCTAGAGGAAAGAACGGTGACTCATCACCTGCTCGACCGAAGTACCAAAGGAAGTTGTTGAACACCTCCAACAAGAAATGGAGGAGATTACGAAGATTATCAAGAAGAGTGACTACAATGTTGTGGAACAATTGGGACGAAACTCCAAATATCCATGCTTGCTCGCTCTTGTGCTAGGGCTCATGCTAATACAGGTGAAGTTTCAGAAGAATGCTCCGCGTCTGCAAGACACTACCAGCATCAATTGAAGTTTGTATTGCTAGCACGGTGACAACAACGGCCTGGGCTTCTCGATCTTGATTTGACTCTACGGAAGAAACACAACAAAGCCTTGCATCTCTGTTGAATGCAAGGTACACCTTATCTCATGTTTTGGTGGATACAGTTCTTTCTCGAATATTCTCCAGAAACCGCTTTTGATCGGCTTGATATCGAAGGGTTGATTAAAGACCAGTGACATAATTGTGAGAGCTTTTGATGGTTAGCGAGCGATGCTTGGAGAGCTCACTCACTGTTAAAGTCGGTTCATGACTTTTGACTCCACTTTCTTTGTCATGGACATCCGTCCGACTTACTCTTGCCTACTTGGGCGCCCGGATACATGGGGCAGGCTCATGACCTCTACCTTGCATCGGAGGAAATATCCGGTGAGGGAAGGTTGGTATGTGGTGAAGAAGAATATATGGTCGGTCATCTCTGATCATTCGATACCTCGAGGTGGAGGTGAATTCTTTGAGACTCCTGTCAAGCTTTTGAAACAATTCCCAGTCATGCTTGACTCTCACTGCCATCTGAAGTTGCACAAGTTCCGCCTAGGATGGCCTCGTTGAAAGATGCTCAAGCTACTGTTGAAGAGGGTAGTACTATTTGGGGTCAGGCTCACGATCTTCCTTTCAAGTATGACAAGGCGGTTTAGGCTTCACTATCAAGTCGGAAGATGATATGGTGAGCGTCTTGCCAACTTCCTTTCATATCGGCCAGTGGAATCCATGCTATAGAGGCAGCGACAACGACTTGACATTAGCAATGGATCTTAACTCCGGACCATGGGCTCGACAATTGAAGGCGAAGACATCATACCAATCTCCTTTAGGCGAAGTAATTGCTCTTGTTTTATTTTGCTTTTATTTCTTTATGTTTGAACAATAAACTCTAAAGCCTAGTGCCTTGGGGCATCATGGCTCGTTGTGAGGGTTATTATACATCATTTGCATATTTTCATTCAATAAAATCGTTGGACTTTTGCATTCAATTGTTGTTTGTTCTCTTTTACTTTATCACTTCAAAAGCTATGTGTTTCTTACACACCCACGTGATACACTGCGAAATCACTCCGAATCTAGTTGATAACAGCTATGCTATTGCTAAATATGACTTGATAATCCAATCTACCAAGCCGAAAGACGAAAGTGAGGAAGATTGTGAAGTGCCGGAGAACTTGTCTTGCTTTTCAACAGAAGAGCGATTCTCCACCGAAAACGAGTTGAGGTTGTGAATTTGGGTCTTGATGAAGGAAAAAGAGATCAAAGGAGGCGGGTCTTGAGAGCGTGTTAAAGAAAGATTGGTTGGATGCTACGAGACTATATTGAGGTTTTGCTTGGTCGTGCGAAGACATGCGAGGTTGGACATTGATATTGTAGTGCCGATTGCCAACAAAGGGGTTTTCCCGGTGAAACAAAGGTTATCGCATCGTCTTGAGATGTCGAGAGAAAATCAAAGCGAAGTTATGAAAGCATTCAACGCGGTTTCTTAAACATTACTTCTTATCACAGTGGGTTGAAAGCGTGGTACCCGTACCTAAGAAGGATGGCAAAGTTCGAATGTGTGTGGATTGAGATACGAACAAAGCAAGTCCGAAGGCGATTTCGCACTTCCTCATATTGATGTTACGGTTGACAACACCACTCAGCATAAGGTCTTCTCCTTTATGGATGGTTTCTCCGGTTACAATCAAATCAAAATGGCTCCTGAAGACATGGAAAAGACTATTTTCGTTACGCAGTGGGGCACTTTCTGCTATAAGGTTATGCCTTTGTTTGAAAACATGGCGCCACTTATCGATGCTATGGTTACGTTGTTTCATGACATGATTCATCACGAGATAGAGGTTTATGTCGACGACATGATAGCTCGGTCACAGACTGAAGAAGAACATCTTGATCATCTGCAGAAACCGTTTGACAGGTTGAAGAAGCAGAATGAGACTTAATCCTAACAAGTGCACTTTTGGGTCGGATCCGGAAAACTCCTAGGGTTTGTTGTCGATGGTAAAGGTATTGAGTTGATCCGTAAGGTTAAAGCTATTCAAGAGATGCCGGCTCCTCAAGAAGGAAGTCGAGGTTTCTTGGGCTTGAACTACATTGCAGTTCATTGCACACCTAGCACTCTGTGATCCATCTTCAAGTTACTTAAGAAAGATCAAGTGGTAGAATGGAATGGCGATTGTCGGATCGCTTTTGACAAAATCAAGGGTACCTTGAATCCTCCTATCACGATGCCGCTGTAGAGGAAGATCTCTTATCATGTACTTGACGGTGTTAGAGAACTCAATGGGGTGTGTGTTGGGGCAACATGGCCAGTGCAGTCGAAAAGAGCATGCAATATACTACCTTAGCAAAAGTTTACAGCGTGAAACAAGATACTCACGGCTCGAGAAAACTTGGCAACGGCTGCTTTCGCCCGACTAAGGCAGTATATGTTGACTCATACTAACTTTGATTTCAAGATGGATCCGATAAAATACATATTTGAAAACCAGCTCTCTCGGGAAGAATAGCAAGATGGAGATGATCTTGACCAGTATGACATCGGTACACTTCTCGAGCGATCAAAGGATGTAATGTAGGCGATCATTTGGCTCATCAAGCCGTAGATGACTATCGATCTACGGTTAATTTCAGACGAAGATGTTTTACTAGTCATGATTGTGAAGAACCGAGGACCAAACAAAGGACACGACAAGGATCCGATGGACCATGGTCTTTGATGGAGCCTCAAACGCGCTTGCAATGGCATTGGCGCCATTATCATCCTCTGACGGACATCGCCTTTCACGCCGACTTTGTTTGATTGCACTAACAACATGGCGAATCTGAGCGTGCATTATGGGTATTAAAGTGCTATTGACTTAAGAATCAAGTTCTTAGTGTATGGAGACTCGACTTTAGTGATCAGTCGATTAAGGGCAAGTGGGATACAGCATCGAATCTCATTCCTGTATCGAGAGCATGTTTGAGTTTGATCCCTACTTGAAGATCACTTTCATATTCCACGAGAAGAGAATCGGTTGGCGGGCGCATTGGCTACTATGTCATCTATGTTCAAGGTCGGATGGGACAATGAGGCCCCGGATCATCATTGAGAAGTTTGACGAACCGGCATATTATGAGCTTGATCGGAAGAAACCTTGGTACTTTGGCGTGAAAAGGTATCTTGAGACTCGGGAATATCCGCAGGGGCATCATCAATGATAAGAAGTTCATGAGAAGATTTGCATCCAAATTCTTCCTCGACCGACATCTTATACAAGCGACCACGACTTGTGCTTACTCATTTGTAGACCAAAAGCAATGATGCGTATCATGGAAGAGTTACGAAGGCATTTGGTACCCACTCGGTGGACATACAATGGCTAAGAAGATTTTGAGAATAGGTTACTATTGGTCCACCATGGTGATTGTCACCGCTACGCTCGATCTTGTCACAAATGCGGTTATGCGACAAAGTACGTACCTCCGGTACCTCTGATGTTCTATGACTCCTTGGCCTTTTGCAATGTGGGGCATTGACATGATCGGAGAAAAGCCCAGCTTCCAATGGACATCGTTTCATCCTTGTGGCAATTGACTATTTCACCAAGTGGGTAGAGGCAGCCTCGTTCGCATCTGTTACCAAGAATGTTGTGGCTCGTTTCATCAAGCAGAATCTTATCTGTCGATATGGCACTTCTGAAAGGATTATCACAGATAATGGCTCTAATCTCAACAACAAGATGATCCCGATCTACGCGCGATTCAAGATCAAGCATCACAACTCTTCTCCTTATCGGCCTAAGATGAATGGCGCAGTGGAAGCCGCCAACAAGAACATTAAAAAGATTATACAGAAGATGACAGTGACTTACAAAGATTGGAATGAGATGTTACCATTTGCTCTTCATGGTTATCGCACTCTGACACGGACATCGGCAACCCCACTTCTCTCGTATACGGTATGGGCCGTCCTACCAATTGAGGTTCGAGATACCCTCGACGAGAGTCCTCCGGGCCAGAGTTAAGCGAAGACGATTGGGTCGAGACCCGCTCGACGATTAATTTGATTGATGAGAAGCGACTGTCCATCGCCATGGACAGATCTATCAGGCGAATGAGGCATTCAACAAGAAGGTCAAGACAAGGTCTACCAAGTCGGTGATCTAGTAGTCAGCGCATCATTCTTCCAGGTGATCCTAGGGGCAAATGGACTCCCTACGAGGACCGTTTGTAGTCAAGGCAGTATTTTCGGCGGACTATGATACTTAGCACCATGGATGGTGAAGACTTCCCACACCATGAGCACGAGACATAGTCAAAAATACTACGCATAAAGAGACGCTGGTCGTGACCTAGGCAAAAATAAGGGCATCTGGCGAACCAAAAGGTTCGGGCAAAAGTTAAGGATATATGTAAAAATGTACACCCGGCAATTCGAAACACGAAAGGCGGCTTGGGAAAAAGGGTATCGATGGATTGAAAATCCGAAAAGCGGTCTAGGCAAAAGTTAGGGATTTAAGCGTACGACTATGTCTCGGCGAGATCACCCATCTGCAGACTACTATCAGCATTCAAGATTCAAATGGCGAAGATCGATTCACTCACTTTCTCTTGATAGAGGAGATGAGATAGTTGAAATATATGAGTACTAGCATAGTTGGAACTTAAAGATTGTTTCCGCATAGCTTTTACTTTTCTTGTGTACAAACTACTTGCATACATCGCCACATTTCAAATAAATACAAGTTTCTCTTTACAACTTTTCTTTGTTGTTGTTTATAAAGTCCATGTTTGCTTTGAATGATTATATGCATCGACAATAAAATCCATTCACAAACATAAAGAGAAGCGCGCAAAAGTAATTACTACGAGGCTCGAGGAATTGAGATGACGAAAGTCACCAATACACTCCCCACGAACGCAGATCCCCGCGGAGATGTCACTCACCACAAACCTCCTCCATAGTCGCATCGGTCCCAGGCGGTGATTCCATGAACTTGGGATTACACTCATCTTGACGGTAACATCTCATCCCGGTAGGTATTTATCCCGACAAGATATCTCTCAGTTCCTTTTCTCATAATGATATCCGGACTTGAAACTTGGTCGGATAGTGCCGGAGGAAACCTACATCCTTTGGTCCTTCTAACCGGTCTCGACAATTATCAAGTACTCTCCGGATTTACACAAAATCCCAGATAGAGTACCCCCGGACTCTCTCCAGTGAGGTCTACACCTGCAGTCCTCAACAATATCTAGGCTGAAACTTGGTCGGATAGTGCCGGAGAATCAAAACTATCTTTCTTCGGGGTTCTTCATCCTCAAGCAAGTCCCAATCTCGAGCGGAACTTCGCATCTTCAAGATGGATATGTTTTGAAATACCACAACATCTATCATTCATACATTACACATAAAAGTCATAATTTGTGCATATATCGTTCATACGCATTGTCATGCATCATACTTTGCATAAGACTAACAAATATTCTATCAAAGTTTCTCTTGTTTTCTCAAAGCAGTGAAAAACACTTACGTATAAGCGGGTCGAGGATTAAGACCGAATCTCGTGGAAAACTATCGAAAGACCGCCCAGTTGTCCTCCGGCAATTTGGTCGAGGATTAAGACCCGAATCTCGGGAAAACTATCGAAGACCGCCCTAGTTGTCCTCCGACGGTGGTCGGGATTAAGACCGAATCTCGTGGGAAAACTATCGAGCGACCGCCCTCGTTGTCCTCCGACAACGGATCCGGGATTAATACGAGCTGACGGAAACCTATCGAGCGATCACAAGTTATCCTCCAGATAGATGGTGGATCAATCAGATGCCTGTGGGAAGATATCCACATTTTGCCAACTACCTCCCTCAGTAATCGGCCGCGAAGATCTATTCGATTCCTTCTTATTATCAGCGGCGACTACAGTCTAGCGTGCGACTCGGTTGCCTCGGATGGCATCTTAAGCCCGTCTCCGACTACTTGTCAACATTTCTCCACTTCGAATCTGCATATTTGGTTAAAACCAATACAAACCAATAACTTCATTCAAAGATGGGCGCGAAGTCTAACATCGACTCCCTCGGATGGCATCTTAAGCCCATCTCATGCTCCTTCCTATCGAGAACATCTATAGAGCCTAGCGTCGGCTCACTCCCGACAACGATCTTTCCGGATGGCATCTTAAGCCCATCCCGTCAATTCTCCTATCAACAATCTCGGTCTAGCATCGACTCATTCCCGGCTAAGTCTACCTTCTCCAATGGCATATGTAAGCCCATTCCGCATCACCAGCAGTGCAAATTTTCGGTGTACTCGGTGTTCATCATCTTACCTCCGAGTCACGAAGGCGAGCATGCCAATCTAACCCTTCGGTGAAGATTGAGCAGGGCAGCTGTCATACCCCAAAATTTTCCCTCCATCTTCTCAAGACATTCCATACATCCATACTCGAGTTCCTCGAAGGTTGATCGGACAAACCCTCCAGACAATCAACCCAAACTAGGGTTTGGCATTCTCGACTCGGATGGACTTCTAACATCTTCAATGTTCATCATGCCTCCTCATATGCTTCAAATGTTCTCCATGTCAAGTTTCAAGCCTTACAAGTCAAGTTTCCTCGAACAATTGCTCGGATGGTTGAAAATCGGTTGTATTGGACAAAAAGTCAACTTTGGTCAACATGCAGTCAAACTTCATGATTTTTGGTCAACATCCTCATTTTGAAGTTACATCCATCATTTGATCAAGGGTTGATCATGATTCATCAAGAAAACTCAAGATTTGCTCAAAAGTCAAACTTTCTAAATTAGGGTTTCAGGTGAAAAGTCAATGAACTTTGGTGATCATAACTTCTTCATACTTTATCGAGAAATTTTCCACCAAAGCTCAATTCAATTCTCTACAACTTCATGTCTCACAAGAATGTTCAAAAAATGCTTCATTTGAGAGGTATGGATCAAAACATTACAGGTCCTTTTCAAAGTCAACAAAAAGTCAACATTTTGTTTTGAAGATATATTGAGAATGGAAACTCCAATTGAGATGAGACCAAAAGGGTTGTTTAGAGGACTCTTAGAGATTTCCAAAAAGTTCAAGAACACTCAAAAATGTGGAAAATTGAGCAAGATACACTATTAGGAAGTTGGGAAATTTTGACATGATTGCAAAGGACATTTGGTCAAAATGCAAAATTTTCCAATGGGCCTATAATCTTGATCCAAACTTGTTCATGACATTATTTGTGACCCATAAATTCTTGGCCATGACAATTTTCTATTTTATTAATTTATTTTTGAATTTTAAACCATTTAATTCAAAATTAAATTATATAAAATATGAAAATAAAGTATTTTTCAAAGGAATGATTTTATATCATGCTTGAGGTCCAAGATAGCCCAAAGCATACCAATTTCGTGATTGCTTGCACATGGAAGGAAAATCAAATTTTCAAGAAAATTTTATTTGATTTTAAAGAGAAAATTTTGCATTCAATATCAATCTTTTCTTTCTTTTGCCATCCCAAATCACTCTATAAATACCCGACATTGCACAACAAAGGACACAAAACCCTAGCTCAAAGCATAACCCTTATTTTGTCAAAATTTTTCAAAAAGTCAAAATCGTGTTTTAAAATCCAGACCACTGACCATCCAAAATCATTCCTTTGTGTTCCTAGGGTAAGTATGAGTAAGTACACATCATTGTTATAGATCAAAGACTGAATCGATGCATACATGATCATACATATTTCAAACTTTTGATTTTGCATTTATTATTACATGTTTCATTGATTCAATGCTTTCAATGTGTTCATGAGGTTCCATGGATGAGATAAGGCAATCGTTTGTGAGTTTGAGCGTTGGAATCACGTTTTGCCATACTTAGGGTTTCTAAATTGATGAGCTTGAACGGCATGCAGCGTTTTTATGGCCAGCATCACCATTGGACTCGGAAGGGTCGATTTGAGGATAGGGTCTCTCACCTTTTTGTTATCGTATTTTGCGGGATCGAGTCTCTCATGGAAGGCGGCCGGAGCTAGGGCTCGGCGGTTGACTCATCGAACCCGTGGCAAGCGTGGCACAATGGAGCTTTTGATTAGCTCGTTCGTTCACCACGGACCCCACGCGTCTTGACTCGGTTTGACTTAAACATCGATGCACGTATTCATTCATAAACCATTGTTTGGATTTCCATGACACCTAAGACACGTTGGCCTAGTGGTAAAGCGTTGTGATAAAGATACTCAAAGGTCTCGATTCGAACCACGAGGAGACCGGTTTGTTTTCTTTTACAAACTTCAAACTTTTTTATTTTCTTATTTATTTAATATATCTCATGCATTTTAATTCTTTTCAATATTTTCTCTCATGCATTAAAATCATCAAAATATTTTCCTTTTGCATTTATTTTCATAAAATACTTATTTAATTTATAAAATTAAAAATATTATTTTGCATGCATATTTATTTTTATTCATAATTTATCATTTAAATTTATTTTAATTAGTTTTTAATTATTAAATTGAATCCAAAAAATCCCAAAAAATTATTTTAGCATATTTATGTTATTTCCAGCATGCCATATTTTTCTCATCTAAAAATTTGCATTTTTACTATTTTCCTCTTATTCGATTTCATCGTATTTTAGATTTTCTTATCTTTTCACGGAGTTATCCGTTTGATTTTCTTCTTGTTTCTTTCCAATAATGTAATTGCTCATGGGATGTAATAGTTTTAATTAGGGCTTTTATTTTCCATGAAGTTTAAATTATGTATGAAAGCCATGTAATAGTAGGACATTTACCTTTCCTTTTTACATTCCGCATTTTACTTTCCGCTTATAATTGCTAGTAATTAGGCGTGTATGGCAAGACTAAAATTGAACATAGCTCACTCTAACTTCAAGATAACATATTTGAATTTGACACACTCTTTCACACGCACCTTAGGGTAATTCTCTCTCGTTGCCTTGCGATTACAAATGGTCATGTCCTCGAGCGTGAGGTATTCTAGCACGTTGCCTTCAAAACAAATCATCATCCCTTCGATACAAAGATCATAAGACCCATGATGTCACCTCCGAATACATGATCTTGACCTCGATTGTTAGCTACGAAAAATGATGATAGTCCGCTTGAATGTGCTAGGATACTTCCTGAGTTGCCTTCTATGACCATACGATGTCCCGAATGTCCCTCTTACATCCAACAAATAGAGTTACCTACCAACTAATGGTATGGATAGCGCTATTCTAAAGGAAGTAAAATAACACGAAAATGACCAATTACGGTAGGTAATAAGACTTTTAGTTGCTTGCTCAAATCAAATGCTTTCACACCTCACACTTTTGTCAAAGTTCAAACTCTTTTCAAAACAAAACATTTCCAAACACTTTGTATACATTGCTACATGAATCATTACAAGTCAAAGCGAAATGCCTTTTCAAAACATTTTTGTCAAACACCGAAAGCACAATTTTAAAGTGATCTAAGAGCAACTAAGAGCACATAGATAACTACGGATGAAAAGGGGTGCTAATACCTTCCCTTTTCATAACCCCTCTAGAATCTGAAGGGTTTTTGTACTTTTTACCTTCCTTAATGGATAAAAGAAAAGTCGGTGGCGACTCTTGCTATCCGCACATTGCGATACAAAAACCTCAAAGTCGGTTCACCGTGTTACAGTATATGGATTCATACACATTGTCATGCATCATGTCTGCATAAGACTAACGATATTCTATCAAGTTTCTTTTGTTTTTCCCAAGCGGTGATCACTTCCAACAAAGCGGTCCGGGATTAATACAGAAGCGAGACGGGAAACCCTATCCGACGACCATCCGGTTGTCCTCGACGGATCAAGATTAATACGACGGACGAGAAACCCTATCGACGATCACTGAGTTATCCTCGATAACGGGCATTGGATCAATACCCGGCCTTAGCGGGAAGCTATCCACATTTTGCCGACTATTATCCTCTTAGAGTAATCAAGATGAAATTTATTACGACTCTCTCTTATTATCATGACTCGAGTTTGGCGTCTGACTAGGTTTCCTCGGATGGCATCTGCCCATCTCAGGCCGTTTGTCAACATCTCTCCACTTAAGTCTCTGCATATTTGGTTAAAACCAATACAAACCAATAACCGTTCAAGACAAACATGAAGTTTAACGTCGACTCTCGGATGGCATCTTAAGTCTCGTGCTCCTTCACTACTCTCATTTCGCGTCACCGGCTCATTCCCATCATCGATCTTTCCAAATGGAATCTTAAGCCCATCTCAGAGCGATCCTCCTTTTATGGTGGCGTTCTTGAGTCTAGTGTCGACTTATTCCCCGGTAATCTCCACTTCTCCAATGGCATCATGGCCCATTCGCATCACCGGTCAGCAGTGATTTTCAAGTATATTCGGTGTTCAATCATCTTACCTCGGGTCCGGCGCACCAATCTCCTTCGATTACAATAAGATTGAGCAGGCGGTTGTCATACCCCAAAATTTTCCTTCCTATTCCTCAAGACATCCTATACATCCATACTCAGTTCCTCGAGGTTGATCGGACAAACCCTCTCTAGACAATCAACCCAAACTAGGGTTTGGAAATTTTCAGAAGAATGGACTTCAACATCTCAATGGTCATCATGCCTCCTCATATGCTTCACGGTTCCCCATGTCAAGTTTCAAGCCTTCAAGTCAAGTTTCCTCGACAATTGCTCGGATGGTTGTCAGGTTGTATTGGACAAAAAGTCAATTGTGGTCAACAAGCAGTCAAACTTCATGATTTTTGGTCAACATCCTCATTTGAAGTCAAATTCATCATTTGATCAAGGGTTGATCATGATTCATCAAGAAAACTCAAGATTTGCTCAAAATCTTTTTAGAATGAGCATAACTCATAACCATACTTTCTCAAAAAATTTCCACCACCTCTCACTTTTAAAGGAATTCAATTCGCTACAACTTCATTCTCACAGAAAGTTCAAAAATGCTTCATTTGGAAGGTATGGATCAAAACATTATAGGTCCTTTTCAAAGTCAACAAAAGTCAACTTTTGTAATGAAGTTTATTGAGAATGGAAACTCAAATTGAGATGAAACAAAAAGGTTGTTTATAGGACACCTAGAGCTTTCTAAAAAGTCCAAGAACACTTAAAAATGTGGAAAATTGAGTAAAATACACCTTGCACAAGTTGGGCATTTTTGGACAGTTGCACAAAGAGAAATGTTTGTCAAAATCCAGAATTTTGCAAATGGGCCTAGTTTTTCTTGGTTTAAACTTGTTCCTTATCTTATTTGGAACCTCCAAGCCCAATGCCACGAATTTTGTCTTTATTTTTCTATTTAATTTGGATTTTATTCATTTAAAAACAAATTAAATTAAAAAATAAGGTATAAAATTAAAATCAAATGCAAAGTGATTTTTTCTCTCATTCTTGAGGTCCAAGCAACTCATCAAAGCTGGAAAATTTCGAAATTTACATTGATTTGGCAAGAAATTGATGAAAATTAGATCAAAAGGAAGATTTGATTTCATACAAAATCAAATATTTTTTACATTGATAGATCAATATTTGCTCTTGAATTCAGCCCAAAATCCATCCATTATAAATATACAATGCATACAACATGAGAAAGAACAGAGAAATTGCTCAAAAGAACCCTAACACAAGTAAAAAAAAAACGTGGTATTCAAGGTATTGGCAGCCCTAGTTTGCTTCGATTCAGCCAATTCTAATCATTCAAACACGTTCCTTGAAGCCTCTTGAATCATTCCAGACCTCTACAACTCTCAAAAACATCAAGAGTTGAGAAAACACGATTTCGGTTTATTAACTTTTTCTCAAAATCGATTTCTATTATTCTTCCATATTTAACGTTTTTTGATTGTTTGTTCATATTCAGCATCGTGTTTGCAAGCTATCTGGGTAGCTTAATTGCATTTTAATGGCCTGAAACGAGAATCACCATTGTTAGGGATTTACGGTTGAATTGGGGTTTCTAAATCAGTAAAATTGGACAAAACCATATATACGTGTTCGAATGATGTTTCAATCGAACCATGGCTTTGTATTTCATTTATATTTCTTGTATTGGATTTTTGATATTTGCGGGGGCCTTAGCGTCGAGGCGAAATAGCGCAAGTGTTTAAAAATTCAAATGAAGACAGATGTTCTTGTGCGTGATTTGAATGCCGGGGAAGCGTTTTCATACAAAAGCGTTGTGTTCGACATTATGACACCAAGCGCTTTTGGCTCGATGGTAAGCAAGGAGGCGTGAGTTTTCACGAGAAGGTCACCGGTTCGATTCTGGCAAGACCATTCCTTTTTACTCTTTTGAAAACTAACTTATTTTTCTATTTTCTCTTAATATTTTTCATCTAATTTAATTTATCTTCAATATTTTTTATCATGCATCTAAAAATCACCAAAAATATTTCTTTTTTGCATTATTGTCAGAAAAATACTTATTTAATTTTTAATATTAAAATTAATATTTTTGCATGCATATTTTATTTAATTGTTAATTAATCATTAATTTGACTTTTAATTGTTTTTAAATTATCAAAACGATCCAGAAAATTACCAAAAAATTATCTTATCATATTATTGTCATTACTAACACAAAACTTTTTTCCCCATTCAAAATTCTTATTTTTACTAACGTTTTTCTTCTTATGCAAGTTTCTCGTAATTCCGATTATGTATCTGTTCACAGGTTGTAACGTTTCGGACGATTTTTCTTGCTTTTCTTTTCCAATGATGTAACTGCCTATGGGATGTAATAGTTTAATTCGGGCTTTTATTTTCCACACTCTTATTATATGCGCCCCAAAGCCATGTAATAGCGTAGGACTTTATCTTTCCGCACTTTACATTTCCGCAATTTACTTTCTGCACCCTATAAACTGCTAGTCATTAGGCGTGTATGGCAAGATAAAATTGGACATAGATCACTCATAATGCCAAGATAAAAATATCTGAATTGACACACTCTTTTCACACATGCCCAGGGTAATTCTCTTTCGTTGCCTTTACAAATACAAATGGTCAAGTCCCTCGAACGTAGAGGTATTCTAGCACCGTTGCCTTCAAAACAAATCATCATAGCCCCTTCGATACAAAGATCATAGACCCACGATGTCGCCTACTAATACATGATCTTGACCCTCGATTGTTGCCTACGAAAAATGATGCTAGTCCCTTCGAATGTGCTAGGATACTTCCTACAAGTTTCCTTTTATGACCATACGATGTCCCATCGAATGTCCCTTCCACATCCAACGAATAGGGTTACCTACCAACTAATGGTATGGATAGCGCTATTCTAAAGGAAAGTAAAATAACACAAAAACGACCAATTCTGAGTAGGTAATAAGACTTTTAGTTGCTTGCTCTATCAAATACTTTTCACCTCACTTTTTGTCAAAGTTCAAACTCTTTTAAAAAAACATTTCGAACACTTTGTATACATTCCTACATGAATCATTACAAAGTCAAAGCGAAATACCTTTTCAAAACATTTTTGTCAAACACACGAAAGCAATTTTAAAGTGATCTAAGACAACTACGAGCCGTAGATAACTCACGGATGGAAAGGGGTGCTAATACCTTCCCTTTTCATAACCTTGTCCCTTACTCGAGAATCTAACGAAGGTCTTTTACATACTTTTACCTTCCCTTAATTGGATAAAAAGAAAAGTCGGTGGCGACTCTTGCTATATCGCGATACAAAAATCTCAAAGTCGAGTTCACAGTATTACAGTACACTTCTGTAGAGACACCCTAAAGAGAGAATGCCTTAGGGATTTCTAGATCATTTCTTTAACTGCATTTGACTTGCTTTATCTTTAAGGGTTGCTTGGGCATTATATTTGTGGGATCCACACACGGATCGAGTTTGCTTTAGGTAGTAGCAATAGATCGTCGCGACCGTTGGGCGTATACCGAAGCGGTCAACATAATAGCTACGTTAGTGTGACACTTTGGATGTCTGATACTCTTCATTTCCAAGTTGAGTATAGTATTTGGCCTGCGGTGTCATCGACTAACTAAACTTTTAGAACCTAATTGACCCGTCTTGGCCATTAGAAGGTAGTGAGATGGTGGCTTTGGTCTTGAGACTAAGGTTGGTGATGCTCGATGCTACGCTCATTAAGATCAAACTTTTGGGATATTTTAGGTCCGACCACTTGGTAGTCGTATTGAAATAAGCCTACGAGAAAGATCAATGATATGAGATTCCTAGAACCCGGTTTTATTATGGGACGGGATGAACCAACTCAAACTTTTGGTGGGTAATCACCTATACCTCATGCAAGCCTTAAAACTAGGCTCATTGTGTGAATTGTTTGTGTGTGCTAAACATGACATCATGACATCATCGCATTACATATCATTTCTAACTATTTCAAGGACCTAGGGATTTATCTTTGCTACTGTTTTTGTAGGATTATGGCTTCTAGAAAGACTATCTGAATCAACTTCATGGGTATACTTCTAAGCTCGAAGAATTGGTTTAAATTCCCGATCATGCTTAGTTCATCAAAGACATGTTATTTGCTTGACTTGGTTATCTCGGGTTTTGAAGAAGATATGATGCATGTTATCTATTCCGATTCTTGATCGAAACACCATTGCTTTAGATTCCCAGTTATCGATTGGTTCCTACCTTGGAAGAGTTCTCTAAGCTACTTGGGATACCTATTCTTGACAAATGCCATTCACACATTTAGAAAAGGTTTCCTGATACTGAAGACGAC
>CM038793.1:111152584-111195702 GCA_021764765.1 Vicia sativa
ATACAATGGTCATGCCTCAAAATAGGAATACCATTAGCAAAAGTCCTTGGATTCAAATCATCACAAAGATCATAATCCCTCAATGATCCTCGATATTGCCTACGAATATATGATCTCGTCCCTTGGTTGTTTCCTACGAATAAGTTATGATTGTCTATACGAATTTGCTAAGGTATCCTTACATGTTGCCTTCAATGACCATAAGATGACCCTACACATGTCCCTTCACATCCAACGGATAAATTTACCTACCAACCAATGGTATGCATAGCGCTATCCTAAAGGAGAAAGAAACTAACAAGAAGGTCCTTTCTGAGTAGGTTATAAGAATCTAAATTGCTTGCTCCAATCTAATCAAAAAAATTCTTTTCACACCTCACACTCTTCTCAAAAATACTTACAAACAAACACTTTGTATACATTCCAACGAGAATCATTACAAAGTTTTACACTTTCAAAGAAACATTTCCAAACGCTTCGTATATACATTCTTGAGGACTAATACAAGAATCATTACGAAGTCAAAGCGAAATACTTTTCAAATATTTTTCAAAATGCTTTTCAAATCACACACACACAGAAAGCAAGTTTTCAAAAAGTGAGCTAAAGAAATTAAGAGCCTGTGGATAACTACGGATGGAAAAGGTTTTAATACTTTCCCTTTTCATAATTACATCCCAAACTCAGAATCCGAAAAAGGGTTTTCCTATTCTTTTCACCTTTCCTTTATTGGATAAAAGAAAAATAGGTGGCGACTCTTGCTATCCGCAACATTTACGATAAAACGCAAAACAAACAAGTCAGTTCTCCCACCGTGTTACAATGCCAATTCTACCACTAGTCGAACAATTTCCATTCTTGCCACTAGAGAAAATACTTTATACTAGTTGATTTCTTATCTTTGAAGAATACTCTAGCTACTAATCTTGATTTGGGTGTAGCTAACGACCCATCCGCATTGTGTTTCAACATGAACACCTACTTTACTTGATAGCCTTTGTATGTGCGGGAATTTGACTAACTCCCATGTGTTATTACTTTCGATTTCAGAACTCTTTGACTATAGCTAACTTTCACTATTTAATCTTCAAAGCTTTTTATGGTTTATTGTTCAACACTTGCAACTAAAGCAAATGAACTAATTTCTATCCGTGTCACTTCATCATCACCAATACTTTATAACTCAAGTCTCATGGAAGAGCTCTTGTTCGCTGAGGTCTATGGCTTGTGCTATCCACACCATCTTCAACTTCGACATTGACGGGAATGTCAAAAAATTCTTCGAATTCGATTGAAATATTAGCAATTTCTTCGACTTCATCAATTTCTTCATCGAATTCATAGCTCATCGATGGCTTATTAATTGAATCATTAGAATTCCAATCCCAGGAAATTTTTTCATCAATCACAATATCTCTACTCAACATAATCTTCTCATTAATTGGATTTAATAGCCTGTATGCACTAGTTTTATGATATCCTACCAGAATCATAGGTTCCCTTTTGCCATCAAGCTTCCTTCTTCTCGCATCAAGAAAATTCTTGTAACACATAAATCGAAACACCTTCAAATGACTTACTGGTGGTCGTTGCACACTCAAAACTTCTCCTGGAACCTTGTTCTTCAATATATTGGTAGGTACATGTTCCAGATTTATAAACTCAGTCGAAACAACTTCTCCCTATAAAAGTTTTGGAAAATTCTTCTGCTTCAACATGCATCTCGCCATATCCAATTTGGTTTTATTTCTTTTTCAGAATTCCATTATGTCGAGGCATATAAGGAGAAGTTACCTCATGATCGACACCATATTCTACAAAAATTTAAAAATCTTGGATGTATTCGCCACCTCCATTTGTTCCCTTAACTTTGATCCCTGTTATCACCGTTTTCAACAAGTATCTTAAATTTAAAGATTTTGAATACTTGATCCTTTCTCTTGATCACATATATCCACAACTTTCGACTGTACTCATTGATAAACGAAACAAAATATCGGTTTCCACCAACGGTGTGTGTTATACCCCAAAATTTGCCCTCCCCGCTTCTCAAGACATTTCACATATCCATACTCAAGGATTTCACAACTAACCAGACAAACCCTCTCCCGAGCAATCAACCCAAACTAGGGTTTTGCCATTCTCAAGTCAAGTTGACCAATGCTTCAAGTATTCATCATGCCCGATCATATGCTTCAAAGAATCACCATGTCAAATTTCAAGCCTTACAAGTCAAGTTTGCTCAATCAATCGCTAGATGGTTAAAATCAACCAGATGGACAAAAGTCAAATGTGGTCAATATATAGTCAAACTTCATCATTCTTGGTCAACACCAATATTTTGAAGTAATATTTATCATTTGATCAAGGGTTGATCATGATTCCTCAAGAAAAGTCAAAATTTGATCAAAAGTCAAAGTTTCTAAATTAGGTTTTTCGTACAAAGTCAACAAAACTTTGACCAAGCATAACTTTCACATACTTTATCGAAATTTTCCACAACAACTCATTTTGAAGAGAATTCAATTCTATAACTTCATGTCTCACAAGCTTGGGTAAAATGCTTCATTTGATGTTATGGATCAAAACATTATGTGTCCTTTTAAAAGTCAACAAAAGTCAACTTTGCAAAGTGTTCATGAGCATGGAAACTTCAATGAAGATGAAACCAAAAGGGCTGTTTAGAAGACATCTTGAGCTTCTAAAAGTCCAAGAACACCCAAAATGTTAAAATTGAGCAAGATACACATTGTGCAAGTTAAGCATTTTTGAGGTGCACAAAGAGAAATACTTGAGAAAATAAAACTTTTCCAAACGGGCCTAACTTTTCGATTCAAACATGTTCCTTATCGAATTGGAACCCAAGCCCAAGGCCATGTTTTTATCTTTTTCTTTTTATTTATTTTGATTTTTAATCATTTAAAACCAATTTAATTAAAATAAAAGATATAAAATCAAATTTTAAATGCAAGATGGATTTTCTCTCATCCTTAAGGTCCAAGCAAGCCAATTAACTGATTATTTCAAATAATTAAGATTGGAAAGTGATTTGATTGAAATTGGCTCAAAAGGAAATATTTGGTTTGATTCCAAATCAAATTATTTTTCATTGATTGGCATGATATTTCTTCACAATTCCTGACCTAATTCACTCTAGTATATATACTCAATGATTCCAAATGCCACAAGAACGAAATTTTGGCCTCAAGAACCCTAAACCAAGTTCAAAAAACCGTGTCCTTCAAGCAACATAGCAGCCATACTTTTGCTTCAATTCGCATAATTCCAAGCATTGCAATCAAGCTCGGAGGTCCTCTGAGTCGATCCAGATACTCGCAAGCCAGCCAAATCTCCAAAATCACGAAATCAAGAACACGGTTTGCACTTTCTTTTTCAAAATTGATTTTGATTATTCATGCATATTTAACCTATTTTGATTATTTGTTTATGTTTAGAATGATGTTTGCAAGCTATCCGGTGGTCCAATTTGATTTTAGATGCTTGAATACCGTGATTCCATTGTTAGGTTTTAAAGCTCTAATTGGGATCCATCGATTTAGGAAAATTGGCCAAAACTAGGGACATATTCGTGTTGAGGAGGTCAAACCGGATCGAACCATGGCTTTACCTTGAATTTATATTGCTTGTGTTGAATTTTGAAATTTGTAGTCTTATAGCTACAGATAATCAGAAGTTAAAAGCTATTGCTACGAACAAAACCGTAGCTAAAGGTTTGACAAATTCAAACGGGATGAAGATGTTCTTGTGCGTGTTTTGTTTGGCATCCGTGATCAACCTTATAATTATTTCATTCCATTATGCTAACAGCTAATCCACCCAGCTCAGATGGCAAGGCAGCGAGCGTGTTCACCCAGAGGGCCTTGTTTCGAACCCTGGCTCCTGCAAATATTTTTTAACAATTGTTCTAACTAACCTTTTTCATGTTTTCTTCATATTTTTTCCATTCAATTTAATTTCTTTTCAAATATTTTTCTAACACATTAAAAAATCACAAAATATTTTCTTTTTGCATTTAGGTCAGAAAAATGCTTATTTAATTTTTAGCATAAAAAATAATATTTTTGCAAGCATATTTTAATTAATTGTTAATTAGTCAAAAACTTAACTTTTAATTTTTTTCTATACTAAAATCAATCCAGAAAATTCCCAAAAAATATTTTCTTATCTAATTAGGTTTACTAACCCTTAAAACTTTTTCCTAACTCAAAAATATCTTTTAATAACATTATTTTCTCTTATTTATAATTCGATTCTTTTTTCCGATTATTGTAACTGTTTCCAGGTTGTAATAGTTTGGATTATTTTCTCGCATTTTCTTTTCCAATATTATGTAACTGCTCATGGGATGTAATAGTTTAATTAGGGCTTTTACTTTCCACACTCCTCAATTATGTAACTGCCCTAAAGCCATGTAATAGCGTAGGATTTACTTTCCGCACTTTATATTTCCACAATTTACTTTCCGCACCCATATAAACTGTTAGTAAATTAGGCGTGTATGGCAAGATAAAATCAACATAGTGTTAGCTGGCAATTTTGAATAAAGAATAATTAGATATCAAAGGGATATTTCGAATAAACAAAGAAATAGGGGTTGATATCAATGATGAATATTGGTTGAAATATAGAACCATTGTTCTAAAAGGACTCTTTGATTTCTAGTAATAAATGATGGACTTCGATCCTGCATTTTAGTGGTTAAATATAAAGAGTTCTTTTATGCAACGATAAGAATTGAGCGGTCCGAATAGTTATTTACTTAATTCGAATCAAAAGACAAGGAGTACTTTGGCGGTATGGGATTCAATTTCAAATAAGAGTGTCATTCTAAGAAGACACGGAAGTCAATGAACGTGAGAAACCCGTGATGCTTCGAACGTGGCATGTTTGTGTAGTCGCACTTTAGGTCAAAATACTAATTTATCGTGACTCAAATTATCGTGACTCAAGGGAAACGAGTTAGAAGACAAAATGTATGTATCGAACATCATGGTTCTTTATAATTTAAATCTAAGTCTTTTATATTTCTTTCACTTTTACGTTGCTTTTGCTCAGAATCTTCGCGATTTTTATGTTCTTGTTTTACTTGCTTTCAAACACATTTATCTCTTTAGAAACTCCATTTTTACTTTGTCCTTTCATTCAAACACTTAATATTTCCAAACTTTTATATTCTCGTAGACTCTTTATCTTCACGCTTCAAGTGTTAAAACATAAGTTTAATTCAAGTCTTTCCTTTATACATTTAGTCAGCATATTTCTATAGACAATCTTAGAGAGATCTCTTAAGAATCTTACATTCTACATTAACATACAATATAAATTTATCAAGATAATGGGTATGAACATAGAAATGAGTTATGACACATGTGTCCTATGATCAATCTAGTCGATCCTGTAAGTAACCAATAATAATCAATCAATTGAAGATCATTGTTTACTAGAAATCACTATAAACAAATTGGCACGCCCAGTGGGACTGTGTCATTATAGAAATTTTATCAAACCTATTAGAAAATTTTAGGATCTTCTGAATTTGGAGCGTGTTTCATTATATGAACCTTCGAAGCAGCAAAATAAAGAATAATAATCCACATATACCCAAAAGACAACGACTCAAAACAATGGTTAACACAACTAACCAAGATAGGGACAAAATCTCATGTGGGTCTGCAACAATTGTTTCAAGTTCGATTGATGCCTCCAATACCATCCATGTGGCAGCTCAATACGGTCCAAGTAAGTACATTAGAAATACCATCTAACATGTCATCAATGCAAACTATGCCACACATGGGAATCAACAGATTCGACTCTACTAGGCCTCCCAAGCCGAGCCTTGAGACCCATAAACCCTCCGATGGAATGCCAACTTCGCTTATGGCGGTGGTTACATAATGCATCAACTCGTCCCCACTCCAGGGTCCGGTTCAGAATGAACCATCCGGTACAAATTCTCGAATATAGAAACTACCGCTTTCACCCTTACAACTAATAGTCAAGCAATCAACAGCAATAGATGGATGATAGCAATCATGATATGGTAGGAATCTCATGAAAAATGAATGCCATTTTAACTCTAATCCGTAACATAAATAGAATCGAACTAAGAAAATGTAGCCAGATGGCTAGAATGCATTTCTTTGGTGCCCTGATGCTCGCAAGACGAGGCGTAACCTAGTGGTGATTCAAAATCAAGAACCCATTAATCGAATGATTCGAATTCTATACAAGTGGTCGAAGAGAGAAAATAGGGCAAGATTAAGGCACCAGAAGTTCAAGAAGTTCGGACGAACAACCTAGACCAATAATGATGGTGAATACGCACCAAAATGCGATCGAATTTGTTCATAGAGTTAGAAATGACAATTTAGTGGCAGAAAATAACCACCAATGATATCGATAATAATGGCCCATAATGGTTTAAATTCAGATTTAGAGGACAAATTACACATCCCTATTGTAGACTATGTTCGCAAAATGTAATTACCTAGGGTTGTAAAATCCCTAAATACTGGAGATACGAGTGAATCAATAAAGTTGGAACGATAGCAAGATATTTAATCAAGAGGTAGCAAATAATGAAAATCTTAGGATAAAATACTTCCAAGTTCTCTAACAAAGAACGCTTTTACTTGGTTCACTACCCTACCCCGGATCCGGTGGACGCCTTATTTAGAGTGACTTTCCATGAACAATTTTATATGTGGGTCACCTAAAATTAGCCTGAAAGAATTAACAAGCATTAAGAAAATTCACTGGAACCAATAGATTTATTATTTGAATAGGTTTCAAGAGTTCCTGAACACGAATTGGTCGAAATGGCTACTAGGGCCTAGATTATTCCATTCAAAAGAAATTGGATACAAGATCTTAGAGATATGGCCCAACTAGCAGATAGAGTTCATCGGGTCGAAAGATTAAAAGCTGAAAAGGCTAGGGCTAGTAAAAATAATAAGAAAGAGAGAATAGCCTACATAGAGGCTGAAGGGGAGAACATAGATGATTCTCAAGACCCTTACGATTTCGATCAGTTCAAAATAGATCTTGAAGAACTCAAGGAAGCACCCCTTATGCTTGCAACATCATCTACAATCCTAGAATCATCACCGAGTTCGAAAGGCCCAACGCGAAGAACAGGGTCAACCGGATGCAAGACAACCAACGTACAGAGCAAGTAAATGAGAGTCTGCCGAATTTGGGTCGTTGCCACAAGATTGAATAGAGTGTTTAATATATCCCGATGTGCAGCCGTATGATAGAGAAATGGTCAAGCGTTTGAGAGAATTCCGCTTGCATCAGGGGGGCACCAAGGTAGAATGCCTCAATCCTCGCTAAAATTGGCGTAACCATGCCAAGGAGGCCAGATAGCCCTTATCCTAGGGGAGCAAAGAGAGTTTCTTTCAAACTACCTGCAGAAATCCCCACGATGATGGTTGTAGGTGAAGGCGATAAGGAAAAGGAAGTGGTGAAGCTATGACCAAGGAGGCAGGATCGATGGCTTACGTGAAACAATTTAATTCAACAGAGGAAGAAATAAGACTGAGAATTACAAAGGTAAAAATCCAATGTCTCGCTCTTAGTGGCACAGACACCAGAGAAACAAAAAGGCTGAAAGGGATTCGAAGCCCATGGAGATAGGAGAATCTAGTACCAATAACCCATCATCAGTGACCCAGACTGGGGGCAAACCCCCAGTGTCAAGGAAGCTTTTTTCACCAAAGAAAGACATTGGAGAAAATCAGGAACAGATGGTGGCTGCAAACGAAGAGGACTTGATGACTGATGACTTCGAATCGGAGGGGGAATCCTTCTTTAATGCAAACTACAATGTAGTTTCGGTGTTTCCCTGTGAGTACAATCAGGATACAAAAGTTTACACTGGTGAGGAGACCGATGAGGACGAAATGGCCAGACACATGCCAGTGTGTTATTATGTGATAAACAATGGAGCGGTCGAGAAGCAAAACGCTTTCTTCGAGTAGCCAGATGAGGGAATGAAGAACCATCTAAAACCCTTGTTCATCCGGGCAAAGATAGAACAACATGGTGTGAACAAAGTTCTGGTGTATGGTGGAGCTACTGTTAATTTGATGCCCCGCTTCATGTTAAAAAGGATAGGCATGCACGATTTAGATGTTAGACCTCACAACATGGTACTTTCGAATTATGAAGGAAAGGTTGGAAAGACTTTGGGAGTAATACAAGTTAACTTAACAGTTGGTTCCCTCACAAGACCAACAATGTTTATGGTCATAGATGTGAAGGCAAACTACAATCTGTTGCTTGGTAGGGAATGGATTCATGGAATTGGCGCAGTGCCTTCTTTGATGCATCAAAGGTTGGTGTTGTGGAGAGACGATGGAATTATCAAAAACATAGAAGCACCAAAGTTACTATATGACAGAGATCAACAATGTGGACAAAAGAAACTTCGATCGAAATATGGCCAACATAGGGCCATGTCACCCACCTGAGGAATATTTCGAGCCCAATAAGAACGCTTACTATTCTTTAACCCTTCATCCCAATGGATTCCAATGGGATAGAGAAATCATGTGGGACGGGCAGGAGATTGAGGAAAATGGAGAAACTTCGACGATACGGCCAACTGGCTGGGGAAGCGAAGATTATTATGATCAACTGTTACTACAAAAGCTCGCCATCCGCTTAGAATAACGAAAGACGGCTCTCGAAGCCGAAATACAGAACATGGTTGTCGGAGCCATAGATAAAAAAAAAAACAAAAAGAAATAGCAAGTCCTGAGGGAAACTACTCACCCCCACCCTGTGATGGAAAACTTCGAACTAATAGATCAACGGCTAGATGCCATTTATGATCAAGAGCCCTTGGTTCGAAAAGGATCCAGAGTCAACAAGCGCTAAAATGCTGCACAAGATCCATTAGAGAAAGTTGATATTGGGATGGCGTCAAAAGAGTTACGTACATCAATGCGAAACTCACCCTAGTCTAAAAAGCAAGGTGATCGAAATGCTCAAACAAAATGAGATTGCTCACCGACTACGACGAAATGCCTGGTTTAAAGAGGGAACTAGTGGAACATAGGATTCCAATCAAGGATGGCAAGAAGCCCATCAAGTAGATGCCTAGACGATTCGCCCCAGCAATCCTCTCAAAAATAAAGGCAGAGGTAGAACGGCTCCTTCGATGCAAGTTTATCAGGACCACAAGGTACGTAGAATAGCTTGTTAACATAGTACCTGTTATTAAGAAAAATGGTTCTTTGCGAATTTGCATAGATTTTAGGGATTTGAATACAACAAACCCAAAAGATGAATATTCCATGCCCATAGCAGAAATGTTGATTGATTCTGCTGCAGGTTTCGAATACCTGAGTATGTTAGATGGATACTCTAGGTATAATCAGATTTTCATTGCTGAGGATGATGTTCCCAAAACTGCGTTTAGATGTCCAGGCGCCTTAGGCACTTATGAATGTGTAGTTATGCCCTTTGGACTAAAAAATGTTGGGGCAACATATCAGAGGGCAATGAACACCATTTTCCATGATTTCATTGAATCATTTATGCAGATTTACATAGATGACATAGTAGTCAAAAGAATGAGAAAACATGGTTTAAAAATGAATCCTCTTAAATGTGCTTTTGTGCAAGGGATTTCCTAGGCTTTGTGGTCCACAAGAAGGGATCGAAATTAACCTCGAACAAGACGGGCTATTATGGAGACAAAACTCCATCAACAAAGAGAGAATTGCAATCTTTATTAGGTAAAATCAACTTTTAAGGAGATTCATATCTAATCTGAGTGGGCGAACTCGACTTTCTCCACCTCCGCCTCAACCAAGGGAATTTCAATGGACGGCGCCCTATTTGATGCACCCTCCTATACTTGCACCTCCTTCTAAAGACAAGCCGATGAGACAGATATCTCTTCCTCCAATGTAACTATAGGTAGTATGGGCCCAAAATGATGATGGCGCCGAAAGAGCCATCTATTATATTATTAAGGTCCTAAATAAAGCGTAGATTAGGTATAGCAAGATAGAAAACTATGTCTCCTGTATTTCTCTTGTACAAAACTTAAATATTATATTAAACCAGTTGATGTTTACGTTTCATCTCACTTTGATGTTATTAAACATAAAGTTCAAAACCAATCATGCACAAGCAGGATTGGCAAATGGGCTTTAGCGCCAGTATAATTTAGTCTTTAAACCTTTAAAGGTTATGAAAGGGCAAGTAGTTTCAGATTTCATAGTGGATCACTTTGTGAGTGAGGGATTCACGTTAGATTATGTTGAGATCCACCCATGGAAATTATCCTTCGATGGGTCAACACATAAAAACGGAAGTTGGGTTGGAGTCCTTATAATTTCTCCTGAAGGAATTCCAACAAAATTCAAGTACAAGTTAGAAGGGCCTCCCTGTTCGAACAACGAAGCTGAGTATGAAGCATTGATTGCTGGACTTGAAGCTTTGTTGGAATTGGGGGCAACCAGAGTCGAAATAAGAGGAGACTCAGAGCTGGTCATCAAACAAATAACCAAAGAATACAAATGTATCAAAGAAAATTTGATCATGTACTTTGTTATTGCTAAAAGATTACTCAAGAAGTTTGAATATGTGGATATAAAACATATTCCCAAAATTGATAATCAGGAGGCAAATGATTTGGCTCAAATAGCCTCAGGGTATAAGACATTCAAAGAAAAACTCCAATACCTCATAGAAACAAGAGGTAGAATAATGGCTACCAAATTATTACCATTAGACTTAGAGAATTCGAAACTTGGCTATGCAAATCGTAAAGAATTCAAGTGTTAAGTATAGATACTTTGGCATACGATTGGCGAAGTCCTATAGTAAATTACTTGAAAGAACCTTCAGTAAGTACAGAAAAAGATCAAATATAGGCATTGTCTTATGTGTTAATAGGAATGAACTTTTAAGAAAACCCTGTAGGGATCTTACTCAAATGTTTAGAGAAAACGAAGCGTATTTAGCCTTGTCCAGTTGTGCAGGGGCGTGTAAGGGCACATCAAGTGCCACAAAATGAAATGGTTTCTATTTCGATATGGAATGTATTGGCCCAATATGCTCAAAGACCCATAGAATTTGCTAAAGGATGAAGAATGCCAAGTTCATGTAGGCATTCAAAGATGCTCTCGCAAGTGAGTTACATTCAATTGTTAAGCCTTGACTTTTAGAGGATGGGCATTGGATCTAATTGGTGAAATAAGACCAACATCATCCAAAGGATGTAAATATATCCTTGTGGGTATAAATTATTTTACAAAATGGGTCAAGTAATTCCTCTAGTGAATGTTGATCAAGAGGTTATTATGGAATTTATCCGGATGTAAATAATTTATGTGTCTGGAATACCGTAAAGTATCACAATAGATCAAGGTTCAATTTTCACAGGCAAAAATGCAAGAGTTTGCACAAGAAATGGATTTAAGTTACTCACGCCAACACCTTATTATGCTCAAGCAAATGGTCAAGTGGAAGCGCCAATAAAGTCATAATAGGTTGATAAAGAAACATGTAGGAGAAAGCTAAAGAATTGGCATAAAACTTTGGACCAAGCTTTATGGGCATGTCGAACATCTCCTAAAGAGGCAACAAATACTACTCCATTTCAACTTACATTTGGACACGACGTAGTGCTGCCAGTGGAAATACATTTACAGTCAGTTAGAATCCAAAGACAAAATGAGATACCAGCTGACCAATATTGGGAAATGATGATGCATGAATTAGTGGACGTGGATAAAGGTAGGCTACATGCTTTAGAAGTTATGAGAAGATAGAAAGAAAGAGTAGCTGAGCATACAACAAAAGAGTTAAAAGCAACTTGTTCTCAACCAATGATCCGTATGGAAAGTTATATTACCTATGGATAAAAATAGATTCTTAGGTAAATGGCCACCCCATCGAGGGACCCTTCGTGTTTTGAAAACGTTTCAATAATGCTTATGAAATAGAGGAATTAAGTAAGATAGAAGAATCTTGAAGGTAAATGGGAAATACTTAAAAGGTATAAGCCATGCTTGCAAGAGGTTCAATTACTAATAATTAAAGTACAAAAATAATAAAGTCAAAATGGTATTACATAAATGCCAAAATCGTTGTGTTCAAATTACAAAAGTACGTAGTAAATATCCTTAACAATAAAAAAGCATTAATAAAATACATTCGAAAATCAGAAAGGGGTGTCTCATTTCAGCTTAGCAAACTTGCTCTTGCATAAGTTGATCTTGCATTGGGTAGCATTTCTGACGCTTTCGAGCCCCTTGATCTCTTCGCTTATTCCTTCAGCTACTTCCATATGTTGAAGACTTTGTGTGACAAGATTTTCAAGCTCTTTGTCATCAACGGGCTTCAAGGCTGCCTGCTCATTTCGAGCACCCTCAATTTTCTTCTTGAGTTCTTCAATCTGGGATTCCCAAAACAAGATTGATCGAGCCAAAACATCATGCTTGTCTTTGGCCTGGATTTTAGCACGCTGCAACACTTCTGCTTCTTCAGAGAGTCTCGAAGTTTGGTCATAAGCTTTAGACAAAGCATCTTATTTTGTTCGAATCTTGGCATCAATATCATTTGCCCTAATATATTCGCCACTAACCTCATTAAGCAAGATTTGCAAATCATATATGGTTTCACCTACTTCAGATGGACAGATGCTGAGATCTATCTGAGAGAGCAACTATTTCATCGAAAAATAGGCTGCAGTGTCTTTTTTCAGAATAGTGAAAATATCAGCCTCAAGAATGGTTTTGTTGACTTGTTGGAGAAGTTGGTCGATGGAAGTAAGAGGGGCATTATCCTTCTTTTGGCTCGAATCTTCAGATTGATTTTTCCCAAAAGAAGAATCTCGTTGAGCTAGCATTAATTTGATGTATTTCAGGGGATTGCTTCTTTTCATTTCCTCTTTCTGCTCTTTAGTCAAAGAGGAAGGATCCTGGTTTCTTGTGGAAATGATTCCTGCAGAATAGAAATTCCACTTCTACTTGCATTACTTCATCGTTTTCCCATATGTGAAATAGCGGCTCGGTGTGTGTTTCGCTTTCTCTTCAGATTGGTCAAGAAAATTCACCCTTCCGGGAGAAGAGTCACTAGGAATTTCGATAATAGGAGTTTCAAACGCTATGTTTGGTTCGCCACTATAAGAGCTTTGTCGGAGGAGGTGACGTTGCTTGTTGGTCTAAAGCCACCAATGGAGTTGAAGTTGCTTGTTGATCCAAGACTTGATAGTCCTCAGGAGTAGCAGTAGGATGAACCTTGTTTCAAACGGCTTTGAAACCTTCGGTCGAGGAGAGGCCGCAGGTTTGAAGCTGGCCTTGAATGGTAGGAGGATCAGAAAGAGCAAAAGGAACGCTCTGCGCAGAAACAAGGGCTTAACATAAAGAAGGTCACATAGTCAATCTAAAAAAGCATTAAGTGAGATTTACCTTTTGTTCATCAGAAGTTGCATTGCTACCAATACGTTCTGAAATTACGTTCTTCGAAGACTGAGACTTCGAAGGTCCTTTGGATTTAGGTTTGGGAGAAGTTGCATGTATTTTGCTTCCAGAAGGATTGGCGAATTGAGAGCCTTCGCCAGATTTTTTGGTTTTCTTTTTCTTCTTTCGTTTAAGAGGAGAAACCTCTTCATCCTTTTCTGATTCGTTCTCAGAATGGACACCATCGCGTCTTTGTTTCTTAGGAGACTTGGGAGGTAATCCACTTGCCTGGAGAAATGGAAAGAATAATTGGTCAATTTAAAGGGTAATTTTGACAATAAGAAAGGAGTGAGTGAAGTATTACCTTTTTCTTTTCCTTTTTTGGGGAGTCATTTTCTTGTTCAGGAGGAGGATTTCCAGTTGTGATCATTGGCGCTTTCGAAGTAGAAGTTGAACCTGCCTTGGGAACAACTTTATCCTTCTTCAATTATTTTAGATCAATATCTGAAAAGAATATGAAACGGTCAAGTTTAAAACAAAGTTTAGAACAAATAAGGGAACTTCAAATTTCTTCGCCCCTTCGCCGTTTCGAGACGTGATAGACATGGCTGACAAGTCATAGCGAAGGTGCCCCCTGAAATTGTCTAAATCACATTTAGCCCACACTACCCTTTGGGCAGGTTTCTTGGCATCATTTTCATATCTATGAAGAATGTCCCTACAAACCAACCACCAGGGATATGGGGGAAAAAAGGCCAAAGCCAGCTCTAAAGTAGGTAGGTTTGGAAATTTGGTGGTTGATGTTTAGAAGCCCACCAATACCTATCTTCAGGTTTTACATAAGGATGAAATCGAATTTTTGAAATATTTCGAAATATTTTTGGAAGGCTTGAATTTCCTTGACATGAGTCAGTCTACCTTTTTTGACATGCTCCTGCACAAGGGAAAAAGCTGTCGTCAATTGTTGTTGAATTTGGATGGTGCTGAACATATCATTCGAGTAATAAGCCGTCCACCAAGTATAAAAATATTTTGTCATATAAAAGGAAGGAGTAAAGAAGAGTAGTGAAAAGTCAGCAAAGCCAGCATATTGCTTCTGTCGAGTTTCAATTTCCTTGAAGGAGTAGGGTGCCCCTGCTAGACATAGACCCTTTTCTTGTTAAAGAGAGGTTCAGGTAGGATTTGGCATAGTTCGAATTGACGGGCCACGAAATTGGGTTGATAAGCAAGGATGCACACTTGTCTCTTCACAGGCGTAATCCTAGAGATGATAAGCCTAGGGTTCAAAAAGGCACACCAAATGTCCCTGAGTACCTTTTCTTTGATGGCTTGTTCAAGGGGCATGGTAAACAAAGTTGGACCACAGTTTTGATTGGCGAAAGGGGCCATTGAAGGGTCGAACCTATGCCTCTTAGAGAAAATCATCATATAGTTTGAAATTCCTGGCAGCAGATACGTGATGTCACAAAGAATGTTATGACACAGTATCTGACACTCTGTTAACAATTCACATAGTAATTTAAACAGCAGTAAAGAACACAATCAATTGTTTACCCAATTCAGTGTGTAACTACACCTACATCTGGGGGCTACCAAGCCAGGGATGAAATTCACTATTAGCATTATTAATTCAGGAATAAACCAACCAGTTTATCTCCTTCACTTAAGACCTACCTGTAATACGGTGAACTGACTTTGAGATTTTTGTATCGCAAATGTGCGGATAGCAAGAGTTTCCACCCACTTTTCTTTTATCCAATTAAGAAAAGGTGAAAAGAACAGGAAAAGACCTTCGTTAGATTCTGAGTAAGGGAGAAGGTTATGAAAAGGGAAGGTATTAGCACCCCTTTCCATCCGTAGTTATCTACGGGCTCTTAGTTGCTCTTAGATCACTTTGAAAATGTGTTTTCGTGTGTTTGACAAAATGTTTTGAAAAGGCATTTCGCTTTGACTTTGTAATGATTCATGTAGGAATGTATACAAAGTGTTCTAAATGTTTCGCTTTGAAAAGAGTTTGAACTTTGACAAAAGTGTGTGGTGAAAAGTATTTTGATAGAGCAAGCAACTAAAAGTCTTAGTACCTACTTTAATGGTCATTTTCGTGTTGCTTTCATTTCCTTTATAATAGTCCTATCCATACCATTATTTGGTAGGTAACCTTATTCGTTGGATGTAAGAGGGACATTCGAAGGACATCGGATGGTCATAGAAGGCAACTTGAGGAAGTATCCTAGCATATTCAAGGACTATCATCATTTTTCGAGGTGACAATCGAGGGTCAAGATCATGTATTCGTAGGCTTACATCGTGGGTCTATGATCTTTGTATCGAAGGGACTATGATGATTTGTTTTGAAGGCAACGGTGCTAGAATACCTCTACGCTCGGAGGACTTGACCATTTAATCGAAAGGCAACGAGAGAATTACCCTAAGGGTGTGTGAAAGAGTGTGTCAAATTCAGATATGTGTTATCTTGAAATTATGAGTGATCTATGTCCAATTTTATCTTGTCATGCACGCCTAGTTACTAGCAGTTTATTGGGTGGAAAGTAAATCATGGAAATGTAAAGCGGAAAGATAAAGTCCTACGCTATTACATGGCTTTGGGCAGTTATATAATAAGAGTGCGGAAAATAAAAGCCCTAATTAAACTATTACATCCCATAGGCGCTACATAATTGAAAAAGAAAAGCAAGAAAAATCGTCCAAACGTTACAACCGAAATGATACATAATCGAAAAAGAGAAATTGCATAAGAAGAAAATGTTAGTAAAAGCATGATTTTGAATGAGGAAAAGGTTTTTGATTAGTAATGGCATTAATATGATAAGATAAATTTTTGGTAATTTTCGATCTTTGGTAATTTAAAAACAATTAAAAGTCATTTAAATGATTAATTAATAATTAAATAAAATATGCATGCAAAAATAATAATTTTAATGCTAAAATTAAATAAGTATTTTTCGATAATAATGCAAAAAGAAATATTTTGGTGATTTTTAGATGCATGATAAAAATATTGAAGATAAATTAAATCGATGAAAATATTAAAGAAAATAGAAAATAGAAAAATATTAGTTTTTCAAAGGAGCAAAATATATTGGTCTTGCCAGATTCGAATCGAGACCCTTGCTTCACACACACGCGCCATGACCAATCGAGCTAGAGCGTTCACGTGTTTAGAATTGAAACGAATTCGTTTTAAACGAAATTGCACCGGATATTCAAATCACGCAAGAACACCTTCTTCGCTTGAATTTTGAAAACTTAGCGGTGAGTTCGACGCTATGCCCCTGTAAATATCAAAAATCCAATACAAGCAATATAAATGAAATTCAAAGCCATGGTTCGATCTGCTTTTGTTCATTGATCATCCTGTAGCCTTGGTTTGGCCCAATTTTACGGTTTTAGGAAGCCTAAATCGAACCAGAAACCCTAACTATGGTGAATCACGTCGTGCCACGAAAATGCAATTGAACTATCCAAAACTTGCAAACTTTGTTCTAACACAAAACAAACATCAAAACATGTTAAAACGCATGAGAATTAAAAATCAATTTTGGAAAAATTTGACAAACCGAAATCGGATTGCTTGATTCTTGATGTTTTGAGGTTTGTAGGGTCCGGATCGATTCAAGAGGATTCAAGGAATGCAATGGAGTGCTTGGAATCAACTGAAACGATCTAAAACCAAGGCTGCAGGTTGCTTGAAAGGCACGGATTTTGGCTTTAGGTTAGGGTTCTTTTGAGCAATTTTTCTGTTCTTTTCATGTTGTATGCATTGTATATTTATAATGGATGGATTTTGGGCTGAATTGAAGAGCAAATATTGATCAATCAATGTAAAAAATATTTGATTTTGTATGAAATCAAATCTTCCTTTCTTGATCCAATTTCAATCAATTTCTTGCCAAGTCAATGCAAATTTCGAAATTTGCCAGCTTATATGAGTTGCTTGGATCTCAAGAATGAGAGAAAAATCAACTTTGCATTTAATTTTGATTTTATACCTTATTTTTTAATTTAATTTGTTTTTAAATGAATAAAATTCAAATTAAATAGAAAAATAAAGACAAAATTCGTGGCATTGGGCTTGGAGGTTCCAAATAAGATGAGGAACAAGTTTAAACCAAGAAACGTTAGGCCCATTTGCAAAATTTTGGATTTTGACAAGTATTTATCTTTGTGCACCTCTTCAAAATGCCCAACTTGTGCAAGGTGTATTTTGCTCATTTTCCATATTTTGAGTGTTCTTGGACTTTTAGAAAGCTCTAGGTATCCTCTAAACAACCTCTTTGGTTTCATCTCAATTGGAGTTTCCATGCTCAATAAACTTCAATACAAAAGTGGACTTTTGTTGACTTTGAAAAGGACTCGTAATGTTTTGATCCATACCTTCCAAATGAAGCATTTTTTGAACATTCTTGTGAGACATGAAGTTGTAGATAATTGAATTTCTTTCAAAATGAGAGGTGGTGGAAAATTTTCTAAGAAAGTATGAAGAAGTTATGCTCACCAAAGTTTAGTTGACTTTTCATTGAAAACCCTAATTTGAAAGTTTGACTTTTCAGAAAATCTTGAGTTTTCTTGATGAATCATGATCAACCCTTGATCAAATGATGAATGTGACTTCAAAATGAGGATGTTGACCAAAAATCAGGAAGTTTGACTGTATGTTGACCACATTTGACTTTTTGTCCAATATAACCGATTCAACCATCCGAGCAATTTTCCGAGGAAACTTGACTTGTGAGGCTTGAAACTTGATATGGAGAATCATTGAAGCATATGAGGAGGCATGATCATTGGAGATGCTGGAAATCCATCTTGATCGAGAATTGCCAAACCCTAGTTTGGGTTGATTGTCTAGAGAGGTTTGTCCGATCAACCCGAGGAACTTGAGTATGGATGCATGAAATGTTTTGAGAAGTAGGAGGGCAAATTTTGGGTATGACACTACCCAATGCAACTTCAATCTAAGTCCTACTTAGACCTGTGTCCTACTACTCCCCCAATCACAATAGTGATATCAACCTATGGATTAATTGAATTGTGAAGACACTCTTCAATAAACATACTGATTTTGCTTCAAAGCTTTAATCAAGAGACACAACATGCTTCAAAGCTTTGAGTGATAAAAACCCTTACAACCAAATCCTAGTCCAAGGCACTTATCAAATGATAATTTCTTGGCTCACAAGAGTAACTAGAATACACAAATTAATCACCCACTAAATCTTCAATACAAGAAAGGCGCAAAGAAGAGAATAGGGTTCTTTTCCTATTATAGAAGCAGAACAAGACTTCAGGGCTTCCATAATATTAGCTAGGTTAACTTAATTTAACCTAAAGACTTGGTCTTTTAACAAACCAATTTAGGGTTAAATAAGATTAACCACAGAGCCACGGAGCATGTGATCCAATGATATAATCCATAATAAAACACTCAACAAATCCTAAAAGTCTCAGAAAAGTGAATCACAAAAGATAAAGAATGTCACACGTAATGTCATAACATTGGTTATGACATCATTCTTCCGCAGATTTCTAGCAAAAAACTTCTCGTCGAGTTGTACCTATATTATTCTTCTTCTACATAATTTATCTTCAACTCGAATGTCATGACATCACCAAGACATTGACATATACTAGTTTTACCAAAAATTAAAGCCAACATAAAACACTTACAAACTCCCTTTGGCAAATTTTAAAACACTAAGCTATCGAGAACTAATGCAGAAATAAAATAACCAATTAAGCTAACTAAGCTAAATAACCGAGCCTAATAAAGATAAATTCATCCCACAATTTCCCATAAATTTCTCCCTTTAGCCACAAAGGCCAAAGGTGCCAGTACAAATTCCAAAATTCATTATATAAAAGTAATAGCAGAGTTGAATATTACACTCAGAATGAAATACAAAGTTCAAATCAAATAGAACCAAAAAACAATAGAAAAAAAACAAAACACAAGTAACAGCAGCACAAGTGATCAAAAATCAAGCACTTTCTCCTCAAGAAGCACTGGTACGTAGCATCTTCTAAACTACTATCAAGACCAGTCTTGTTCCTGATCAAGATCCTCATTCAAATCTAGCAGATCCCGCCTAGCCTTTTATCCTCAACCTCAATTTCTTTTTCTTTCTCCAAGGTAGAGATCATCCTCAAGACTATGCTTGCTTCAAGCTCCCTGCAAGTTGCTTTCAGCACAGCAATGACATCAGCCTTTTGAGAATTATCCTTGACATTTGATGTCTCAGCAGATGTCATGACAATGTCTGGGACATGTTTCCCCTGAAACAGCTTGTAGTGGAAACCAAGAGCAGGAGCTCTTTTACAAATAGAATCTCTGTCTACCAGGATGTCAGGGTATCGGTCTGTTATAATACCACACAAGAGGGAGGGAAAGGCTATTGGACCTTTGATAGCATAACTGTCTGTATGTTTTAAAGTTTGCTCAAAGATATAGGTGCCATAATCAAACTTTGTCTTTGTTCCAACAGCAAAAATAAATCTTCCTGGGCCAATGGAGATGGTGGACTTGTGATTTGTGGGAACCTAGTTGCTAAACCTATTCAGTGTAATAGCAAACTTGACACTTGCTAGCAGTCAACTTTCCTTCAATGGCCATTGTTTCACTTGCTTGAAGTGATGGTTTGGCATACTTGGTTATCTGTTCTTCAAGCTCAGTTGAGCATCATCTGATCTTCCCAAATATTTGTTGATTGCACTTGGAGAGAACTTCACTTTTCTTCCTCTCACAGACACACTTTTAAAATCTGCTGACCTTCCATCAGCACAGCCACTAGTCAGATTCACAATAAAATCCTTCACCAAAATATCATAACAATTTGAAACCTTAACCACATTTTTCATCAGGCCAGCTGCCTTGGTCAGATCCATAACTTCCTTGCATTCAAGGGCACTCCCGTTCAACTCCCTCTCCAAGGCAATTCTTTTCAGAAAAACATACTTCCACCTACTAGCATTCTTTAGATGGTGAAAGGAGATGTTATCAATAGCCACCTCAGGAACCTTAGGCAGTTTTCCAAGAGAGGGTTTCTTCCTAAGAGGAATGTCTGAGACATTCTCTTCAACATCAAAATCTGAATCCTCATTAGATTCTGAGGGTTCAGGAACCTTTCTCTTGATGATGGAGTTCTCTTTGGTCTGGAGATACCCCCAACAGATTTTATCCTTCCCTTCCCCTTGGAAGTTCCAGCCTTTTTGTCTTTTTCACACTTTTCTCCAGCCTTGCTTTCAGCCCTAGGAGTCTCATGAACAGCTTCAGCATCCCTCTCCTTGGAAGGACTTTGAGTAGCATTCTGCTTTTATTTTCTACTCATCATCCTCTTAGCTATGCTAGGGTTAACACTAGCAATAAGGTCATTGTTAGAGAATTCTTCATCAAGATCAATAACAGGAGGTTCAACAACATTTTCAGAGGTTTTCTCTGGAGATTTTTCCAGGCTGTCAGCAGCAGGTTTCTCATGAGATTCTTCAGGATTATTAGCAGAAGGTTTCTATGGAGACTTCTCCATGTTTTCCTCAACAGGATTCACATGAGACTTATCAGGGGTGTCATCAACAGGTTTCTCAGGGGATTTATCAGAAGTGTCATCAACAGGATTTTCAGGGAATTTCCTAACAATGTCATCAGATGTCTTGACATTCTGTGTGACATCTGGATCAGTTGCTAAATTAGGGCTAGCAGATTCTTGATTCAAGGGAACAGATACCTCAGGTACAGAGTGATTCTCATTCAGAATCCTAGTAACTAGTCTAGCTATGGCTTGATGAACATATCTAGAACCTTCCCTATTAGTTATCTCAGGAGGAACAGAGGAAGACGGTTCAGTAGTCTTACCAGATGGAGAGACTTGAGACCTTCTTGCATGTCTGGTACAAAGCTTCTTGACCCTCCAAGGATCAGTTGCCATGGCACGAAGAGGAGTAACTTCCAGAACCTCAGTCTCCATTGCGTTTGCCCTAGGTCCAGAATCAGTGGGAGAAGGAGAACTAGCTTCCTTTGATGATGAAGATGATGATGACATACTTTGTTGAGACATCTTGAGAGAATGAGAAATAATTGTGGAGTTTGAGATTTTCTATTGAGGAATGGAATGACATACCCAAATGGAAAAACTGGGATATAAATATGACTCTTCCTCTTCTTAAATTTTTCAAAAGAGAGAGGGAAATAATTAATTAGCCCAATCACAATTAAATTAAATAAAATGTCTCTTCCTTCCCTTGTTGTAAGCAATATTAATTGCTACAACTCTTCACATTGGCAAATACCCAACTTACCCCTTCAATTCTCAAACTGATTAGCATCAAGAGCTTTAGTAAAAATATCAGCCAGTTGAAGGCTACATGCTCCAACTTAATCACCTTCTCTTCCATAAGATCTCTGATAAAGTGATGTCTAATGTCAATATGCTTAGTCCTGTTGTGCTGTATAGGATTCTTGGAAATGTTAATAGCACTCAGGTTGTCACAGTATAATGTCATGACATCCTGTGTGACATTGTACTCAGTCAGCATCTGCTTCATCCAGATCATTTGAGAACAACTGCTACCAGCTGCTATGTATTCAGCTTCAGCAGTAGATAAAGACACACAATTTTGCTTCTTGCTGAACCAAGAAACAAGATTGTTTCCCAAAAAGAAGCATCCTCCAGAAGTGCTTTTTCTATCATCAGCACTACCAGCCCAATCAGCATCACAATAGCCTGATAGAATTGGTTCACATCCATGAGAATACAGCATACCATAATTGTAAGTTCCACTCACATACTTCAGAATTCTTTTCACCTGGTTGATGTGACTTACTTTAGGTTCAACCTGGTATCTTGCACACACTCCAACAGCAAAGGAAATGTCAGGTCTGCTAGCTGTTAAATACAGTAGACTTCCTATCATGCTTCTATGCAAGCTTTGATCTACATTTGTCCCACTTGTGTCTTTGGACAACTTTAGATGAGTAGGTGCAGGAGTCCTTTTATGACTGGCATTTTCCATCCCAAACTTCTTGACAATATTCTTTGCATACTTACTTTGAGAGAGGAAAGTTGAGTCTTCCATCTGTGTGTTGTAGTCCAAGAAAGTAGGTCAATTCTCCCATGAGGCTCATTTCAAATTCAGCTTGCATTTGGTTGGCAAAATGTCTCACCATTTTATCTGACATTCCTCCAAACACTATGTCATCAACATAAATTTGAGCTACCATTATCTTTCCTCCTTCATCCTTGACAAAGAGAGTTTTATCCAAACCTCCTTTCCTGTAACCTTTGTCAGTGAGGAACTTTGTCAACCTTTCATACCAAGCTCTAGGAGCTTGTTTCAGACCATATAGTGCTTTCCTCAATTTGTAAAGATGATCAGAAAGTTATGATCCACAAACTTTAGGTTGTTCTACATACTTCCTCATTTAAGTAGCCATTTAGGAAGACACTTTTCACATCCATCTAAAACAGCTAGAATTTCATGCAAGCAACCCTAGTAGTAATCTGATTGATTCCAGCCTGGCCACAGAGCAAAAGTCTCATCAAAATCAACCCTTCAACTTGAGTGTATCCTTGAGCAACAAGTCTTGCCTTATTCCTGGTGACAACCCCTTCTGCATCTGACTTGTTCTTGTAGATCCACTTTGTGCCAATGATGTTTGTTCCTTCTGGTCTAGGAACTAACTCCCACACTTCATGTTGTTTGAACTGGTTCAATTCATCTTCCATTGCTCCAATCCAATATTCATCACTCAAAGCCTCTTTAACATTCTTTGGTTCAATCTTAGACACAAAACAAGAGTTTGAGATGATTTCTCTAGATCTTGTAATGACTCCACTGTTAGGATCTCCTATGATGAGTTCCTTTGGATGATCTTTCTGAATTCTGATGGAAGGATCTTTGTTGGCTTCCTCTGGTTCATACTTTAGTGAAGTAGGGATAGGCACATCATCCTTATTAGACACTTGAGGTGATGTCTCAAACAATGTCTCAACATCATATGGGACATTTGTTTCCTCATGGTGATCATCAACTATGACATTTATAGACTCCATCATAAATTTGTTCCTAGAATTGAATACCCTATATGCTCTGCTGTTTGTAGAGTATCCTAGAAAAATTCCTTCATCACTTTTAGAGTCCATCTTTCTCCTTTGTTCACGATCTGTCACCATATAGCATTTGCTCCCAAACACATGGAAATACTTCACAATAGGTTTTCTTCCTTTCCATATTTCATAAAGGGTGGAGGATGTTCCCTTTCTCAAGGTGACCCTGTTGTGGACATAACAGGCTGTATTCATAGCTTCAGCCCAAAAATGAATAGGAAGCTTCTTGGCATGTATCATTGCTCTGGCAGATTCCTGTATAGTTCTGTTCTTCCTTTCCACAACTCCATTTTGTTGAGGAGTTATAGGTGAGGAGAACTCATGATTGATTCCTTCTGAGGAACAGAACTCATCAAACTTGCTATTCTCAAATTCCTTTCCATGATCACTTCTGATTCTGACAATGCATACTTCTTTTTCTCTTTGAAGTCTCCTGCATAATTCTTTAAAAACATCAAAAACATCAGATTTTTCCCTGATGAAGTTTATCCAGGTAAATCTGGAAAAATCATCCACAACAACATAAGCATATCTTTTTTCACAAAGGCTTTCAACCTGCATAGGACCCATCAGATCCATGTGCAAAAGTTCTAGAACCTTAGAGGTGGTCAGATGTCTTGACTTTGGATGTGATATTCTGGTTTGCTTTCCAACCTGACATTCACCACAAACTCTCCCTTCATCAATGTGAAGTCTTGGAATCCCTCTGACAGCCTCCATGGATATGATCTTTTTCATCCCTCTAAGATGTAAATGACCAAGTTTTTGGTGCCACAGTTTCACTTCCTTTTCTTCTTTGCCTGTAGTGCACACAGAAGAATAGTTAGTGTCCTCAGACTCCCATAGATAACAATTGTCCTTTGATTTGACTCCTCTCATAACAACTTCTTATTTTTCATTGGTTACAAGACATTCAGACTTGGTGAAGTTGACCTTGAATCCCATATCACATAGTTGACTGATGCTTATGAGATTGGCAGTCAATCCATTTACCAGCAACAATTCATTTAGGTTTGGAACTCCAGGGCAGTCCAAGTTTCCAAAACCTTTGATTTCTCCTTTAGCTCCATCTCCAAAAGTAACAAAACTAGTAGTATGAGGTTTGACATCATTCAGTAGGTTCTTGATTCCAGTCATATGCTTAGAGCATCCAATATCAAAGTACCAGTCTTCCTTGGTAGAAACTCTAAGGGAGGTGTGAGCTATCAAGGCTATAGTCTTCTTCTTGCACTGTTATATGGTACCTTGTTGGTCTTAGGCTTGACATAAGGGGTCTGATTAGGATATCCATATAGTCTGTAGCAAAATGGCTTTATGTGCCCAAACCTTCCACAATAATGACATCTCCATCTTTGAAACTTTTTCTTCATGTTTCTCTGATCTTGATGTTGAGCCCTATATTGTGACATCTGCTTTGACATTGGTTTATCAGATCTGTTCTTCTTCTTGTTATTAGCAAATTTCTTTGCAGCCACATATCCTGAACCAGACACATTTCCTGCCCTATATTGTGACATCTGCTTTGACATTGGTTTGCCAGGCCTGTTCTTCTTCTTGTCACCAGCAGATTTCTTTGCAGCCACATATCCTAGACCATGCATATTTCCTGCATTTTGTCCAGTCTGAAGGATTTCCTCCAACTTATCAGTTCCAGTTGTCAGCATCTTGACAGACTTAGTCATCTGATTAGGTTTGGAGTTCAACACTATAACTTCACTGTTGAGATGACTTATAGTAGCAGTTATCTGCCTTCTTCTCAGTCTCCAACTTCACAATTAGCTTTTTCTGTTTCTCATTTTGCTGACAGACTTCAACACTTCTGATACACAGCTTCTTGTAAGTGTCAGCAAGTTCTTCAAATGTCACTTCCTCATCACTAGTATCATTATCAGAGTTACAGACTCCAGATAGTGCAGTAACTAGTTTGGCAGATTCTTCTTCAGAATCACTTTCTGAGTCACCATCAGACCAAGTGACAGACATTCCTTTCTTTTGTTTCTTTAGAAAGGTAGGACATTCAGCTCTCGAATGTGCCCATATCCTTCACATCCATGGCACTGGATTCCTCTGCTTTGACTTCCCTTTTCTTCAGACTTGGATCTTCCGTTGGAGTCATAAGTTTTGCTGATGTCAGATGGGATGTTCTTGACATTGGACCTTGACTTTGGGTCAATTCTCTTGATGAGTTTGTTGAACTGCCTTCCAAGCATAGCTATTGCTTCAGATATCTTCTCTTCATCACCTTCCTTGCTTTCCTCTTCAGTATTGGATACAAGGGCTATGCTCTTGTTTTTCTTGTCAACATTTTCACTGATCCCCATCTCAAATGTCTGAAGTGATCCAATGAGTTCATCAACCTTCAAGTTGCAGATATCTTGAGCTTCTTCTATAGCAGTTACCTTCATTGCAAACCTTTTAGGTAAGGATTTGGGAATCTTTCGTACTAGCTTTTCTTCTGACATCTTTTCACCCAATGCTCCTGAGGTGTTGGCAATCTCCAAGATGTTCATGTGAAACACATGAATGGTTTCATCTTCCTTTATCTTCAGATTCTCAAATTTGGTAGTGAGCATCTGAAGTCTAGACATTTTCACCTTGGATGTACTATCATGAGTGGTTTTGAGAGTGTCCCAAACATCCTTGGCCAGATCACACTGATGTACTAGTTTGAAAATATTTATGTCAATTCCATTGAATAAGGCATGCAATGCTTTAGAGTTTCCCAGTGCTAGCTCTTCTCCTTCTTTTCTCCATTCTTCCTCAAGTTTCAGGCTAGTAGTCTCATCTTTCTCAAGTTTGGTGGGATGTTTCCATCCTCTGTCAGCAGCTCTCCAAGCCTTGTTATCAAGTGACTTTAAAAATGCAACCATACAAGGTTTCCAATAATCATAGTTAGATCCATCCAAAATAGGTGGTCTACTCCCAAATCCTCCTTCCTTGTCCATAACGCTAGAAAATAATATCCCTAGATCTCACCCAGAAATAACAGGCAAGGTGCCTGCTCTAATGCCAATTGAAATTTCTGGCAGCAGATACGTGATGTCACAGAGAATGTTATGACACAGTATCTGACACTCTGTTAACAATTCACACAGTAATTTAAATAGCAGTAAAGAACACAATCAATTGTTTACCCAGTTCAGTGTGTAACTACACCTACATCTGGGGGCTACCAAGCTGTTGTACCCCAAAATTTACCCTCCTTTTTCTCGCGTTCCTGACTTATAATTTGATTGCATAAACATACATGTAGTCGCATACATAGCATTCATCATAAGGAATATCAGATTCCAGGTATCCCGAATGGCACCCAAAAAAAAGGAGTTCATTTCTCAATAAAGTGGATTTCGGGTTTCAGCGCATTTTGAGAACTCCAGAAGGCGTATCTCTTACTCCCTGGAGTATTTTATGTTGATGCTTGATTTGTATTCCCCCCCTCATGTTTATCTACAACTTTCGTTTGGAAGTCAAGAACGGATTTTGTGAGGAAGGATCTTAAAAGGAGTCATTTTTCTCGGCATATCAAGTTGATTTTAGTGCTGAACCGTGTGTTTTGGCTCATTGAAAAGGCCTTATCTCTTAGCTGGAAGCTTGGAATTGAGCGGGACCGATTTCTAAAATTCCGTATCAAGGTCCTCTACAATTTCTATTTGCAACTCGAGAGCTAATTCCCCACCGATCGGTACCAGAATTTTAATCTCTGAGTTTGATTTTTGAGCTGAACCGAGCAATTTTCATCTGATTCGCGAGGTTCGAAAAATCATATCTCACTCGATTTTCATCGAAACGGGACGGGACCGGTGCCAAAAGTTCACAAATCTTGTTAGCTTCAAATGTCCCAGAGATTCGCATGTGCAAATTCCGATCAAAAGGTCCTCGTCGGAGGCGTTTTCCTCACAGAGCGGGAACGAAATTCTGCACGTGTCAGTGGTCCAAAATTGAGGCTGAAACTTCAAAAATTTCTATTTCCTTGACCGAGCATCGGATCAAGTCGGTATTTTGATTCTCACAAGCAAAATCGCATTTCAGACACTTTTCGTTTACATTCCGACTCCGAATTCCACACGGATTTGGCTGTTTTGCATTAATTACGAAAATTATTCGGATAATCACAATTAGCTTGTTGATTAAGGATCCAAAGCTATAAATAGATTTCCCTCTTCACAAATCACAACAACACATTCATTTGCTTAATTTCCCACTACCAAACACACTCAAATTCTAAAGCACAAAAACTCAAGAAAGTTCAAACTTCAATTTTCCCTCCAAGCAACCACCACAGGCCGCCACCGGACCACCGCGCGCCACCTGCTTCTTTCATAGAGCGCGCGCGCGCTAAGCGCGACCCCCGCCCGCGCTAAGCGCGATCTGCGAATTCTGGTTTTCTTCCATCGCAGCTCCTTCTACTTCAATCTAAGGGATCTTCTCGTCTTTCTATTCACATTTGACATGGAAGGAACGGTTTAATCTCGGTTTTCTCTCCAAGTTCAAGATTCAAGAGTTTCTTCTTCTTCTTCTCCAAATTCTCCATTGAATTTCAAGCTTTTCTTCAAGGATTCAAGCCTAATTTCGAAGATTATCCATATTTCCTCATTGATTTGGTATTTTCTTTGAAGAGCACAAGGAATTCCTCTTCAATTTGACTCCAACTTCAAGTACAAGTAAGTGTTAGGTTCAAATAATCACTTATTTTAAGCTGTTTTTGAACTTTCAGCTTTTCTTGAAATTGAACAATGAAATTGCATGCAAACTCAATGTAGATTCTAGGTCTTGAACTTGTACTCTTGGATTCCTTGATTTGAATTGGATTTTGCCGCCTTATTTGTGTCGGAATGTGAATTTTGCTTCATAGCATGCATATACACTTGTGCATTTGATTTCTCCTTGCATGTAAGACATGAACTCGTACACTTTTGCATCATCCATCGCATGCTCATGCATTGGTGAGTATCTAGCTTGATTCATGGTGATTTGAAGCATAACTTGCATTCAACATGTAGCTTCCAAAGCATTTGGATCATTATGTATATTGTGCATTATACGTAGTCCATGCATTTGCACTCCAAGTGTTTGTGTTAATGTTTCACTTAGGACTTGACATGATCGACCTCCATTGCACTCCTTGTAGCGGTTAATTCCTTGCATCCACACATGTTCATTCCTAGCATTGTACATGAGCATTGAAATTCCTTTTGCATTGCACTCCTAGCTTGTTCATGCATAACTTCACATGCGAGAACGTTAGAGTTGTTGATTTGCTTTCCATATATGTCCATGCACAACATTGCATACATGAACATGGAAATTGTTGATTCGTCATTTGCATTCCCTATATGTCCATGCATAACATTGCATACATGAGCATGGGAACTATTGATTCATCGCTCGCATTCCGCATGTATTCGTCCATAGCCTTGCACGAGCATCGGAATTGTCATTCCTCCTTTAGCATCCCGAGCATGTTCATGTCTTGACCCTTATTCATAAGCATCATAGCTATTTGTTTCCTTTGCTAGCACGCCGCACATGTTCATGCATAGCATCACGCATATGGGCATTGAAACCGTTGCGTCAACTTGCATTCCTATGCATGACTATGCGTAACATGGCATACATGAGCATTGGAATAAGTGTCAAACTGTATGGATCACTTTTTGGCATGAAAACATCACAAACAGGTGGTCTGGTGCAGAAAATAATTTTTCAGCAGGTTGCAGGTCGCACTTAGCGCCACCAGAGCGCGCTAAGCGCCAAACGTTCGACTTTTTGTCGACGACGCGCTTAGCGTATACCGCGCTAAGCGCGCCCTTCAGGTTTATGTTTTCTGATTTTTTTGATTCTGATGATGAACAGTAGTCCCCTTGGCTATGCTTGGCTACTGTTTGCACTCACTTTTATGCAGGGACACACGACGCATGCATATGCGGCTCGTTTTGTCGATATTCACACACTTTTCCTTTGCTTGCGTTTTGGGTCTAACTCCTTTCTGCAGTTTCTCATGTTCGATACCACGTATACGTCCTTGTACTTGCCTCTTGGGTCCAACTCCTTTCCAGTTTGCATACTTGTATACCCACGATACATCCGCTTGTTTGTTTTTTGGTCTAACTCTTCTTGCGGTGTTTTGCATTTGTACACCCACGTGCATTTCTATACTTGTTTTTGGGTCTAACTCCTTCTTGTGTGTTTTGTGTTTGTACACCCACGTGTACATCCTTTTGTTTGCTTTTTGGGTCTAACTCCCTTCTTGCAGACATTGTTGCTTCACATGCGCACAAGCGCGCATCCTCTTTGCTTTGATGCCTCGAGCTATTCTCACCGGTTTACTCTTATTGCATGGTTGCAGTACTTGAAGTTTTCCGGGGCATTTCATTAGCTTGCGTGCTCTTCGGATACTATATTCGTTCGGTACTTGTTACACTGTTTATTGCATTCTCTTACAGCTTTCCTAGATATCATGAGAAGTAGGGCTTTACAGCTTTCTTTTGCCATGAGAAGTAGGAATAGAGATGCATGATGGGGCTTCCTGCTGGAGCATGTTCAGAACCCTCTGGTTTATTTAAAGACCTTAGGAAATTCTACTTGTGATCTCTGCATATTTGCTTGTTTGTTTCGCAGTTCCCTTGGTTAGGTTTGGTCTCTAGCCTAGACTTTAGGATTCACATCCTTTGCATGTTAACATAGGTAGAGATTCCCTCATCTTCAATCATCGGGCTAACCTTTTGCTTTGCTAGTTTCTTTTTGCATGTTGCATTGTGAATAAAACCAAAACTTGCTTTTCCTTTCAAATTCAAAACACTATTAATGGTTTAAACTCCTTTCTCAAGGTAAAAACAACCAACCAACACAATCTGCCTTTGCGCTCTTTCTTCTTTTGTGTTTAAAACCTTTTTCACAAGTAAAAAAACACAAAACACACAAAACAAGTGAGCCGAACTACGGCGCTTTGACTTTCCCATTGCACGCGGGAATAAGTAGGCATCTTGTCACGGGGCTCGATCGAGCAAACTTTGTAAATACTTCCTTCTTTTCCCCGTGGTTTCTTATTTTCTCTTTTCTTTTGCATGCATGATTAGCGATTAAGCATAGATATAACACACCCTTTAGCTAGAAATAGAAAGTGGATACCAGAGTACTACGGAGTGTGGGTGCTAATCCTTCTCGCGAACTAACTCCCTTACCTAGATTCTCTCGATTTTACGGTTATAGGACCGTGATTTCTCCCCTCAGGTTTACTCTATGTTTTCCTTTCTCCCTCGCGAGATAAAAGACGTTCGATGGCGACTCGATTTGATAACCCGCCATCATCCGGTCGGAGGTTCCACGTGTTTTCAGCGACTACCGATCGTAGATGGCTGCTGGTCCGATCAGGAGTTGATCCTAGCTTTCTCTTTCATGCTTATTGGGTGTTTATTTGCTTTATCGCTTTATCATCCTTTGTATGCTTTGCATTGCATTCTATGTGGCATATTTACCGCTTTCATATATCCTGTATCTGGACTGCTGTTGTGCTGGTTTCATCTCTTGATCTGGGTGGGTGTTACTTGAGGTAAAAGGCCAACTACCCCGGCCAGTGACATATAGGTTAGATGGATGTCCATGTCGAATCCCGCATCCCATGGTGCGTGTGGGGAGGCATGGAGTACCGAATTCAGACGAGATTCGATTAACGTGTTGCCTCCCTACACCCTGTGTAGACACAAGTACTGGATAAAGGATCATCAACTCTGACTATCATTAGGGACATCCTGTTGAGTCTAGAATCACCCGTGAGTTCATGGGATATCATTACTACAGGTGCTGTTGGTGACTATTGGTGACTTGTTACTGTCGGTGACTCTGTTATTGATGGTGACTTGGTATTTTCTGGTATTCTCTGGTATTTTCTGTGGGACTCCAATTTGATGCCGGACCTTTGAACCTGTCACATTCAGATCCAGTTCTATGTGGTATCTTGGTTGCGTGACAAGTTTCAGACTTTGTGATACGTATTTGAGAGTCCAATACAACAGTGGTTCCGATGAACAGGATACATGATTCAAAAACATTGCATTCATGAAAATTTTTAATTTTTGCATATTTTAACATGCATATTTGTTATTTCCAGGATTTCTTATCTTTGAGTCTAGATGTCGAGTTGTTTTGGAAGATGGATATTGAAAAGAAGAACAATCAGAGACGTCATCCAGTGTACAAATTTCCCACTCCTGCTCTTGAGAATCTCCTCTTGCTTGCTAACAAGTCTCCACCTGAGAATGTTCTCACATTTACCCGGGATTATGGAAGGATTCTGACGTGGTTGAAAGCTCCTTTGACCGATTATCAGAGGGATGGGCTCCAGGCCCTTTTCCAGTTCTATGACCGAGAATTGAGGTGCTTTGTATTCCCGGATTATTTGCTGATGCCCACATTGGAAGAGTATTCCAGTATCCTCGACATTCCTATCCTGCATCAAGTACCTTTTCATGCTTCCGTGGAGAGACCTACTAATGATCAAATCGCCAAAGCTCTTCATTTGCGAAAATCTGTGGTATCCACCAATGTCGCAAGCAAGGGTGTCGTGAAAGGCTTTCATTTGGGTTTTCTTCTTCGGGAGGGTAATGCCAAAGTTGTCAAGGAGGATTGGAAGGGTTTCAATGCCATTCTAGCCTGCTGTACCTATGGGATGTGCTTGTTCCCGAATGAGCCCAAATTTGTTGACATGAACGCCATCTCTATTTTCATCCAACGGAATCCTGTTCTGACTTTGCTAGGGGATGTTTATCATTCCCTTCACTCCAGAAGCTTCAAAGGCAAGGGTGGAGTTGTAAATTGCTGTGCGCCATTGTTATACCATTGGTTTCAGGGTTTTCTTCCCCGAAACGGTGCTTTTGTTGACACTCGACACACCATGAGGTGGATTCCTAGATTGATGGGTCTCACATCTCACGATATTAATTGGAGTCGACGTGAGATGTCCAAGACCGAGTGTGAGAAGATTATCATCCGTTGCGGAGACTTTCCTAATGTCCCTCTCATGGGCATAAGGGGAGGTATCAATTACAATCCAACTCTTGCTGTGAGACAGTTGGGCTATGCTTTGGTTGGACCTCCTGATGCGAGTTTTGTGCGGGAAACTCTATATTATGATGTGCCTGATGTTGCCGGTATGATGGCTAGAGCTATTCAAGCATGGAAAAGCATCCGTCTTGAAGGAGGGCAGTATTTTGGCAAGAAAGATCCCACAGCCTATGCTTCTTACATCCAATGGATCAAAGACAAGAATAGTGATCGTCAATGGCCTTCTCTTACCGGAGCAGCAGCCTTTTATCCACCAGAGTCGATACCAGATGTTGTTTCTAAAGGAGACTATGAGCGAGTGCTTGCTCGGAATCGACTTTTGCTTGAAGAAAAGGAGACCTTAGCAGTAGACTGTCTTGTTGCAACTCAAACAAAGAACCAGTTGGCTCACGAGCTCAAGTATTTCAAAGGGGAAGCATCGGATTCAACCAAGAAGAGGTCTAGAGTCGAAGATTTATCTATTTCTCCGGAAGAGCACCGAAAGGTTGTTGTCGGCTTGGAAAAGAAGTATAAGGCTCAAATAGAAGACTTGAAGAAGCAAATGCATAATCAGAAGTTGGTGTATGAATCCCGTATCCAAGAGAAAGAAGTTCAACTATCCTTTGTTGTTGGAGAGTTGGAACGTCTCAAGGTTCAATCGAGTGCACCAGAGGCAGAAGGATTTCCTATGTCGGATATCTAGAGTTATGCTTTATTTGTCTTATGCGGAAATCACCATCAGGCCTGTTGATGGGATTACTCTTTTCCATGATTTACAAAAGTGATTGATTCAAATGCTTGTAATCTCCTTTGATCCAATGATATTAGACTTTTCAGTATTCATTATCTTGTTAAATCCTAAAACTAGAGTCGAAGTGTTAAGAGTCCTGGAAATGTTCAAATATGCCATTACATGCATAACATGCATATCATTCATATCTGTACATGCCATGCATAACAGGTTTTGTCCGGAGTTCTCATCCTCGGCTTCTGCTTTTATTTAGCAGAAAGATTGCAAACTTCCACCGTTACCCGACTCGGAGCAACGAGAAACGACAGATGGAACAACTTCAGGCAGACATGGCCGCGATGAAAGCGCAGATGGATGCACAGATGGCTCAATTCATGGAAGTCATCACCAATATGAATCAGGGTCAGCAAGAGCTGAGGGCTTTGGTTGAAAGGACTCGTTCAGAGGATGGTCGGCGCAACCAGTTTGATGATGCTTCTGTGGGTCAGCCCCGTGTTGAAGCCAATATTGCTGATTTGGGTGTCAACGACCACCTTCGTGGTCCAGGTGCACACATTACTGGTCGGTTTCCACCTCCACCACCTACTCCACCTCAAGGGCAGTTTTTCTTTGATGATGGGATGCAAGGGTATCGTGTTCGAGGTCGTCCTCGTTCTCAGGGTGCCGATTTTGATCAGAATGACGAAGCATATTATGTGAATGGTAGTGAAGTTGACTTCCCCGCAGATGACCACAGGTACCGTTTGCTTGAAGAGAGGTTGAAAGCTGTTGAGGGTCAGAAGTTGTCTGGGCTGGATTTGTCTGATTTGGGTTTGGCGCCTAGAGTCAGGCTTCCTCCAAAGTTCAAAGTGCCAGTATTTGACAAGTACAATGGGGCAACTTGTCCCAAAACTCATATCACTGCATATTTCCGCAAGATGGCGGTTTATACTGAAGATGAGAGATTGCTTATGCACTTCTTTCAAGAGAGTCTTACTGGGGCATCTCTAGAGTGGTATATGCATCTGGAACGAGGCCATATCAGGACATGGCGTGATCTGGTGAATGCTTTCCTTCTGCAGTATCAGTTCAACATTGATATGGCTCCCAATCGCACACAGCTGTTGGGTTTGTCTCAAAAATCGGGGCAAACATTTAAAGAGTACGCTCAGAAGTGGAGAGAACTTGCTGCTAGAGTTCAGCCACCCATGGTCGAGCGAGAAATGATCGATATGTTCACCAGTACTCTGTCTGGACACTACTATGTTGCATGTAGTACTTCCACAAGCTTTACTGAGATGGTCCGATATGGTGAGCGTATCGAGAGTGGGCTGAAGTCTGGTAAGATCCAGCAGGTCGAAGGAAGCTCTTCCGGTACTAAGAAAGCTTACGGTGGTTATCCCAAGAAGGAAAAGGGAGAAGCCAGCGCTGTGTATGGGGGAAGAAGCAAAGCTCAGGTCAATGCAGTGACTATATCTGCTTCCCAACCTCAAACTCAGCAAGCACCGCGTCAGCAGAACCAAAGACAACAAGAAAACCGTGCTCCTAGGAGGTTTGATGATATCCCTATGAGTTATGCTGATTTGTTTGTCCGCTTGATTGACCTTAAATTGGTTACTCCCAAGCCTGCTTTTGCACCTCCTCCCCTGGATAAGCGGCCCAGAAATTACGATGCCAATGCTAGTTGTGAGTTTCATTCTGGAACCTTGGGGCATAATATTGAGAACTGTTATGCATTCAAATGCAGAGTGCAAGACCTCATTGATTCAAAGACCATTGAATTGGAGGCTCGACCACAAGTTGCTGGACCCAATGTTACCTAGAACCCGATGCCGCGTCATGGGGCCGTTCAAGCTGTAATGGAAGATGAGGAGGCCCTTAATCTGATCATGGATGTTGACTTGGTGAAAACACCTTTGCCTTTTGTCAAGAAGTATTTGATTGAAAGAGGTGTCTTTCCGGGTTGCGAAGCTGCTTGTGATAGGTGTGAACATTGTTCCAATGGTTGTACAAACCTGAAGGTTGGTATTCAGTGTTTGATTGATGATGGTCAGTTACAGTTTGATCAAGGCCGAAAGGATAAGAAGTTCGAGGCACGGGCTATCTCTGTGATTACCATTCCTTATACTCCAATTGTGATATCTGCGCCAACAAAGTCTATTCCCCTAGCAATTACCAAGCCTAGTCCTTTGCCATATGAAAGTGATAAAGCTGTGTCGTGGCATTACGGATCGAATGTCTATTATCACGGGGTAAAACAGGAAGATGCCTCTTCCCCAACTGAGAAGGGTGATGTGTTGGATGTTGCTAATACTGATAGTATCGCTGGATGTAGTGGTGCGACCCAAAGCGGGCGAATTTTCTCCGATCCAGCAATACAACTCAAGGCGGATGCTGCTGCCAAAGCTAGGGGCAAGCAACCTATGAAGCAACCAGACTTGCAAAGTGCCAATCCTGACCTAGAGAAGGATATAGAAGAGATTATGAAATTTATCTGCAGGAGTGACTTCCGTGTGATTGATCAACTTGCTCAGACGCCTGCGAAAATTTCTATTCTCTCATTACTACGAGATTCTGAGGTACACAGAAATGCCTTGATGAAGCTGTTGAGCACCGCTTTTGTGCCACAAGAGATCTCGGTTGGGTAGTTTGAAAACGTGTGTGCAAGTATATCGGCCAACAACGGTTTGGGTTTTACCGATTGTGATCTACCACCGGAAGGTCGGGACCATAACAGAGCCTTGCATATCTCCATAGAATGTCGGGGCACCACTTTGTCCCGAGTGTTGGTTGATATTGGTTCCTCACTCAATGTGATCCCCAAATCCGCACTGATGAAGATTGATTACGGTGGTCTTGAACTTCGGCCTAGTGATTTGATTGCGAAAGCATTTGATGGCTCTACCATCCGCCAGGAAGTGGATCTCCCATCAAAGTTGGACCTCAACTCTTTGTTTCAACATTCTTTGTCATGGCCATTCAACCTTCCTATTGTTGCTCTTGGGCCCATGGATCTACAAAGCTGGATCGGTCACATCAACTCTTCACCAGAAGCTGAAATACCCCGTTGAAGGGAAAACTATCACAGCCTGTGCTGAAGAAGAATACATCGTAAGCCATCTTTCTTCCTTCCACTATGTCGAGGTCGATGGTGAGATTCATGAAACCCCGTTTCAAGGCTTTGAGACGGTGCACATGTTGAAGACCCCTCAGCAGGAAGAGGCTAAGAAAGATAAACCTGAATCTTCCATGGCATCTTTGAAGGATGCAAAAGCTGTGGTCGAGGCTGGACGCCCTGAAGGTTGGGGCCGTGTGGTGGAGGTAACACCTAAGTTCAACAAGTTTGGGTTGGGTTTTGACCCTATTCTGCACCGTCATATTCTGGAAGCACCCAATTTGAATACCCCTGTGAGATTCTCCAGTGCTGGCATCGGTTCCGGGCAAGCAAACGCCGTGGATGATTCTGACAATGAGTTTGATATTGATAAGTGGATCCGTCCCAGTGTCCCTGGCATGGAGCTCAACAACTAGACCTCGGAAGACTGCGTTCCAGTCACAATGGTCGAAGAGTAATTTTCTTTTGTTTCTGTTATCATCCAATAATTCCTGTGTTCTGCCCAAGACACAGTGAATCATATGTAGGGCCACCTTGTTTGCATATGCAACGTTTTTATCATGAAATAAAGAACGTCTTTTCATTCAAATGTTTTGTTCCTTTTCCTTCAAATTTTACATCACAATTTTAAAACGCAAAATGGCAATGCTTTATTTTTCTTTTATCATCTAAAAAACTAAAATAGGCATTAAAATTAATCATGCAGATATAATCCCACATTCCTAATGGATCCTTTTGATAACGACTCTACTATCACTCTTTATGACTTCGACAATCCGATCAACCAAGCCGAAGAAGAAGGTGAGGAAGATTGTGAGCTCCCTAAAGAGATAGCAAGAATGTTAGAGCAAGAGGAGAAGGTTATCCAACCGCATCAGGAAAAGATTGAGAAAGTGGATCTGGGAAATGTTGATGTGATCAGAGAGGTTAAAATTGGGGCCGCTTTAGAAGATAGCGTGAAACAGAGATTGATTGAGTTACTCCGAGAGTATTCTGACATCTTCGCCTAGTCTTATGAAGACATGCCTGGGTTAGATACCGATATTGTGGTGCACAAGCTGCCTTTGAAAGAGGAATGTCCTCCTGTTAAGCAGAAACTTCGAAGAACTCATCCTGAGATGTCTAAGAAGATCAAAGAGGAAGTCCAGAAACAGCTTGATGCATGCTTTCTGAAAGTCATTTCTTATCCCCCATGGGTCGCTAACATTGTTCCTGTGCCTAAGAAAGACGGCAAGGTAAGAATGTGTGTGGATTATAGGGATCTGAACAGAGCAAGTCCCGAAGATGACTTCCCGCTCTCCATATTGACATATTGGTGGATAATACAGCTCATGCAAAAGTGTTTTCGCTCATGGATGGCTTTTCCTGTATAATCAGATCAAGATGGCACCGAAGACATGGCTAAACAACTTTCATTACCCCATGGGAACTTTCTCGTTATAAGGTGATTCCTTTGATTGAAAAATGCCGGGCAACTTACCAAATAAAGGTGGTAACTCTTTTTCATGATATGATCCACAAGGAGATTGAAGTGTATGTCGACGACATGATTGCTAAATCTAAAAATGAAGAGGAACATCTGGTACACCTAGAGAAGTTGTTTGATCGGTTGAGGAAGTTCAGATTGAGGCTGAATCCGAACAAGTGTACGTTCGGCGTACGATCCGGTAAGCTGTTAGGCTTTGTTGTAAGTGAAAGAGGCATAGAGGTTGATCCTGCTAAAGTAAAAGCAATTCAAGAAATGTCTGAACCAAGAACTGAGAAAGAGGTACGTGGCTTTCTAGGGAGGTTAAACTACATCTCTAGATTCATCTCTCATATGACTGCCACATGCGAACCGATCTTCAAGTTGCTTAAAAAGGATCAGGTGGTCAGGTGGAATGACGATTGTCAAGTCGCATTCGACAAGATAAAAGAGTATTTGCAGGAACCTCCGATTCTCATGCCTCCTGTGGAGGGTAGGCCATTGATCATGTATTTGACAGTGCTTGAAAGCTCGATGGGGTGCGTGCTGGGCCAACATGACGAGTCTGGTCGAAAAGAGCATGCAATATACTACTTAAGCAAAAAGTTTACCGACTGTGAAACAAAATATTCATTGCTCGAGAAAACTTGTTGTGCTTTAGCGTGGGCTGCTCGCCGACTAAGGCAGTATATATTGACCCACACAACCTTGTTGATATCCAAGATGGATCCGATCAAGTTCATCTTTGAGAAGCCAGCTTTGACAGGCCGGATCGCCAGATGGCAAATGATCTTGACAGAGTATGACATCCAATATACTACTCAGAAAGCTATGAAGAGTAGTGTGTTGGCAGACTATGTTGCCCACCAACCAGTGGATGATTATCAGCCGATGAGATTTGAATTTCCTGATGAGGATATTACGTACGTTCGGGATTGTAACATCCCAGGTCCAAACGAGGGACCCGAACCAGGATCCAGGTGGTCTTTGGTCTTTGATGGAGCCTCCAACGTGTTAGGAAATGGTGTTGGCGCAGTAATTACTACTCCGGACGGTCACCATATTCCGTTCACAACTCGAATTTGCTTTGATTGCACCAATAACATGGCTGAGTATGAGGCTTGTATCTTTGGTATCGAGGCGGCGATTGATTTGAGACTTAAGCATCTTAAAGTGTATGGAGACTCTGCACTTGTGATTTGTCAGATTAACGGAGACTGGGAGACTCGTCACCCAAATCTGATCCCCTACAGAGAGCATGTGATGAAGTTGATTCCTTACTTTGAGGAAATCACCTTTGATCATATCTCACGGGAAGAGAACAGCCTGGCTAACGCTTTGGCAACTCTAGCATCCATGTTTAAAGTCAAATGGGCTAATGAAGCACCTTCGATAACTATTCAGAGATTGGATGAGCCAGCCTTTTGTTTTGAGATCGAAGTAGAGAAAGATGGTAATCCTTGGTTTTACGATGTCAAGCGATATCTTGAGACTCAAGAGTATCCGTAAGAAGCTTCGTGATGTATAAGAAGTTCTTGAGAAGATTCTCAAGGTTCTTCCTCAACAACGGTGTGCTGCATCAGAGACATCACGACAGGCTGTTGTCAGTGTGTTGGTAAAGATGAAGTCGCAAAGATCATCGAAGAAATGCATGAGGGCTCATTCGAACTCATTCCAAGGCAATACCTATGGCTAAAAAGATCTTATGAAATGGTATTATTGGTCAACCATGGAGGTTGATTGCTTTAATCATGCCCGCTTGTTGGCATGCATATGTGATAAGGTGCACGTGCCACCGTCGCCTTGAATGTTTTGACCTCAACTTGGCCATTTTCTATGTGGGGCATTGATATGATTGGGAAGATCGAACCGACGGCGTCCAATGGACATCGCTTCATTCTAGTTGCGATAGACTACTTTACCAAATGGGTTGAAGCGGCATCCTATGCAAGCGTCACCAAACAGGTGGTTGCTCGGTTTATCAAACACAACATCATCTGCCGTTATGGGATTCCCGACAAGATTATCACAGATAATGGGTCAAATCTTAACAATAAGATGATGAAGGAGCTTTGCAAGTCCTTCAAGATCAAGCACCACAATTCGTCTCCATATCTCCCGAAGATGAACGGAGCTGTTGAAGCGGCGAATAAGAATATTAAAAAGATTGTGCAGAAAATGGTAGTAACTCATCGATTGGCATGAGATGTTGCCTTCGCTGCATGGTTACATCACCATCCGCATTTCAACAGGGCAACCTGTTTTCTTATTAATGCATGGAAGTTTTGCTTCCAATCGAAGTTCAGATCCCTTCATTAAGAATCATGAAAGACGCTGAGCTTGATGAAGACGAGTGGGTACAGAACCGCTTAGACCAGCTATGCCTCATTGATGAGAAGCGGCTAGCAGCTGTCGGACATGGGCAGATTTACCCACAGAGGATAAAGAGAGCATTTGACAAAAGAGTGCGGCCTCAGAATTACCAACCTGGTGATCTTGTGCTAAAGAGGATAATCCTTCCCCAAGGAGACCCGCGGGGCAAATGGACACCAAACTACAAAGGGCCGTTTGTTGTGAAGAAAGTCTTTTCGGGTGGCGCCATGATGCTCACAATAATGGACGGAGAAGACTTCCCACTACCCGTGAACGCGGATGTAGTCAAGAGATACTATGCATAAACATGCCTAGAAGATCAATGGTCGCACTCTATGGCAATATCTCGAGCTACTCTGAGGGGTTGTGATCAAGCCAATCGCCTTTTTCGAGAAAAGGGAAGTGATGAGATAGTTGGAGTTATAAGACTGGAGCAAGTTGGTTGAAACCCCAAGAGATTCATTGTCGCATTGCCATGCGTTTTAGTTTTCCTTTATTTTATTTTTGCACTGCCTCATTTCAGGAATTGCTTCCTATTGTATTTTCCTATTTACAGGCTCACTTTCAATTAATAAAATGAGTCTTTGCTTGTCAATTAATTTCTTGCATTTACTGATTTGTTTGCAAAAGACGTTCAAAGTTTTGTGGTAAAATTTTGCATCTATAAACATTGTTGGTTTTACCATGATCAGAAACTTTTGAATATTGCTTTAAGGCTTGAGTGATCCGATGGCGACAAACTTGTCACTCGTGCCGTGGTCACTCCACTAACATTGTATTGCAGATGCCCAATTGCACCAATACGGAGACGATCTGTTTCTCCGTATATCTCTCCAGCATTTTCCCCATTGAATCCTTTTCGTTTTCCCAAGATTGTTGCTGCTGTAAATACTGATCCCCAGCATGGGTCCATCATATCTTTCCCGGTGGGAACTCCCCAGCGATGTCCTTTAGAATTCGGAATGTGCGATTTCCTCTTATCCCGGCAGAGATGATCCTCCCCAGAGGGTTCTCGTCTCTTGACATCCCCAGGAGTTGATATATCTTTGTCTCCCCAGCCTAGAGTGGTGGGTAACGGTGGAAGACCTTCTCCGGTGTTCTTTTATTCCCCGCCGGATCTCGCTCTGAAATGACAAGCTTCCTATGACATCATCTCCTCGCAGGTTATATGGTAGATCTCGATATCTTCAAATGGTCTTTCCAGATTTATCAGCTTGACCATATCCTTGGTTGATCTCCATTGCACATTTCCAGCGGATGCTCAGATTGAAGTTGATTATCCGTGACCTTTGTCGCCGCTCAATTTCCATACTTCTTTCAAAACATGCATCATCGCATTTGCATTACCTCTTAGGAAATCTGCGCATTTTCGTGCACTATAAGCCGTGAATAGTAAACTTCTGTCCCGGCAAGACCCGTGTTTCTTTGAAGTCCCAACAAGGCTATTTTCTTTAGAGTGTGTGGCATTCTGGTGTTGAAGCTGCCAGTCTCATCTGGCGCAACACATCTTCTGGTGTTGAAGCTGCCAGTCTCATCTGGTGCAACACGTCTCTTGGTGTTGAAGCTGCCAGTCTCATCTGGTGCAACACGTCTCTTGGTGTTAAAGCTGCCAGTATTCTCTCTGGTGCAACCCGTTTCTTGGTGTTGAAGCTGCCAGTTCCATCTGGTGAAACACGTTTCTTGGTGTTGAAACTGCCGGCTCTTACCCCGGTGCAACACGTCTTCAGCAAGCCCTACCCTTGCTCTCTTCTTTTTGCACAAGAGTTGAGTCGCTACCAATTCTTGGTCAAGGTCTGAGCATCTCCCTCTTTCCTTACGCATGATGCAAGTTGCTCAGACAGTGTGAAGTTTGTCAAGATTTTAGCCTTCGTTGAAACTGCCAAGACATCCTGTGCAACGATTCTTAGGACAGGTCCTACTCCTGTGCCTTTTCGGGAACAAGGATCCACTTTGTCTCCCTTCTCAGAGTGTAGCGTTCTGATTCAGTGAAGCCTACTCGGCGCTTTCTAGCCTTTGCATCACTAACCTGTCCGGTTATTCCCCTCGCGAATGTGGTAGTCTAGTCGTTGTATCAAGTCTTTGCTTCCGCTTACGTCAGCTCTCCCCGACATTGCGGATTGAATTGGGTAGGAGCCAATTTTCTAGGCCGTTAGCACGGTACCGCCTCACAGTAGTTCAACATTTATTCTGTGGCTTTCTTTGGTCAGGCCCGCTTAAGCTTTGGCGCAACATGCCCTTTTCCAAAGTGAGGTTTTCAGAATTTTGGAATGTCCACGCCTATCTCTTTGATGCAGCTTTGGGATCTAGGGTGTAAATTGGTCAGTTTTGGTATTCAATCACCGATACACCTTGTCGCCGAAAGGCGCACCATCTCGCCTCCTGCTAGAGGATAATTGAATAGGGGCAATTGCTTGTACCTCAAAATTTACCTCCTTTTCTCGCCTTGACTTATAATTTGATTGTATAACACATGTAGTCGCATACATAGCATTCATCATAAGGAATATCGATTGTGTATCCCGAATGGCACCAAAAAAGGGAGTTCATTTTCAATAAAGTGGATTTCGGTTCAACATTTTGAGCACTCCAGTATATGATTCTTACTCCCGAGTATTTTATGTTGATGCTCGACTCACATTCCCCTCATGTTTATCTACAACTTTCATTTGAAGTCAAGAACGGATTTTGTGAGGAAGGATCTCAAAAGGAGTCATTTTTCCTAAGATATCGTTGATTTTAGTGCTGAACCGGTGTTTTGCCTCACCAAAGGCTTTATCTTCTTAGCTGAAGTTTGAATTGAGCGGACTGATTTCAAAATTCTCATCAAGGT